>CM076575.1:1702423446-1702769655 GCA_034641835.2 Pinus albicaulis | reverse complement strand
TGCTACTTCTTGGGATTCTTTTGATATGATTGATGTTGGGCTGTTAAGGCTTTCTTAGAAGCATTTCCAGAAGTGATAAGACCAAGGTGTAAGAGTTTTTCTTGTTCTCTTATCAAAGAATCGCAAAAGGCATCAAAAGATGGGTTCTTGTAGGTGGTTCCTGAAGAAATGATGGCTTCTCTAGTGGAATGGAAGGTGAAAACAAATACAGAGTATGCAGGGCCAAGCTTAGTAATAATGCAATAGATGAGGCTAACATCTTCCTTTTTGACGTTACAACCTTATAAAAGAACTCTAAGGGTTTTGAATTTGGAAAAAAAATCCTCAATAGAGGAGAAATTATTGGGGTCCAAAGTAAGCAACTCATTTTCAAGCTAGTGGGCCCTGATTTGATTTTGAATTCCAAAGACAGTATTTAGCTTGTCCAAGGCTTCATGAGGGGTGTCAATATCAAGGATATGAAATCGAAGATCTTGAACAATGGACATTCCTATCAACCCTCATGCTTGATCTTGTTTATTTTCCTATTTAGCAACTTTATCATCATCAGAAGGTTCAGTTTCTAGCCCTATGGCTATTCTATTAAGCCTTTTACTTCTAAGTATATCTACCAAGTGAGGTAGCCATTGGAAATAATTGGTATTGTTAAGAATAATCGGGCATGCACTTTCCATTTTTAAAAAACTAAAGCTGAAAAAAGCTAAAACTAATTGCTCCAATGGAAATATCTCGAAAAATTAGGTTGTTTCAAAAAAAACGGCTCAAGAAACGGCTTCCGGATGAAGAAGTTATGCCTTTTGAAAAACCTAAGTTGTAGATGCTCAATAGTTACGGGGGCAAAAAAAAAAAATCCCTACCCCTTTAACAAAAAAAATTTACAAAAAGAAGCTTGAGAAAGAGACTTGAACCCAAGACCTCTACTCATAAACAAACTCCTCACCAAGTGAGATAGTAAAAATATTTTGTAAATGTTTGAAAGGAGGAAGGGCTCTCACTCTTCGGTGTGCGTGTCTTTTCCTGCACAAAAAAACACAAAAATCTGAGTAAAAGAAAATGAAATGCAAGTCTTATAGCAGAATGTTAGATTATCGGTTAGCCTTACCGGCAACTATCTATTTTTTCACTATTTCTGATTTCCCGACATCGCACAAAGACGCGAGGAAAGAGCATACGTAGCAAAAAAATCCCTTTTCCTGTTTCGGATTTGCCGAGATTGCACGCAACGCAGAGCAAAGAGCATGCCCAGAGAAGAGGGTATAGATCCGGAAAATAAATAAAACCTAAAACCGAAATAAATAGAGGGAACCGAAATAAGAAATAAGCAGAACTTTTAACAAATAAAAACTGCAAAACAAATACTTTGTACCTCCAGATCTAAACTGACATAACTTGGGCAAACGGAAACCTTTTCACATGAAACGAAAGGCATTCATCACTATAACAGACACTCCAGGCACAATAGAGCGGTTCTCCAAGCCCGCAAATGTTCAGAAATAGTAGATCTATAAAACGGTAGTTGCATGCAGTCAAACCGGCTTCAGATTTTGATCAACACCGGATGTGGCCCTCAAAATAGCTCTGATCCCATGTAGGAATTTACAGGGTAAGTTTCTTAGATCAAGAACCAAAGGTCACCGCTCACAAACAAATCACAAATCACTACACCAGTATAATCACGTGGTTACCCTCGAAGAGGGAAACAGTTCATGGCCTAAGCCAACGCAGCCACTTCAGGCAATTTATTAATATGAAAATAAAAGCTACATATGTTTCTCTCATAAACAGTTACCGGAAAAATGACCCTCCATGCTCTTTAAATAGAGATCATGGACCAATCGGGTGCTAAGCCACGGATCAAGTGTCGCTAATACCAAGGAGAGAGATAACCATCGAATCACTACAAATCGTGACCGTCGAATTATTAGTTACAAATGTACATGGTAAAGAAACACACTTTACCTAACTCTACACTAGACTAAGTTAATCTTAATTATTTCCTATATGTCGGAATATCCTCACACTTATTAATGTTATTATATAAAAGACATTATTAATTGATCTAATTAATGTTAATAACAAAATAATTAAATTACAAATTAAAAAATATCCATTGATTTCATTAATTAATTTATAAAACTACACATATTTTTATTATATATACTTTTAAAAAACAAAATAAATTTATAATATATTTTAGAAATATTAATATTAAAATAATAATAATTATAAAATTAGGGTATAAAATATAAATTTTATTATTAAATATAATTATTCAATTCTTATATAATTTAATAACAATATATATAAAATAAAAATATTCAACACAAATCAAAGTAAACTAAAAACTTTGTTCAAAAAAATATTACAAGTTTGTTTAAAAAACTAAACATCAATTCCAATCTAATATTTTAGCTGACCATATTTATCCACTTTTACATCTAACATAATAATAATACAAATTTTTACCTTTAACATAATAATAATACAAATTGACTCAGACCAATTTTATGAAGTTAAAAAAATAATGCAAATTGACATAGACCAATTTATAAAGTTAAACAAAATAAAATTTTATTAGTTTATATAATCAATAAAATATATCTATCAATAATAAATTAATAAAACATAAATCAGTGTAGATTTAACAACTCTAACGAATTATTATATTTTTTATCAAAAAAATATTCTTAATTTATTATTTTAACTAATATTTAACTAATGTTTTTGTTTAATGATGTATGTCTATTTTTACACCAAAACAAAGGCTAAGTGTTTGCTATTTATTTTAAATATTATTAAGTTAAAATAAAAATATTGAATTCAATTTGGCATTAAGGTTTAAGGTTTAGGGTCTGGTCAATTTAGAATTTACTGATTAGTAAATTCTAATCTACTTAAGAACAACAATATTGACTTATTAGTCCCTCATATAGCACATGAAGTATAAAGATTGATTTCCATGGAATATAGTTGATTTAATAAGTATAGTTGATTTTAAAAAATATATTAAATTGTCTATAGTTTATTAAATTGTTTTACAAAGTTAAAAAGAATTATGAGAATAGAAAATTTCCCAAAAAAAAAAAAAAATTAGAGTTCCATTATATTAAATTGAAAATTACTGAACATATTTAACCAAATTAATACACATTGTGCCTAGCCTAAAACCCATTGTGTAACAAGTCATAGGCATAATAACATAAATTAATTTATTGTTTGAATTAAAATACTCTGGTTAGAATGTTGCACATATTGTTCCTCACAACAAATGATTTACATAAAATAATTTTTTTGCAAAAATAAAATTCTGCATGGAAATTTTATTTTATCAAAGATCTTTCATGAAAAACCATAATTATACTTATATATATTTTAATATAATTAATCATACTCCTCCCCGCTCCCAATGGTTTTCAATTTAAATTATCAAAACTCCCGCGCGAAGCCTTTTATGTTCATCTAAATCACAAACCATTGCACCTTCTTTGCAATATTGTTCAGTTCATGGTGGTATTCAGTCGGAAAGGAGCACAAACTAGTTAGTCAGTTCCAGTCAATTCACCTGCTACTCCTACCTAGGAATGAAATATGGATTTTGCAACGTTGTGGCGCCCATTTCATTTCAAGAATGCCCGCAAAGCATCGAAAATAATTGGAAATTATGGCACCCTATGTTGCACACTCTCTGACTGTGCATGGTTTTATCGTATCCTATGGCCTGGATTGGACTCTGGAATCTACACTGCCTACATTCATTTAGTTTCCTGGTAAACGGATAGCGGCTCGAGCCTACAATGTCGTTGAGGTCTCCTTAAAGGGCAAGAAACACGCTTTGTTTAATTTCCAAGAGCTAATTGATCACATTACGCCCCCAATTTCTTTGAAACCGTGCCACATTCAGGATTCCATTGCAGATGCATTTGTTTCATTCCATCTTGCAAGTGAAGGGAATTCTGAATGGCCAAGAGAATCCAATAAACAGACAAGAAGAAGCCCAAGAAATCTTTCAGCAAGTAATGATCTCCCCTCCTCACATCAATTGTGGACAGGAATTATCTTACACTTTGAGACAGCAAGTGTTGATCTATCAGGGCAATTGGATTCTAGTTAGTCGTCATCAATCTAGAGTCCAGAATGGATTCTAAATGAATGCAGGCAGTGTAGAGTCCAGAGTCCCAGGGTACTAAGCAATAAATAGTAGTTGTTAAGACTTGCAAAACCAAGGGTCCTAGGGTTGTGATATTTTCCTTGAGTGCATGGCCCCCAATTTCTAACAGGTCTCTAGAAACCAAAAAACCCTTCTTATGTTTATGATCTTCTTGTTGAAACACACAGTGGAAGCTTATTTCATCGACCCCCTTATGAGTTCTAAAAATGTGTGATAGGCTACAATTGGCTCTCCTGCAGTGTCTTTTCTTGTTGGATAACATAATTTCAACTCCTCCCATGTGAAAGAAGTAAATGGACATGAGCATGGAGCGTTCAACTCTTGTGTACCAGTTGAATGTTATCATCTTTGTGCTCACCACAACCACATGGTTGTTGGGATTGGCTTGCAGCATATCTCATGTCAAGTCTAGAGATATAATCCCTATACTACACCCCATGTCTCCTAGGTTAAATCTATGTTTCCCCTCATATTTTTTGGAAAGGCAGAAGAGTAAAGGCACAAAATCACACCAAAAAAAACACGAGCTGTGGCTCTTCTATTGATCACACAAATTTGATTGATCTTCAATCTCTGAATACAATGAACCCGGTGAAGTGTATTTATCCTGACTCTCTTGACATGCACACACTTACCAAACTCATCTATCACATAACTCGACTTGACCATCACATAACTTGACTTGACTCAACGCTCACTTAACTGGCTCTCTAAATACAGTTAAATCTCCATGCGGGAGTTAATTAGATATTTTAACACTCCCCCTTAATTACGACCGCTAAACTAAAACATGACTCATAACAACTCAAACATGCCTGATGGTCTATGTCTCAACTAGGCTTATAACAACCAAGTTTATTTTGTGAAAGTCAAACACATATTTTGCTAATGGCTTTGTAAATATATCAGCCAGTTGATCAATATATTTACTTTGTGAAATTCAAACACATCTTTTTCTAATGGCTTTGTAAATATATTAGCCAATTGATCACTAGATTTACAAGGCTTCAAGTTAACTTCTCCATTTCTCACCAGTTCTCTAATCAAGTGATATCTAGTATCAATATCTTTTCTCTTTTGATGAAATGCACTATTCTTGGATAGTGAAATCGCTCAAGTGTTGTCACAATATATTTTTGTTGATCCTTGTTGCTTCTACTTGAGTCAATCCAATACTCTTCTTAACCATATTGCTTGACATGTTGTTGATGTTTCTGCTACATATTCTGCTTATGTTGATGATAGTGTCACAATGGGTTACTTCTTAGATGCCCATGAAACCACACCTAAACCAAGATGAAACACATAACCTGAAGTGCTCTTCCTATCATTCAAATTTCCTGCAAAATCACTATCTGTAAATCCAATCAAATATTTGTTTTCTGTACTTGCATACATTATGCCACAATCTCTAGTTCTTGCTATGTATCTCAGAATTCTTTTTCCTACACTCCAATGTGTGCCTTTTGGAGTCTCCATAAATCTAGAAATCAAACTCACTCCAATTGGACATGAGGCTGCCAACCAATATTATGAATAGAGTTGGAATGACATCTAATCCTTCATCATCCTTACTTAACTTTGTACCTATTGCAACTAGTGTAGGTACAAGTTTGCAATTATCCATCCTGAACCTTTTCAGCAAATCTCTAGCATATTTATTTTGGCAAATAAAAATTCCTTTTTTAGATTGCTCAACTTCTATGCCAAGAAAATATTTCATGAGACCAATATCTGTCATCTCAAATTCTTTCATCATGGCTGCTTTAAATTCATCTAACTCAAGATCACCTGTAAAAATCATGTCATCAACATATAAGCAAACAATCAGAATCAGTCCATGCTCATTTACCTTTGTGTACAAGGTAGGCTCAATGTTGCTTTTGCAAAATCCATTCTTAATCATGTAACTGTAAATTATGTTATACCATGTTCTAGGTGCTTGCTTGAGTCCATAGGGCGCTTTCTTCAACCTGTAGGTTTTAACCCTATACAGAAATTATCTACAAAAAAATTCTTAAAAACATAAAATAAACAATAGTGAGAGCATAAAACATAAAAAAATATACACAGATATTTTTCCCCTGGATCCCAAATCGGGACTATCAACTTGATTTTTAATTATATTCCTTTTAGTGTTACAACACATATATATACATGTCGAAGCATTTATAAACCCCAATCCATTAACCATGGATTAGAACATAACCATAGTTCCCTTGACTGGATCTACAAAATACCAGGGGTCGAAAACCATCATGCCCCAAAACCATGTGCAAACCCATGCACAAAACCATAGGTGGGTCCACCCACCTAAAATAGGGTCCAAAAAAATTTCTCAGGGCGCTGCCCCCTACGAACCCATAGACAGGGGGGGTTTCCGCTACCCCTGTGACCCCCCTGCTACACCCGGTGCAATGAAAAAGGAGGGGTTATCGTCGCCCCACATGTGCGACTATTCGTGGAAATAATATAACACACACCCAACATTCTCCCACTTGTTGTTTTCTTTCCGCAGGGGGCCGCAAGAGAGCTTAGTCATTAATTTAGCCCTACAACACCCATTGTTTCTCTACACCAAGAGAACTTCTGAGTGCTCACAAAATTCATCAATGCATCTGCAACATTCTTCGAAATGTCCACCTTTACCAACGACACATTTTTATTCTCAAACATATCTCTCACAAAGTGATATTGAACATCAATGTGATTTGTCTTCGAATGATAAGCAGGGTTCTTAGCCAAGAAAATTTCACTTTGGCTATCACAGTCTATCCTTGTATCTCGCTGCAACAGCGCCATACTTTAACACAATCTTTGCAACCATACTACTTCTATGCTTGCATGACTGGCTTCCATGTATTTTGCCTTTGTAGTTGAAAGAGCCACTACAGGTTGTCTTTTACTCATCGAACTCACTGCACCTCCAAATAGGTTAAACACATACCCACTTGTAGATCTTCTTTAGTCCGAATCTCCAACCCAGTCTGCATCAACAAAACCACGGATGTGAAAAACTCTGTCCAATATTGGTCTTCCCTGGTAGAAAAAACCATAATCACTAGTGCCACACAAATATCTGAAAACCCGCTTCACTGTTGTCCAATGCTCCTTCCCTAGTTTTGACATAAACTTGCTCAATACTCCCACTGCATGTGAAAAGTAAGATCTAGTACATACCATTGCATACATCAGGCTACCCATTACACTTGCATATGGAACATGGGACATATCCTCATCTTCTTCTTATGCCTTGGGACACTATTCAGCAGATAGATTTACACCTATAGGAATAGGAACCTTCACTAGTTTACTATCCTACATATTGAACCTCCGCAATATTGTCTCAACATACTTATTTTGGTTTAACCAGAGCTTCCTCTTTGCTCAATCTCTCTTAATTTCCATGCCCAAAATATAGTTTGCAGCACCAAGATCCTTCATTTCGAATTTGGAGAACAATTGGGTCTTCAAATCTTGGATAATTTCTTTGTCATTTCTAACTAGCAACATATCATCCACATACAAGACCAAATAAATAACACGGTCACCAATTAATTTAAAATACAAATAGTGATCCTCTTTTCTTCTCGTGAAGCCAAGTCCCCTTATATAGGTATCAAATTTCTGATACCACATCCTTGGTGACTATTTTAACCCATACAGAGACTTTTTTAACCTACATACCAGCTCTTTCTTACCCTTCATCGTAAAGCCTTCAAGCTGCTTCATGTATATCTCCTCTTCCAGATCCCTGTGAAGAAATGTTGTATTCACATCCATCTGTTCTACCTCAAAATCAAATGCAGTAGCAACCGATAAAGGTAATCTAATATAAGTAACCTTGGCAACAAGATAAAAAAATATCACCAAAATCAATTCCTGGCACCTAGGAATAACCTTTTTATACCAAACGAGATTTGCATTTTTCCACCTTGCCTTCTACATTCATCTTCTTCTTAAACACCCATTTGTTGTTGATGGGCTTCCTTCCAACCGGCAACTCCACCAGATCCCATGCCTCATTTTTGTGCAAGGATTCCATTTCATCAACCATGGCCTCCATCCAGAGTTTTCCATCCTCTGAATCCACTGCCTCCCTAACAATTCTGGGAAAATCATCAGTGATATTTAAAGAAAATTTTGAACAGAAAGCAGATGGACTATACCTTCCTGGCTCCCTTCTTTCTCGAACTGATCTTCTCACAGCTGGAGTTTGTGGTTTTTCCTCTTCTGAATCTTTTTCTGTTGTAGAGTCTGGTTCATCCTCTTTTAGCTCAAACTCTATCTTCTCAAGTTCCTTTGGTAGGACTTCATGTTTAACAACATCTTTCACCTCTCTAAACACCACATCTCGACTGTACACTACCTTCCTTGTTTCTGGGTTCCAAAGCTTGTAACCTCTTAAACCATCCTTATACCCAATAAAGATGCACCTTTCAAATTTATTATCCAACTTGGTCATTTTCTCCTTTGGAACATGTACATATGCATCACATACAAATACCCTCAGATGTGAAAGATAGGGTTTCTTACCAAACCATACCTCATGTGGAGTCTTATCCTCCAATGTTGATGAAGGTGATCTGTTAACCAGATAACATGCAGTCTCCACTGCCTCTGCCCAAAATTCTTGTCCTAACCTGGTACCACTGAGCATGTTTCTTGCATTTTCCATCAACGTTCTGTTCATTCTTTCTACAGCTCCGTTTTTCTGAGGTGTGTATGGATTATTCTTTTTTCGTGCTATACCACACTTCTTACAGCACTCTTAAAATTCCTTCTTGCAAAACTCTCCACCATTATCTGTGTTCAACACATTTACCTTCTTCTCGGTCTAGTTTTCCACTAGAGCCTTAGATCCTTTAAATTTGTCAAAGACTTAATATTTCTTCCTCAAGAAATATATCTATTTATTCCTTGAGAATTCATCTATGAATGAAACATAGTACATAGACTTTCCCAGTGACGGAACCAACACAGGTCCAAACACATCACTGTGCACAAGCTCTAATATCTTGTTCGCCCTCTTAGAACCAGAAGGAAAACTCACCTGATTTTGCTTCTCATATACAGAATTTCACAGAAATTTAATTCTAGAGAGAAATTAGACATACATTATACCATACCATTACCATGTAGTATCTGAAGGCCCTTCTCTCCAATATGTCCAAGCCTTCGATGCCATAGCATGGTTTTTTCTCCAGAGACTGTTAGGCTTTCCACTCCACTTTCAAGAACCACAGAACTGTTGCACCCATCAATAACAATGCTACCAACACTGTTACCGATGAAATAGGTAACCTGACCTCAAAATGGGAACTCTAGCCCAAAATGACTCAAAAAACATGAAAAAACACCCCCAAAACAAAAAAAAGTGCATTCCAGAATGCACTTGGTTTTTTTTGAAGGTCAAATTTCAACATTTTATAAAATTATGCTAAAAACAAAAATTTTTCTTGAAAAAAGCATTGAAAAAACACCCTCAAAACAAAACCAGTTGACGTTGGAATAACAAAAAAAAAAAATTGTGTCATATTTTTGACATTTTTAAAAATAGAAATAACATTTTTTAATTTTTAAAATTCAAACATTAAAAAAACCTCAAATTTAAGGAAAAAAATAAATTTAAAAAATAAAAACATTTTAAAGCTTAAAATTTAAAAATATATAGGAATAAAAAATAAAAACAAAAACAAAAACAAAAAATTTAATTTAAACATTAAAAAAAACCTATAATTTAAGAAAAAAAATAAAAAATAAAAAAATAAAATTTAAAGATTAAAATTTCAAAATATATAGAAATAAAAAAATGAAAACAAAAACAAAATAAAAATATTAAATTAAAAAAAAAACAAAAACAAACAAACAAGTTAAAAAAAAAGAAATTATAAAAAATAAAATATAAAAATTAAATTTAAGAAAGAAAAAGAAAATGTTTATTAAATTTTAAAATAAAAATAAAAAAATTAAATTTTAAAATAAAAATTTAAATTTAAATAAATATATTGAATTTTAATAAATTTAAAACTTAAAAAAAAAACAAAAAAAACAAAACAAAAAACATTATTGAAATTAAAAGTAAAAAAATGAAAAATTAATTAAAAATAAAAAATAAAAATAAAATACCATAAAAATATTAAATTTAAAAATATATATATTAAAAAAACAAATAGATTTTAAAAAATAAATTAAATTTAAATTATAAAAAATAATATATATATATATATGAACTTAAATTAAAAATATGTATATTAGATTTTATTAAATTTAAAAAAAATGTTAATATTAAAATAATAAATTAAATATATATATATATATATATATATATATATTATATATATATATATATATATATATATATAAAAGAATAAATTTTGAAAAAAAAAAACATTGTTAAAATAAAAATTTAAAAAACTTTAAAAATCAATTAAAATTGAAAAGTTGAAAAAAATAATTTAAATAAAAATATATTAAATAAAAAATAAAATAAAAAACAAATTAATTTGAAAATATTAAGTTTAAAATAATAAAAAAAATCTAATTTTAAATACACAATTTTAATTGAAATATATATATATATATATATATATATATATATATATATATATATATATAATGTAATTAAAAAAACAATAATAAAAAAATTAAAAAAAATATTAAATTCAAATAAATTAAAAAAAAAAAAAAAATACAAAATTTACTAAATTTTAAGAAATTAAATGAAAAAACTAAACATAAAATTTAATAATAATAATAATAATAAAATCAATTAAATATTAAAAAAAAAATACAAAATACAAAATTTAGAAAAAAAAAAATTAAAAACAATAAAAATGAATAAAATAAAATAAAAAAACAAAAAAAAATTAAAACAAATTAAATTTCAAATATAAAAATTAAATTTAAAACAAAATAAATAAATATTTTGAATTTAATTAAAAAAAATAAAAAATAAAATAATAATAATAATAATAATAATTTAAAAAAAAAGAGAATTTTTTTATCGTGATGGCACCGCCAATCGGCCTCCCGCCTAGGTGGCGGCGGAGGCCGGCCGCTGGGCGGGAGGTCGATTCCGGGAATCGCCCTCTCGCAACCCTCCCACCACGGGAGGCCGATTCCAGCGGCAAGAGGGCGATTCCCAGAATCGGCCTCCCGCCCAAGTGGCGGCAGAGGCCGCCCGCGAGAGGGCGATTCCCGGAATCGACCTCCCGCCGCGGGAGGGCGATTCCTGGAATCGGCCTCCCGCCGCGGGAGGGCGATTCCTGGAATCAGCCTCCCGCCCAGGTGGCGGCGGAGGCCGGCCGCTGGGCGGGTCGTGGGTGTATGCAGCCTTCCCGCCCGCCCAGCGGCCAACCTTCGCCGCCACCTAGGCGGGAAGCCGATTGGCGGCGCCACCACGATCAAAAAATTCTTTTTTTTTTTTTTTAATTCTTTTTTTTTATTAAAAAAAATTAAAAATTATTTTTTTTAATTCAAATCTTTTATTTTAAATTTAATTTGTTTTAAAAAAAAAATTTAATTTTTTTTTTTTTAATTTAATATTTTAGATTAATTATTTTTTAAAATTTAAAATTTATTTATTAAATTTATTAAATTTTAATTTAATTTAAAAAAAAAATTAATCTTTTAGTTTATTTAATTTTTCATTTTTAAAATTTATAAATTGTTTCATTTAAAAAAAAACAGTAAATTTATGGATATTTGTTTTTTAATTATTTGCAATGGTTTTTTTCATTTTTTTTGTTTTTTAATTATAGTTTTTTTTTTTTTTTAATTTTCTTTTTCAATTTTAAATTTTTTTTTTTTTTTTTTTTTTTAATTTGTTTTTTTGGTTAATTTTAAAATTTGTATTTTTTTTCTTATTATTATTATTATTTTAATTTAAATTTTTAAATTTAATTTTTTCTTTTTTGTATTTTATTTTTTTTATCTAAATTTTAATTTTTGTAATTTTAAATTATTTTTAATTTTCTGTTTTAAATCTTTTTTTAATTATATGGTTTTTTTAATAACTTAGAAAAAATGTTTTTGATGTTTTTTTCTTTATTTTTGGGTTAATTTTGTTTTTTTTTCTTTAAATTATATTGTTTTTTTTCAAATTTTATCATTCTTTATATATATATATATATATATATATATATATTACATTTTTAATGATTTTTTTATTGTTTTTATATATATTTTTATCTCAGTTTTGTCATTTTATACCAACATGAAAATCACCACTCTAAGAGTTGATGTTGCATGAAATGTAACCAGAGTAGCATAGAAAAGGACCGCTCTAAAAAAAAAAATTTGATCTTTTTGCATCAATACGTTTCAAATTAGCATGAAAATCACTAACATTTCAAAACAAACCATACTTCATAAATAAAAATATTAGAGTGTCAAAAATGTGCTAAAAAAAAAAAAAGGTGATTCTGCATCACCACTTTTCAAAATCGGGTGCTTTTTATGCTACCAAAAAAAAGTAGGTAATAGTGCGGTTACCTATTCCATCGGTAACAATGTTTACCCTGAAGCTTGTATAGAGTTCCAATTTGAACTCCCCGCATTAATACCATTGCTCCCAAAACCATCTTGCAGGTATCTTTCTCTAACACTGTTTTTCCACTTGCACCATCCATCTTGCTTACAAAAATAATATTTCTGGCTAATGCAGGAATATTCAGAACACCAAGAAGTGTTATAATCCTTCCACCTTGCAGCTTCAGCTTGACTTTTCCACGTCCGAAAATTTTGGCCTTCCTATCATCCCCTAAGAAGACATCACCACCATCATACTTCTCATACTCACAGAACCACTCCCTATGGGAAGTGAAGTGAAAGGATGCACCTGAGTCAATCAACCATGCCTCATGATCTACATGTGTATTTGAAGAAGAACCCAAATACACATCCCCACCTTCATCTGAGGTGTTTTTTTATTTTGCAAAAGGAGCATCATCAGATCCCTTTCCTTTCTTAGGAGCTTTAGATCTGCAGTCCTTTTTGAAGTGCCTTTCCTTTCCGCATTTCTAGCACACCCTTACATGGTTTCCTAGAGATTTAGATCTCCCTCTAGATTTAGATCTCCCACTCAAAAAATTATGTTTCTTTCTATTCTGGGACCTTCCTCGTACTGATAAGGCATCTTCATTCTGACCCTCCATATTTCTCCATCTCATTTCCTTCGACAGCAAGGCTAAGAAAATTTCATCAAATTCAAGGTAGTTGGATTGCTACCTATTACAATAACCAAATTGTCCCATGAATCTGGTAGAGAACATAAAAATTTGATGCACTTATCTTCATTTGAGATTTTAATATCAACAGATGACAATTGAATTACCACCATATTGAAGGCGTTCAGATGCTCTGTCACCGAGTCTCCATCCTTCATCCTCAAGTTATATAGATTTTTCTGCAGGAAAAATTTATTCACCAGAGACTTATATTGGTACAAAGTCCCTAACTTGACCCACAAAGTCTTCACCGTAGCTTCCCCAGATACATTCAATAATACTGAATCTCATACACACAACAGTATTGTGCTCATTTCCTTCCGATCCAACTTCGCTCAGTCTTCATTTGACATTATCATTGGTTTAGTACTGGATCTACCGCAATCCACTGATCTTTATCCACCATCATATCCTTCATCTTGAGCTTCCACAACTCAAAACTTTGACCATTAAATTTCTCGATCTCTATCTTTCCACTGGTTGCCATCTTCTTTTGCCACAAGAATGATTCCACAGATCTCCCACTGAACAGGGTCTACCACAGGCCCTAGAAAAAAAACCATCAACAGCAAAGGCATCCCCTTGAAGCCGAAACAACTTTGATTCTAAATGTAGGTTTTAACCCTGTACATAAATTATCTGCAAATGAATTCTTAAAAATAGAAAATGAACAATAGTGAGAGCATAAAACATAAAACAAATATACACAGAGATTTTTCCCCTTTATCTCATATCGGGACTACCATCTTGATTTTTCATTATATTCCTTTTATTGCTACAACTCATATATATACATGTCGAAGCATTCATAAACCCCAATCCATTAACCCTGGATTAGAAAATAATTGTAGTTCCCTTAACTAGATCTTTAAAATACCATGGTCCGAAAACCATCATGTCGCAAAACCATGTGCAAACCAATGTACAAAACCATAAACGGGTCTGCGCACCTAAAATAGGGTCCAAAAAAAAATTCTCGGGGCGCTGCGCCTGATGCAACGAACAAGGAGGGGCTATCGTCGCCCCTGTGACCCCCCCCCCCCCCTACACGTGTGGCTATCCATGGAAATAATATAACATACACCCAACACAACCTGTAAACTTTATCTTCTTTACCTTCAACTTCATAACCTAGAGGTTGTTGCAGCACATAAATTTCTTCTTCGAGAATTCCATTCAAGGATGCTTATTTTGACATCCATATGATATACTTTCCACTTGTTCTGAGTTGTTGTGGCTAGAACTGCTCTTACAGTATCCAATCTGTCTATCGAAGAAAAATTTTCTCCAAAGTCTATTCCCAGTTGTTGCAAGAATCATTTTGCTACAAGTCTTGCTTTAAATCTTTCAATTTCACCTTTCTCATTCAACTTAGTCTTGTACACCCACTTCACACCAATGATTTTTTTATCCTTTGGAGAATTAAACAAATCCTATGTATCATTATTTTCAATAGCTTCTATTTATGCATCCATGGCTTGCACCCAATTTTCATCTCTAATTTCTTATTCAAATGAAGAAGGTTCGAATGACAACAATGAAAAATTTGAACTAACATCCAAAACATCATAAACATATTTCAAACTTCTCATCTTTCTCTTGCCATTACTAGATTCATTACCTAGTTTGATGTTGGGAGAATTTTGGTCTATTGATCTACTTGAAGATCCATGCTGCTCTGAAAATCTTGGAGTCCTTGCTAGTGTGACTCTATTTGGTGTCTGCTCTTTTGATTCTTGCTACTCCTTTTATGCTACATCATCGTCTTCCATCAATGGTGCTTGTGCATGGACAATTTTTTCTACAGTCCCATTCCATGAGCCTTGTTCTTTGAACACAACATTTCTGCTAATTATTGTCTTCTTGGTGACAGGGTTATACAATTTGTAAGCTTTTGACTGCTCACTATAACCAGTAAATATGATTTTTTCACTTTTATCATCAATTTTTCCTCTTATATTCTTATGTACTTGTACATAAGCTACACAACCAAAAACTATGAGATGAGATACGCAGCATGACATACCTAACCATGCTTCTTTTGGTACTCTGTTAATCACACTCTTTGTAGGTGATCTTTTTATCACATAAACATCTCAAGCAACTGCTTCTGTCCAATACTCATTAGACAATTTTCTTACTTTAAACATGCTCCTTGTCATGTTCATAAGTGTTCTATTATTTCTCTCTACTACACCATTCTATTGCGGTGTGTATTTGGTTGTAATTTGTCTTCTGATTCCATGTTGTTTGCAGTACTCATGGAATTATTTCGAATCATATTCTCCACCACGATTTGATCTCAATACCTTGATCTTCCGATCACTTTGGTTCTTTTTTAAGGCTTTGAATTCTTTGAACTTTGCAAAAGTTTCAGACTTCTGCTTCTAAAATTAAACCCAAATCCTTCTGCTATATTCATCAATAAAAGTAAGGAACAACTTCCACCAATCGACTGTGTCCTCATAGGTCTACACAAGTATATATGCACCAACTAAAGTGGCCCCGTTGCTTTGTATGCAACTCCCTTTGGAAAAATTTCACATTTTTTCTTTCCCAATATGCAACTCTCACAGGTACTAGCATGTTCTTTGATGGGAGGTAATCCTCTGACCATCTATTTCTGTTGCAAGAATCTTAAACCAGGAAAGTGCAAGTGTCCAAACTGAAAGTGCCATAACCAGTAATCATTAGAACATGAAACTATAAAATAACTATCCTGATCATTGTAATTCATAATTAGAGGAAATAGTATGTTCCTCGTCATCTACACCTTTGCTATCAGCTGCTTGCTTGGGGGATTGTCATAAATAACACACTCTTGTCCCTGAAAGATAACTTTGTATCCTTTCTGTGTCAACTGACCAACACTTATCAAATTATGTTTGAGACCAAGAAAATAATATACCTCTGAGATTGTCTTTGGCTCCCCTTTCTTGGTCAGAATGTTAACCACTCCTTTGCCATCTACATCCACAGTCTTGTTAGTCCCCAACTTTACCTTTGTCTTCACAGATTGATCCAAATTTGCAACCAAACTCTTGTTGCCTGTCATGTGGTTACTGTAACTACTGTCAAATATTTTATTATAATGAATTTAGAAATCAATCAGGGTATGAATCATGTTTCCCTGTTCACCATCAATGTTATTTAATGAGTAGAGAACAACTTGTACCCTTTTCATTCCAAGGAACATTGGTGAGCTCTACAATTTGGTATGAAAAGACAACTTGCAACATGTTGCGTTACAAGTGTCACTTTCCAGCAGCAATGGATGAGGGGTAGTTTAACGACAACATATATTTTTTAGGTTATAAGATATTAAATGCTGGTGGGCAGTATATGCTTACCATGAGATTTAACTTTATTTAAATTTAACAGTGGGCATATAGTGCCCACCAACATTTAATAACCAATAACCTAGGAAATAAGGCTCGTCTAGTTTAACCAGTTCTATTTTAAGAGAAATTTATTTAAAAATTAAGTTGTGTATTAATTGTGTCATAAATATCATACTACCAAAAACACATGTTATGAGGCATGGGCTAATAACATGTTTATATTTACAGCTAATAGCATTAGAGATAAATGCTAATAAAAAATTTACAAAAATTAAAAAATTAATTTGAAGTTGCATTTTGTTAATATGAAAAGTATTTAACAACCAAGTTAATAGGTGGTCAGTCAAAAATCCAATGAGTAATATTGCTAGGGCAGCCATAATAATATTATAAAAATTTAATTATTTTTTTTATAAAATATAAATTAAAAATATTTATCATTATTTAATATAAAGAAATTATACTAATATAAATTTGTGTTTGGGAATTAGCAAAGATTTAGAATTATATTAAAATTTATTGTTGAATTTTACTATAGAAACCATGCGCCTGAGTTTTATGTAATATAACTACTATGTAGTAACAAATTTCTTGTTTCTAACTAGAAAAAGTAAGAAAACGACCCCAAAATGATACAAACTTGTATAAAAACTAGTATGGAGAAATTTTATCCCAACTTGAAGGTGGTAGCATGTTGATTTCCTATATGCACCTTAAAAGCCAACTCATAGTTAAATTTATCTCCCGAGGAAGTTCAGGGATGAGACACATATGACAATTCTTAAGCAAACTCGATACAAAAGAGATCCAACAATTGCATAAAATAGGATAAGGAATTTTCCAAAGTAAGAAAGAAATAATGGAATGAACTCCATCTACATTGGTTGAAAATTGTATGTAGATGACCACACAGGATGATAGGCATGTGAACTAATCCATTAGACTCCTAAGACATGTGACGAGACACCGTGTTGATCTCAATTCCATGGTGAACAACATAAACCTAATGAGAACAAATAATGAGTGTGGGAACAAATGGAGCCATATAATCATTAAGTCGAAGCCTTCAATCCTTACGTGGGTTGGTGTCACCATTTATCCACACCCTAACCTAAGACTTAAATCCATGCTTAATGTAACACCCTCATCCCACATCTATCCAAGTAACCAGCCAACTAGGGTAAACATGTGAAAAAGAGTTACTATGATCTGATTCAACCTCCTAGGTGACCTTAAGGAAGTGGAATCAGCGGAAACACATTAAAAACTCCTTCCACGTTAGTAACAACACTCCTAGGAGCCATCCCAATCACTTAGGTATCCAACCCCTGGGTCCCACTGAGCTTTTACACCATTAAAACCCCAGAGGCTCCCTTGATATGGCCAAGGGTGCATCTGGGAGGCTCTAGATGCTCCCACAGCATGGGCATGCATGCATCCAAGGTATTTTTCCTCAGACTTGTGCCAGCTTCCCTGGGATTTGAGCCAATTTTTAAGTCCCAGAGACCAAGTCACTGCCCAAAACTCAATGACAAGTTTATAAATGAATTATTACAGTGGAACGATGATACAAAATCAAACACTTAAACAAGGACTTGACTAGACCACTACTAGCCATGATAGGGATTTCGTTAAAGATGTCACAAATATGTATTCTACAAGTTTAAACAACATATATGAGCATAGGAGTCTCATACTTATCTGAGAATCATTAAGAACCATTTTTCCCTTATATCATTAGCTACATTATCATATATTAGGTTATAGATACATTGTTCATTCATTTACAAATCAAAACATGAAGAGAGTCATACATCATCATTGTCATAATACATGCTTATAACCAGCATAATAACAATAGAAATATCAAGGATACATCAGCCATAGAATCCACATATAAACCAATACATTTACACATAAGATGTAAAGAAAAGAATCTCTTATTAATGAATGCAAAAACCAACCTATGATGGGACTGGGCCACGTTCCACCCAACCATAGATTAGCTGAGCCAAATCTATATTCATCCAATCAGCCCCGTGGCATATTCCAAGCATGATTGTGGGACTCATAACCAACCAAATAAGCATGGATGCTACTGGAGTTCTCCACCTACATCATGAGGAATTTTACTGCCTCCTGGTCTCTAGGCTTTACCACAATCCACAGTCTGATCCAGGGATCACTAGGAAATACTCGAGACACCACCCTCCAAGTTTTACCATAATCCCAACCAGATCACTTGTCCTGCCCGAGGGCACACACCTCTAGGTTTTACCATATATCTCGCCATTCACTGGTCTAGGATTCCTAGGCCCACCAACACACATAATAATTGGCTTTACTACAACCCATAGTCTGGTTCAGGGGTTACTACGCCATTGGATTTACCGCAATCCACAATCTAGTTCAGGGATCACTAGGCCATGTGTTTTTCCTTTCGGAGATCCACCTCACTCAGCTTCAAAACCATTCGGAAATCTAGCTCAACCAAAACATGAGAACCCATCACCTCAAGGTTATCCAGAAATGGCAAGGCAAGGCTAAAAACATTGTCACACCTAGAAAAACCCATGCCATGATAGCAAAGAACCACATGAAATACCATGCATGCCAAATCTAGTAAGGAAATCACACATGCAAATCGATACATGTAAAGAATCATGTTGTAGCTGCTTGATCCTACTCTTCCTTGCCTGCACCTTCCTTCATCTTGTCTTCTTTGCCTTTCTTGATCCAATGCCAAAGTGCTCCAAGAAAAACCCTATGTCCGAGAGAGAGAGAGAGAGAGAGAGAATAATGAGAGAGCTCCAAAACTGAACTAACAAAAGGTGAGCAAAAGCTTGTCCACTGATCCTCAAAAGCCTTTTTATCAATGAGGCATTTATTTTCTTCAATTTCCATTATTTTCCTTCATTTTCCTCCTCGTATGCAACATGTGACTTTTCACCTTCCTTTTCTCCTATTTCCATTATATTCATAAATAAATGCCAAATAATGCATCTTGCCTTTCAAAATCCTTTTCCATTTCCTTTGCCAATTTCCTTTAGCCATAGTAACCGAAATGAACACCCACTAGGATGTTTTTCCCGTCATTCAACTTGGAATAAGTGTTCCATCAACCGTGGTTATTATTTTGCCTTTATTATCTTTTATTACATGGAATTTTCACCAGGGTTGTTACAGAACCCTCCCCCTTTGGGGAACATAGTCCTCAGTGTTAAATGACACCTACAAACTAGTAAAATGCTAAAAATAAAACATACTGCCTATGGAACTTTATAACACGGCTCGCTACAGTATTTACAATGACATCCATATATACAACCATATTATCTATGGAATTTTATAAATTCAGCTCAATAGAGTATTTACAATAATATA
Source organism: Pinus albicaulis (assembly GCA_034641835.2). NCBI lineage: Eukaryota > Viridiplantae > Streptophyta > Pinopsida > Pinales > Pinaceae > Pinus > Pinus albicaulis. The sequence goes on along the minus strand of CM076575.1, from coordinate 1,702,749,532 downwards.
CACATATGCACGTTTTCTCAACCAAAAAATAAAAAGATAGGATGCTAGTATCAACAACAAGGGAATCCAAAGGCTCGCACCTCCACGCTCAAAGTGATACCAGGATTCACCTCCTTCCCAGGAATTACAGAATCCACTTCCAAAGTCAAAGTTGCATCCAATGTCCAACGCTACAATCCTGTGCCACTTGTCCTCTTAGTGAACAGTTATTGGCTCATTGTTCTAGGGCACACTCCCAATGTGCATTTGATTCCATCTGGAAATGCTCATGACCAAAAAAAATCCATCTTCGACCTTCCCTTCTTTGTTACACAATCCCTTGGGAAATCTGGTAATCCCCTTATGTGCAATCACTCACCTTCCAAGTTTCCCGGCATCCCCTATCCTGGGAAATTCATCCTTTGGCAAGGTTTCCTCACATTGAAAGTTCAAACAACCAAGGCATATACTGTTGAAAAATCAACAAGAAATGTGTGTCTAATTTAATTTTCCCTTAATTAAATTGGACAATAAAATGTAATCTTATCTCATAATCACTTGCAATAGTTAATTGAGTGTAATAAACTCAGTTAGCTCATGAATTTCGAGTTGAGGGTGGTTGGTGAGGCATGCAGAGTGATTCTATTAGTTATGGAGTTCGAATTGCAGTTAGTGCATTAGTTTAATGCATGGTAAATCAGTTAACTCAATTTATTGAGTTAAAGTTAGTTGAACTAGTTGTAACTGTTTGTTGCACTAGTGAGAGATCAAGTGAATTAAATCATATTTAATTCACATGCAGTTATATGCCATGCAACTGATCATTTACTATTAATAGTTGCATGCATGTCAGTTCCAGTGGAGACCCAGCTGAGACAAAGGTTAAAGAGATGTTAACTATCATGAGTTGTATCATTAGTAGGTTGCCTGCATGTAGCAAGACAACCATTGGATTTCCCATGAGCATTGCATATTTTTGGAAGTCTAAATTCCTAAAGAATAGGGATTGCACTCCACATGAATTTTGCAAGCAAGGCAGGTTGATTAGAGACAGGAAATTGGCTAAGTGTTAGTCGATTTCTTCTGGGTCAGTGTGAGACAGTTGTGAGAGTGCAGGAGACTCTTGTGAGAAGAGTGCATTGTAATTGTTTCATGATTCCATGGTGATTATACAATATAATATAGAGGTTTTTTGAGCAACAAGCTTTCCCCGATAAAATATCTATGTTGTGGTTTGATTTGATTCTTTCTTTACTTGTTGTGATTGGCGATCGTGTTTATTTTCCACAATTGGTTTGTAGAAGGATTCAATATCTAGCTTTAGTACATTGCTTGATCGGATTGAATCCATTGATATGCATATGTTTGTATAATTTCTACATGGTATAAGAGCATAGGAAATCACTATAGTGAAGAAGAAATTGAGTTTATGACTGAATAGAATTCGAATTTGCAAAAGTATTCTTGGTGTGACAGGCGGATCAGGATCGAAATGGATTTCAATGGCTTGATATTGGAGTATGCACTTGAGGGAAGTTCCAATTATATTATGTGGAAATATGGGATGGAGGCAATTCTGGAGGACAATGGGTCGACATAATTCATTGATAATCACATTCCCAAACCCGATGCAGCAAATGCCACAAATCTTGATGCTTGGAAAAAGAAGGTTGCAAAGGTAAGAAGGATCTTACTGGAGGGAGTACGAGACCACATTGTCTCAATTATCAATGGCAAAGTGACTCCATATGCAAAGTGGAAGGCTTTGACAGATCTGTTTCAGAGCATCATTGATCATAGAAAATTGGCACTAAAGGACAAGCTCGGGAAAATCAAAATGGAGAAAGTCGACACTATTCTGAAATATTTAACCAAGTTTTTCCAATGTCAAGATGAGATTGGGAGCATCGGAATTACTGTTATGAATGATGACTTGGTGAGCCTATTTCTTCTAATCCTTCCCAAGAGTTGGCATAGTTATCAGAACTTTGTCAATGGGAGGGAGAAGCTACCAAATTGGGAAGGACTTTGGTCGGATTTGGTGCAAGAAGAATTTAGGAAGAATACTAGGGATGGATCTTCATCTAAGACAAATGATGAAGAAAATTTTGCCTTGGTTGGTAAAGCGGAGAAGGGGAAGGGAAATAAATCCTATTCTAAATCTGAGTCCGACAAAGAAGGCAAGAAGTGTGACATGTCCAGAGTGAAGTGTTTTCACTATCACGAGCATGGACATTTTGCCACTAATTTTCCACAAAATAATAAGAACAAGAAGGTTTCAATATCTATAGCTGGTGAGGCTTTGGCCTCGCAATTTGAGTTGGACTTCTCGCTCATTGATTTCATGGTGTCAAGTGCAATGGGATCTGTGTGGTACTTGCATAGTGGTGCATCTTTCCACATGACGGGAGACAAAGAACTTTCCAGTAGCTTGGAGGATAAAGACCTCAAGATGCATATCGAAATGGGTGCTGACGAGTAGTACAATGCTACTAGGATTGGTAAGTTACACTCCAGAGACAGTCAGGTAAACCCTTCTTATTAAAATATTTAATGCATGTACCAGGCTTGAAAAATAATTTAGTTTCAGTCGCAATGTTGAAGGATAGAGGCTATGATGTGTTTTTCAGTGAAGGGAAAGCTTTCCTTCGACACAAAGCCACATGACAAGCCAATAAGATTGGGATTCGTGTGAAGAATCTCTATAAACTTGATGTAGATGGCTACGCAGCATTGATGGGTAAGGCAAACAAAGTGGTGACCCAGGATGAGGGTGAGTTATGGCACAGGATATTGGGCCATCTACACCACGAAGCCTTGAAGGTCATGCAGCAAATTTCTACGGGTCTTCCCAAGGGTACTCTTGCACAGATAGACACATGCAAAGGATGTACTATGGGAAAGTATGCAAAGGAAACTTTTCACGAGAAGGAGAACTGAGCTTTCGAAATCCTTGAAAGAGTTCACTCGGACGTGTGTGGACCATTCTCTACAGCTACGACAGTAAAGCACAAGTATTATGTGATCTGTGTTGATGATTTTTCTAGAAAGTGATGGATCTACTTCATGCAAAAGAAATATCAGACATTCTCAAAATTTTGTGAGTTCAAAGCACTGGTGGAGAAAGACACAGGGAAGCATGTGAAGGCTCTTAGGAGCTATAATGGTGGTGATTACATCTCCAATGAATTCAATAAATTCTGTAGCAAAGAAGGAATTCGGAGAGAGTTGATTGCGCCTCATAACCCACAACAGAATGGGGTCGCAGAAAGAAAGAATAGAACAATTGTAGGTGCGGCATCAGTGATGTTGCATGATCAGGGCCTACCGTTGCATCTATGGGTGGAGGCATGCAACATAGCGGTATTTGTGCAAAATCGTAGCCCTCATCGGATACTTGGCATGAGTACACCAGAGGAGGATTTTTTTGGTAAGAAAATTGATGTTTCATATTTTAAAAATTTTGGTTCATCTGTCTATTTCCATGTGACCAAATATTCCAGGAAGAAGCTCAAACTAACAACTGAGATTGGGATATTTGTGGGATGTGATGATACTCCCCACAACTATCGGGTGTATTTTCCAAATAGCAGGATGACTATTGTGAGATGGGATATAAAATTTGATATGGAGAAAGCCATGGCATTGTCCCTTGAGAGGGAGTTTGATTTTCATGCATATGAGGAACTCTTGGTTCCAAATAATGAACCTCAAGATGTGGAGCAGCCACATGCAGAGGATCATGGAGTGGCATAAAACACTCATGTAGAGCCATCCACCATAAATGGTAGAAGGCGCACCATAGAAGCTGATAGATTGAGACTTGATGTGGCAGAGCATGTAGGAGCACCTACTTCATTGTGCAGACAGAGACAGTCTCCAGACAGGTTTACTTGATACATGGCTCTTATGAGCAAGTGTATTGTGACAGAACCATCCTTGCACTCTCATTGCAGATGGGGTGGAAGATACATTAGATGGATGTGAAAAATGTGTTTCTCAATGGAGTTATTGAGGAGGAAGTGTACATAGAGCAGCTAGAAGGTTTCGAGATCTTTTACAGTGAGTCGCATGTGTGCCGACTCAAGAAAGCATTCTATGGGATGAAGCAAGCACCTCGTGCTTGGTACACTAGAATTGACAGCTATTTCACTAGGTTGGGCTTCACCAAAAGTGAAGAAGATACAAACCTATACCAAATTGTGGTTGATGGTAAGCTCTTGATTATCATACTTTATGTTGATGATATAATTTTGACAAGTGATGAGCAGTTGATAACTTCTTGTAATGAGGATCTTGCAAGGGAGTTTGAAATGAAGGACATGTGACTCCTTCACTATTTCCTTGGTTTGGAAATATGACAGCGGGATGGTGAGCTATTTGTTTCTCAAGGAAACTATGCCAAAGAGATTATGAGTAAGTTTCACATGGAGAGTTGTAAACCCATGGAGACTCATCTTCCAGGAAACTAGAGGAAGGAGGATGCTAATTCAGGTCAGGTAGTGGAAGCTACTATTTACAGGAAGCTAGTGGGTTCACTAATGTAATTAGTGAACACCAGACCAGACATTTGCTACACAGTTAACTAGCTGATTCAAGTTATGGCTAAGCCGACCAAGCTCTTTTGGAAGGCGGGTAAGCATGTCTTGAGATATCTCAGAGGAACTAAAAAGTATGGATTATGGTACAGACGGACATAGGGACTGAAGCTTCAAGGCTTCACGAATTCAGATTGGGCAGGCAGTCCATCAAACAGAAAGAGCACATTGGGAGGGATCTTTAGCATAGGATCGACAGTAGTTTCTTGGTACAGCAGGAAGCAGTGATCTGTAGCACTCAGTTCAGCCGAGGCAAAGTACATGGCAGCAAGTCAGGCTACATATGAGTCCATCTGGATGAGGAAGATCCTGGTTGGTTTGTTTGGTTCTCAGATGGATCTATCGGTGATACATTTTGATAACCAGAGTTGCATTAAACTCTCGGTTAATCTCGTATTCCATGATAGGTCCAAGCATATAGACATCTAGTACCGCAATCTTATAGATTATGTTCAAAGGTGCATTATGTTACTTTATTACATTCCCACGAAATATTAGGATGCAGATATTTTGACAAAGGCGCTCGCTAGGAGAAAATTCGAATACCATAGAGGCAAGATCGGGGTGGCATATAATCCCATTCTTGTTGAGAGGGAGTTTTGAAAATTCAACAAGAAATGTGTGTCTAATTTAATTTTCCCTTAATTAAATTGGACAATAAAATGTAATCCTATCTCATAATCACTTATAATAGTTAATTGAGTGTGATAAACTCAGATAGCTCATGAATTTCGATTTGAGGGTGGTTGTTGAGGCATGCAGAGTGATTCTATTAGTTATAGAGTTTGAATTGCAGTTAGTGCATTAGTTTAATGCATGAGAAATCAATTAACTCAATTTATTGAGTTAAATTCAGTTGAACTAGTTATAACTGTTTGTTGCACTAGTGAGAGATCAAGTAAATTAAATCAAATTTAATTCACATGCAATGATTTGCCATGCAACTGATGATTTACTATTAATAGCTGCATGCATGTCAGTTCCAGTGGAGACCCAGTTGAGACAAAGGTTAAAGGGATGTTAACTATTAGTTGTATCATTAGTAGGTTGCTCACATGTAGCAAGACAACCATTGGATTTCCCATGAGCATTGCACGGTTTTGAAATTCCTAAATAATAGGGATTGAATTCCACATGAATTGCACAAGAAAGGCAGGCTGATTAGAGGTAGGAAATTGGCTAAGTGTTGGTCCATTTTGGCTGGGTCAGTGTGAGACAGTTGTGAGAGAGAAGGGGACTCTTATGAGAAGAGTTCATTGTAATTGTTTCATGATTCCATGGTGAATATGCAATAGAAGGTAGAGTGGTTTTGAGCAGCAAGATTTCCCCAAGAAAATATCTGTGTTGTGGGTTGATTAATTCTTTCTTTACTTGTTGTGATTGGTGATCATGTTTATTTACCGCAATTGATTTGTAGAAGGATTCAGTATCTACCTTTAGTACATTGCTTAATCAGATTGAATCCATTGATATACAAATGTTTGTATAATTTCTACATATAATTGCCTCAAAACCATCATACTAGTCATAGCATGCTTATGGTAATCAATGGACACTATTGGGTACCAGTTTCCCACAATGGCCCTACTCCTGAAGTGCTTTACCATCATATTGTTGCATGTTTCAATTCCTTTTGTTGTTGCTGCTAATTCTTGCAATCAGTTTCAACCACCCAAATAGGCATTTTTGCGCTTCCTGTACCAATCACATAATTGCCATCAAATTCAAAATAAATTAGAATAAATTCACATCATACCTCATTGGTAGCTCATCAAAAAGGTACATTTGCAATTTTGTTCACTTTTTGTCTCAACAATTTAAACCAGATGTTTGAACAAATCATCATTTATAAACATTTCACATCTAGTTAGCTCAAAACACAACCATCATAATTTAAAATCATGAATCGCATGAAATCACCATAGACCATAATCATAAATCACATATATCCATCATGAGTTAGAATCAAAACTCACGTGCATAATAAAACTGAAATAAAATATTGACTTATCCTTTAATCAATCTATACTTCTTCCTTTATTCCTTTGTACACACATTGGATCGGTTGCTACACCCGACAAGCACCCAGTGCCCTTGCTTCTCTTCAATCACGTACACATACACACCGTGTACAACATGTACATCCACATGAGGCATACAACACCACACAATACATCCACCCACACCCAGTGTACAATGAAACACAATACATACACCTACATCTGGTGTACAATACAACACAATACATACACATACATCTAGTGTACAACGCAATGCATACACCTACACCCGGTGTACAACACAATATATATGTGTACACATAGTACAACACAACGAATACACATGTCACGATACCACAACTACACAATGCACATACATAGCAACGCATGCTTGCAACAGAGCATGTATGACGTACACACAATACCACACGTATACTAGTACCATATGCAAAACATGTACACAACACTACCTACACAACGTGTGCACAACACCACATGTACACAACACCACATGTGAAACGTGTACACAACGCCAAATTTACACCGCACCACATGTACAATGTATACACAATACCACATGCACGACATGTACATGACACCGCATGTACACAGTGCCACATGCACAACATGTACACGGAACCACCTACACACAACACCACATGTACAACATGTACACAACACCACATGTACAATCATGCACACAACACCATATGTACATAGCACCATATGTACAACACGCACACAACACCATATGTACATAGCACACTACGTACACAGCATATCCAACATGCACACAACACCATATGGACACAACATCGCATATCCAACATGCACACAGTATAGTATGTACATAACACCGCATATCCAACATGTACATATTACCATCTATACCTAGCACTTCATATTCAATATACACACAACACCATATATATGATAGACATACAACATCATATGTACAAAACACTACATATGTTACATGTACACATCACCACAAGTACAATCACTGAATATACAACATGCACAACATATACACAACAGTAGTACTACACATCCATAGACCACACATTGACCCCACAAACAACCTTGATTCAGTGTCTTTCCACTATCCATTCTTATCCTAGCATGTTGTAGATCACATTGTTTTCATTCCGCTAATGTACCCCTCAGCATTACCTGCCATAACATAGACATATACATAGTATAATCACATAATATCAAATCATACCCACATGATACTGACCTTGTAGATTTTTCAAGTTTATTCTTCCCACTTGATTTCTCATAATCCAAGAACCTCTTCATGTCATTCACCTGCTTAAGAAATCATTTCTCCACGAGAATGATTCCTGATGACCCTGTCAAACAACCACATACATACATACATATATACATGTGAATACTATCACAAAACAATCCTAATGACCTTGTCAATCAACAACATACATACATACATATATGTATACATAAACATCAACATAAAGCAATCATGATCCTATCAGACAATGACATACATAGATTCATAGATACATATATAGACATTGGCATAATCATGATCACAACATAATTACCAGATATCATAAGGTCAAGGTTAAGAGAGCTCCCTTTATGTGTGCATAGTATGCACAACATTGAGAACAATAGTTCCCAACATATCCAAGGCATATGATTCCTCAAGCCATTTGCTTTACCTTTTTGGTTACCTTCCTCATGTTTGTATTGCCACTGTCCATTTACTACAATTGACCAAACCAGTCCAACCGAATATATTCTTTCCTTCCATTGCCTTATACATGCATTGAGCTTCATTCAAGCCTTACATTACATGTTGGATACCACACAGCTCTCCCGAGCTCCATTAACTTTCCTCTCTCCCAACCAATTCCCAAGACTCTCGAAACATAAAAGGCAAGAACAAAAGAAAACAAGAAGAAGACTGTGAAAACCAAAAGCAATATGACACCACAACAAAGTGGCATGATCATGCACCAAACATAAATAAAACTCAAATCAAACATAAACAAATCACAAGGACGGAAAGCATAAAAGTAGCAACAAGCACCATGACTCAATCTCCATGGGTTCCCAATGCTTTCAAGGGAAATATCTACTTGAGCCTTCTTCAAGATTTCATGGCAGTATCTTTTTCCATGCAATCCCATGGATCATACCACCACAAACACATAATTTTCAATGTATAATACAAACATACAATGTACTAGTTACCTTACCTTTTTATTCCGTGCACACTACCATGTATCTAAACACATACATGTTTCTCATATCATGCAATTAATACAACATTCAAACAACAGATAAACGACATAATAGACACCAAACACACAAACACCAAATAGATGACATAATAAAACATTCAAACACCAAATAAACGACATAAGAAAACTCATACCTTAATGTATCTTAGGGGAGGTTATCTTGTCTGCAGAATCAATCTAATTAGCACGATATAACTTCAATACTTATCAAATCAATCATAAATAAGGTCACGATATCTATAACAGTAACTAGCTAACATGTTCACCTCATAAGTTGAAAATAAATTTTCATTCATGCATAACAATCACATCTACACAATCAATCCAAATTAGTACGACACAATATCACAAATATTTTGGCTCATACCTGAATATTGTAGCCATAACCATTTGCATATTTCAATCTATATTAACACGATATATAACATCAGTGTCGTAATACAATAACCCTAATCATCAAGTTAATTAAAATATAACAACAATAAGTAATCATATAACATACTCATCAACAACATATAACATAATCATCAAGTTAACTAACGTAGAACAACAACAACAATGCATATAACAACACATTACTATCATTCATGACTATTTGACACACGTGTATATGACACGTTGATTCACTAACATATACCATGCATGTAACCATAACAATAATAAAATGACATACATGCATATAAAAATCCATTAACTAACATACATGCATTCCAAACATACAAAGCATGTTTGATGATCTACTCTTACCCCAAATTCTAGTGCTGCAACTTCACTTTGATGATCTGCATCTATTGCTCTATCTCAACCAACACATCAGCATCATAACATATCAACAACATCATGATGACGTAAAATTCCTTCAATGACCTCATGCACAACAACTATAACCATGGAAATGGATGCATAACAACATATAGACACTGACATGCATAACAAATTCATAAGCGACATGCACTCATGACGATCACATCCAGAACAACACCACCAACTTCTACATGGTGACACAACGACAACAATGACCCTCACCATGCATTCACAACAAGCACATAGACCCCAAGCATAAGGACACATGTGCAACCAACATGTACACATGAAAACGCATTCATCCAAGGAGAACAAAAGCCAGACATCACCCAAGGAGAACAAAACCACACTCTAATACCACTCTATAAAACCCTCATCCCACATCTACCCAAGTAACCGACCAACTAGGGCAAACATGTGATGAAGAGTTACTATGATTTGATTCAACCTCCTAGGTAACCTTAAGGAAGTGGAACGGCGGAAACACATCAAACAGACCTTCCATGTCAACAACAACACTCCCAGGAGCCATCCCAATCACTTAGGTATCCATCCCCTAGGTCCCACTGATATTTTAGACCATTAAATCCTCACACGCTCCCTTGATATGGGCAAGGGTGCGTCTGGGAGGCTTTAGACACTCCCAAAACATGGGAATGTGTGCATCCATGGACTTTTTCCATGGGAGCATCCCTAGTATTTGAGCCACTTTTTCAGGCCCAAAGCCTAGGTCACTACCCAAAACTCAATGACAAGTTTAGAAATGAATTATAACAGAGGAAAAATGATAGAAAATAAAACACTTGAAAAAAGACTTGACTCGACCCCTACTAACTGTGACAAGAATTTCGTCAAAGATGTCACAAATATGTAATCTACAGGTTTAAACAACATATATGAGCATAAGGGTCTCATAATTATCTGAGAATCGCTAAGAACCATTGTTCCCTTATATCATTAGCTACGTTATCATCTATTAGTTCATAGATGCATTGTTCATTCATTTACAAATCAAAACATGAGAGCCATACATCATCATTGTCATAATACATGCTTATAACTAGCATAATAAAAACAAAAATATCAAGGATACATCAGCCATAGAATCCACATATAAACCAATACATTTACACATAATATGTGAAGAAAATAACTTCTTATTAATGAATGCAAAAACCAACCCGGGATGGGACTACCACGTTCCACCCAACCATATATTTGCTAAGCCAAATATCTCTTTATCCAATCACCCTTGTGCCATACTCTAAGCATGAGTGTGGGACCCATAACCAACCAAAAAGAACCAAATAATCATGGGTGCGATCAGAGTTCTCCACCTACACCATGAGGAATGTTACTGCCTCCTAGTACCTAGGATTTACCGCAATCCACAGTTTTATCTAGGGATCACTGGACCATACTCGAGACACCACCCTCCGGACTTTACCATAATCCCCATTGGATCACTAGGCATGACTGAGGGTACACACCTCTAGGCTTTACCGTATATCCTTCCATTCATCGGTCAAGGATTCTTAGGCCCACCGAGGCGCAAAATAGTTAGCTTTATTGCAACCCAAAGTTTGGTTTAGGGGTTACTAGGCCAATGGCTTTACCACGATCCATATTCTAGTTCAGAGATCACTAGGCCATGTTTTTTTCCTTTTGTAGATCCACCTCACTCAACTTGGAAACCATCCAGCAACCCAGCTCAACCAAAACATGAGAACCCATCACCTCAAGGCTATCCGGAAATGGGAAGGCTAGGCTGAAAACATTGTCACACTTGGAAAAACCCATGCCATGATAGCAAAGAACCACATACAATACCACACATGCCAAATATAGCAAGGAAATCACACATGCAAATCAATACCTGCAAATAATTTTGTTGTAGTTGCTTGATCCTGCTCGTCATTGCTTGTGCCTTCCTTCCTCTTATCTTATTTTCCTTTCTTGATACAATGCCAAAGTGCTCCAAGAAAAACTCTAAGTGTCTAAGAGTGAAAGAGAGAGAGAGAGAGAGAGAGAGAGAATAATTAAAGAGCTCCAAATTTGAACTGACAAAAGGTGAGAAAAATATTGTCTTCTCATCCTCAGAAACCTTTTTATCAATGAGGCCTCTATTTTCTTCAATTTCCACTATTTTCCTCCATTTTCCTCCTCACATGCAATCTTTGGCCTTTCACCTTCCTTTTCTCCTATTTTCCATTATTTTCATAAATAAAAGTCAAATAATGTCTCTTGCATTTCCAAAGCCTTTGCCATTGCCTTTGCTAATTTCCTTTAGCCATAATAACCAAAATGAACACCCACTAGGATGTCTTTCCCACCATTAAGCTTGGAATAAGTGTCCCATCAACCATGGTTATTATTGTGCCTTTATTAACTTTTATTACATGGAATTTTCACCGAGGTTGTTACACTTAACATGTTATGTGAGGTTAGGGGATGACAAGAAAGGAACCCTAATCATTGGAACTCAAGGTTCTTTCTTGATGCTTATTTGCTTGATTTGTAAGGGAGTCCACTCTTTTATTATTTTTCCTAACACATGATGAATTTGAAATTTTTTGAAATGAGATAAAGTCACTTGGATTCTTTTGAAAAATGACTCTAAGTTTGTCATCTGAAGGCTAAGATGAAGATACTAGATTATGAGCATCAAGTATCCCATTATGATTACTTGATTGATGTTAAGATTCTTAGCTTTTTAATTCCTTGATATAGTGCATATGCCTCAGAAGGAAGATGGATATATTGGATATGAGATTATTGATTGATGCTAGGATCATTAACTTATTTAATTCCTTTATATATTGCATATGCTTCAACTTGATTATTTGTGGCTCCAACTAAGTTTTTTTTAAAACCATTTCTTCATTTCCTCTAAATACACTAACACCCCACTCTACATCTACCACTCATTATATTATATTATATCACTTTATAAAATAACAATAAACTAGCAATTTCCCCTAAAGGTGCAAAAATACACTGAAGGAATATAGTATAAGAGTTTTTGAGAAGTAGTTTAGTTCTTCTACATAATATTAGTATGCATGTATCGAAACCCTCGCAGGCATACCTACACCAAGGAAAAATATAGGATTAGTTTATGTATAAACCCTCGTAAGAACTAGAACGAGAAATGGAAACTATGGCATAAGGACTTTTCTTTTAGAAATTTAAATATCCAGAAATGAGTAAAGGAGGATGGCATACTTTTGGGTGAAATCGAACCATTAACCCACAATTAGAATCCCTAAGGAAAGTGTCAAGTGCTAAATATATATAATTTAATCATTGTTCGGAAGGGTCAATTGTAGTAAGGTTTTGAAAAATTACCCTACTAGGAGTCCCGATGGCCATCTTTGGAACAACTGAAAAGATAACTTTTCTTTCTATGCAATCTAGATAAATATTGAAGTTGCGATGGTAAAACCCTTCAAGGGAAATTTACAATACCTGCAAGCGAAATGATCAGGTTCAACTTTATGAATAAAATATTTCCATGAGAGAAATACCTCTCTTTCATGCATAATCATAGTGCTTTGTAACTGTATCCTCCAAAATTATAGAGATTGATCAAGCAATATCGTTCAAGGAAAATTTACAATACCTGCAAGTGAAATAATCAGGATGAACTTTAAAAATAAAATCTTTCCATGAGAGAAACACCTCTCTTTCATGCATAATCATAGCGCTTTGCTAATTGTAACCTCCAAAATTATAGAGATTGACCAAGCAATATTTAGTAGTTAGTAGAAAAAAATATTTCTTTATGCATGATCCTCAACACCTTCATAAGAGGCTTGAGCAAGAGTTAGTAGAAAAAAATACTTCTTTATCACATACTTAGATCAAACCTAGCCACAAGGGTTAGCTCAATTGTTCATGAGTAAAACATGATATACCTCCCCCTGTTGGGGAGGTCACCAATTCAACTCTCTTCCTCCCCTCAAGGTTAGGTCTTTGGAACTTGAACACCAACAATTTACCCTAGTCACCAACTATGGTGGTGAAGTGTATGATGGTTTTCCATGTATGATTATATGGGGAAAGAATATTTAGATCAACCTACTGGAGTTGCAAGCATAAGCTTTACTGAAATTATCATGATTAAGGTTTACGCAACAATTTTAGTTGGCAATGAGGTTCTAATCATTTATTTCCTTTACAAAAGTTTATTGCTCTTAATTTTTTTAATATTGTCATATCTTATGGTCAAGTCAAAACTAACAATTAAAATAAAATGGTAAGTTGCCTTTTGGTGAAAGAAGGTACAGGTGCTATTTACCACAAGATGTTTCTAATTAAAATATATATATATATATTTTACCATTATGTTCTCATATTGGAAGATATAAAATTTAGGATTTTTTTCTACAATTTCTTCTCAAGCCAAGTTGTGTACTTCCCACTTTTTAGATTCATGTTGGGCACTCTTCCCTTTTTTTATATCTTTAATCCTTTGGTCACATTGACCAAGTTTTTCCACTGCTACATTAATATTAAATCTGAAAACTTACAATGCCAAAGAAAAACCTTTTTTCCATTAAAATGTCTTTCTTTCGGGTTATGAGGTGGAAACAATATGAAATAGTGTTGGGTTGTCATAGCTCCAAAACAAATGTTTAAACCAATGTCAAATAGTACATCTATGAATGCTTCTGAGTGCTAGAGCGACAAAGACCATAAATCCAACTCAGAAGTATGCATATCCATATCGTCAATTGAAAGCAAAACAATCATGATTACAAGATTCCAACAAACCCTACAAGTAGAAACATACAACGCATATATGCATGCTAAACAAAAAGAACATCATATAATATATTACTTCCTAAGAAATTGCTCATGAATGGTGTAGTGGAAAAGAAACACTGGATATCATCATATTAAAAAACATACATCTAACCAAATAGGAACTTTTTAAGTGCATTAGTATCAAGAAATGGCTCATGAATGGTGTAGTGGCAAAGAAACGCTAGAAATCATCATATTAAAAAACATACATCTAATCAAATAGGAACTGTTTAAGTGCATTAGTATCAAGAAATGGCTCATGAATGGTGTAGTGGCCAAGAAACACTGGATATCATCATATTAAAAAACATACATCTAACCAAATAGGAACTTTTTAAGTGCATTAGTATCAATATCCATTGATCCAATTCAAAACAATCAGAAGTACAAATACAACCTACGTATTGCAGGTAACACAGTCGTCTACCTGAAAACAAACCAAACATAAATATAGACGCTTATTACGAAGTTGTAAAAAACAACGCCTAATTCAGATGTCCCACTGCCAAACATAGCCATAAAATCGACCCCACTTCCATAGCTAACTCTGTTTAGCCTTCTTAGATAGATTAAATTACATTGATGAAACATCTTTTTCAGTTGATAGAAGATCCATAACAACTCTCTTTACACTTCCGTCATTCTTCACTAACAATGTTCTATTCATTTACGAATCATGGAAGCCCTGCCACAGCAAAGGTTCGGGGCAATAATGTCAATCGAAATGTTTAGTATGTAAATCATCAAAGAATAAATATTATTAAATAGTACTAAGTAAAAGTAAATGTCATGAAAAAGGTTTTATATCTTTAAGAATATGATCAATTAATTAGTTGCACTACAAAGATCATCAAGAATGGTATCCCACTCAGTTGCACTACAAATATCATCAAGAGTTTTCAGTAAATCATAATTATGTTTTCATAGTTCAGCATTCAACATCCTCTGATTGAAACCCAGGTCTTCAAGCTCACGAAGAAGAGTTTGTTGTTTTGTCTCTTTCCCAGCAAAGAATGATTCAGAGCCTACAAGAGATGGAGCACTAAAAGACACAACGATATGTCCTCGAGAGACATCATTAACTGGAAGTGGAATTGATTTAGCAGGTGATGGGTAACCAACTCCTAAATCAGATGGTGTTACTTCAACATTTATGTTGTTGGCTCCTTGCATTTCTTTCGGAAAATCAACTCTCTGAGATTGTGTAAAAGCATTACCCACCTCAACAAGTGAAGATGGTTGCTTACCCTTGTCCACGACAATAAATGAGCATCGAACTCTAGCAATGATGGGGAAAGGGTAAAAAAAATAAGGGACACAATTTATTACTCTAAGTGTTGCAGGTATGTCGCAGGGCTCTGGCAGTGGACAGAGATTTCCAGTGAAGCAATTTTTTTTGTGATTTCATTTGATTCATTCAACCATAAACATTCAAGTTAAATTGTTGTGTAAATAACCTTAGAACAAAAAAAATAGAACCCTCACAAGGCACAAGCTGAATGACGAAATTTCAGTGAATCTTACCCAAAAAAAAACACGGCTGAATCACGAAATCTCAGTGAATCTTACCCCAAAGCAAATGCAGATCTCTCAGCAAGAGCCTCTAACAATCTAGAACACAATGATCTGGTTGTTGTTGTTGCTTTGGCTCTGTGGAAGGGCACCGGGATGGGGGCGGGACTTGGGACAAGGGCACAGAGAGGCGTGTTGCAGTGGCGCGGCTAGGCATCATGCAGAGTCACGATGCTACATAGGTGTCAGGTAGAGGCCAAGGCTAATGATACAGGTTCCGCGTGTACGTGTCAGACTTTAGTTGGAAGGGACGACGAAAATTGAAGGAATGGTACTTCAAAAGCATATGCATATGATAACTTGCGTTAGCGAACTTCTCCGCAAATTCCTTCACGAGTTATTTGACTTCAGGCTACAGGTTCCGCGTGTACGTGTCAGATTCTAATTGGAAAGAACGACGAATCTTTACCCAGCCAAACCTAGCAAAGAGAACACCTTCGATGTATATATTAAAAATACACACCCCACTCTACATCTACCACCCATTAAATTATAATATATTTTATCACTTTAAAAAATTACAATAAAATATAAAAAATACATTTTAAATATAAAATATAAAATTAAAATTAATATATTTTATTATTTAAAAAACACAAATATAATATATATATATATATATATAATTAATGAAATAATGCTATTAACAATTTCCCTATCATGTAATTATTTTTTCTCTATTTAATCTTCAACACGTTACCATTAAAATTATATATTTCATATCTAAATTCCATCTATCACCGGTATTCTCCTTCCTATCAACTACCTACAACTACTTAAACTTGTCTTTCTGAAAAGAAAGAAAATATTCAAAAGTTTACGTCACACCAATTTCATGAACTTATCAGCGGTTTAAGAATGACAACAGCAGCCATCTACGCAATATAAAATCCGTTGGACTCAATAAATAAAAAGTGTGGAATATTGTAATTTTTAACACACAAAAATTATTCTAATTAGTTGTTAAAAATATAGAGGTAGAAGGAATTTTAATTTTAAATTAATTAACATTTAAAAAATAGGATTAAGATAATTTTTAAATTATTATAAATTTAAAAATCAACATTTTGAAAGATTAAAATGATTAATTAAATATTAACTTCTAATACTTATTTTTTTATGATGAAGATTAATGTTCATGGAGACCAATGAGATCTATTGGACCTTAAGAAAAGGGATTAACTGAGACTTTTTAATATTTAATTATATGATCAAATAGAAGGGAAAAAAGTGTTAATATATCACTATAGTTTTCTTGACTGAACAAGTCAAGAATGATGGTAGTGTGGCAGATGTTTTGGAAATGAGAGAGGGTGTGAGTAAGTGCAGATCAATCCAAGAGAAAGTGTTTCTCATATTCAATCCTCTTAGTATTGCACAATTAACAAAAAAAAAATTCCCAAATCATTTTGGGAATAGATCAATGTCTGGTTTCACTTCGAAGCTCGTGGGAGTTATCTCTTATCTTTGCAATGTTCATTTTCTTATCAGCACTGATCAAAGATAGAGAGATAATTCTGATTAGCGGGAGTGGGGTTGATCACCTCCTCATAGTACCTTGGCTTCTTTTTCCCTTCTCGCTCCTTATCATCCCACAATTTGTCCATAAGTTTGGAAGTAATACTATTTTTAATATTATCTTTAGTCTCCAAGATGATCTCCTTCTTTAACCCCCAATATTCAAGCCAATACCAGACATCCTTGTGTCAATCCCGCTTGAGCTGAAGGTGGGGCTTTTGGCTAGAGTTAGAAGCAATTTTGGGGAACCTTGTAGTTTCCATGTTGTAAAGCTTCTTCTTATACATTAGATAGCAAAACATAACCATTCTTTCAATGGGGAAAAACTAACTTTAGTTAAGAGGATAGCATAAAGGGTATTACCTTTAATCTTGAGGTTGTAGGTTATAAATTGCTTTTGGATCAACTTGATCTTCCTCCGCAATTCTCTGGATATAGTGCAACCCCGAACCTCACATCCACGTGGGATAACAAGCGTAATGAGAATCTCAAAGAGGAGCTTTTACTCCAAACCCAGAGATCAATCATCTTGCAATTTTTTTTAAGCTAATAATAAGTTTTCCAGTTGCCAATAATCCTTTTTTCAATGTTATAGTTCCAATTGAGCTGGTGATGAATGTCAATACCTAAATATTTGTATGGAGAAAAATTCTCCAAGTAATTGTTATCATAGATGAAATTGTCATGGTTGATATTTTTATATTTAATTATAATGACTTTAGTCTTGACAATATTAATAATGATACCCATCTTGGAGCAGTAATCATGGAGGATTTTAAGCCGATTGTTGAGATCCTCATGGCTTCTAGCTAGAAAAATAATATCATCAGCATAAAGGGGAAGAGTAATGACCATACCAGTGAGCTTGGGGATGAAGCATCTTGCAACTTCCATATACGCTTCTAGCTTATCAATGTAAATGCCAAAAAGGGTAGGGGACAGGCGGCACCCTTGCTTAATTTCGATGTCGCATTTAATTGCTTTAGACCAACCCTTGGTGGTCTTAAGCTTGGCGACAACGTTCTCGTATAATCGAAGCACAACAACCCTCAACTCAAGAGGAACGATTATCTCTTCAAGCCTTTTCCATAACTTATCATGAGGAACCATGTCAAAAGCTTTTCTAAAGTCAACATAACAAGAAAAGGGATCAATTTTACTATTACGACATTCCTCAACAATGGTCCTAAAAGTGACAAGATGGTCAATAGTTGAGTGCTATCTTCTAAAACCAATTTTCCCTTTAGCTCTTTTACCATGACTTTCAAGTCATGCACTAATCTTCTTTTCCAAAATAATCCCATATAACTTTAATGATTTTTAGACTTATCAAAATTATAATGATTTTTAAACGTTTTTCTTAATAAAATGTCAAATAAATTTAAATACTTATATATTTTTATTCACATAAAGTAATTTTAATTTTAAGTTTAAAAATATTAATCATTAATTTATAATTTTAAATATTTCAAAATTCTAATTTTGATTTATTTAAATTTAAAAGATATGTAATTGTGTTTTGAAATTATTGTATAATAAAATTAATGTAAATTTCTTAAAAGATGTAAATTAAAACATTATAAATCACACAATCCTAAATTTCTAATTATTTTAATATATAAAAACAAATTAACAATTTAAAAATAATAATAATAAGATTTATGGTTTACTCGATTATGTGAGATGACTACATTTAACTTATAGTTTTAATAACTACGACCAAGAAGCATCTAAGTTGTCGAATTCATGTAGACTTAACATAACACCCTGTCACTATTTGAGATGACTACATTTAACTTGTACTTCAATACCACGACCGAGAAGCATCTAAGATGTAAAATTCATCGACACTTAACACAACGCTTGTCACTATTTTCTCTAGGCTCCCTGATAAATTATGCATTTTATAAAAATACAATTTAATTATTTATTATTTTTATATTTTTTAAAAATACAAAATATAAGTATCACACTAATGATGAGAATTTTTATGGAAAACAATCAACTTAAATAATATTAAAAAAAATAAAAATAGAAATTGTTTAGTTAAACTACGCTCTTTTATTTAATATATATATATATATATATATTCAAATTTACAACACATATAAACACCACCACAAGGAGGATGGGCATGTCAGTAGCACGAGGATGGGGGTCTTGCATGGCAGGAAGCTAGGATATGGATGTAGTTTCACGAATGATATGTTTGATCACAATAAGGAGGTTGTCCCTGGATTCTTCACATTCTTGAATGTTCTTGCATTTCGCTCCTTCCAAATAACCCAACAAATGGCCTCTAGTAGGAGGTTTCAGGGCCAATCGACTATCGAGTGTGGGGATATGCTCGAAAGCCAATTGTCTAGGGTGGTTCAAATTTAGGCCCTATCTTTGTCTATTGTACTGAATATTCCGGCCTCCCAATCCCAGAGCTTGTTGGTGTAGTCATAGGTGTTCAATAGGTGGTTGATAGTCTCCTCCTGTGTTTCACACAGAGAGCATATGAAAGGACTTGTGAAGCCTCTTCGCCAAATATTGTACCACATGAGGATTTTGTCATGCATAAAAAGCCAAAGGAAGAGAGTGATTTTGGGCCATTGTTCTCTTCCCCATAGAGTGCTCCATCTTTGATGTTTTTTCTATTGATCATGATTCGTGATATAGCCATAAGCCTCCTTGAGGTTAAAGAGTCTTGCAGGTTTTTTCTTTGTCTTAGCATGTCATCCCCATACAGAATATAAACATCACACTTTATAATACAAAATATAAGTATCACACTAATGATGAGAATTTTTATGGAAAACAATCAACTTAAATAATATTAAAAAAATAAAAATAAAAATTGTTTAGTTAAACTACGCTCTTTTATCTAAAGAAAAAAAAAAAATTTAACACCACCACATATAGGATGTGCATGTCGGTAGCACGGGGAGGGGGGCCTTGCATGTTGGGAAGATTGTATATGGATGTAATTTCATAAATGATATGTTTGATCATGGTAAGGAGGTTTTCCCCTAGATTCTTCATATTATTGAATGTTCTTGCATTTCGCTCCTTCCAGATAACCCAACAAATGGCCCCTAGTAGGAGGTTCCAGGGCCAATCGACTACCGGGTGTGGGGATACGCTCGAATGCCAATTGTCCAAGGTGGTCCAAATTTAGGCCCTATTTTTATATATTGTTCTGAATATTTCGGCCCCCCAATCCCAGAGCTTGTTGGTGTAGTCACAGGTGTTCAATAGGTGGTTGATAGTCTCTTCTTGTGTTTCACACAAAAAGCATATGGAAGGACTAGTGAAGCCTCTTCACCAGAGATTGTACCACATGAGTACTTTGTCATGCATAACAAGCCAAAGGAAAAGATTGATTTTGGGCCATTGTTCTGTTCCCCAGAGAGTGCTCCATCTTTGATGTTTTTGCTATTGATCATGATTCGCGATATAGCAATAAGCCTCCTTGAGGTTAAAGATTCTTGTAGGGTTTTTCTTCGTCTTAGCATGCCATCCCCGTGGTCCACTTGAATTTGACACTCCTTGAGGAGCTGATCAAAATCATTCCAATCCAAATTTTCAAGTAAAGGAAGTCATTCCTGCTTGTCCAACCATTCTCTCCATCTACCTCTAGGAATGATAGGCTTCCAATAATGGGCTACATGAAATTTCCCCTTTGCTTGCATGGCTCTTTATAGTGTGTGATGGTGATCATTTCCGAGGATTAGAAATTGTGACCAAGCATCCTCCCAAAAGAGGGCATTTTCCCCATTGCAAATCTCCCGGAATTTATGCCTCTGAATAACTTCTTTGTTTCTCCATCCTAGTTCCATATTTTCAAGCTTTGGACCTGACCTGAAAACCTAATGATATCTTTATGGGTGTATTGTGGGAGTATTCTACACTTTCTTTCCCTATATGCGATGAAGACGGTTTCAGAGATGAGGAATCTATCAATTCTAGAGGAAATCAACCTATCTCCTCCTCGTCTGTCGTTCCAGGTGTGAATTTCATTAACTCTCTGCATGTCCACCAAACCCATTTTACCTATGGCTTCTTGGAAGGCATAGACATCCCTATCCAATTTTCTAAGACCTCCTTTCTTTTTTGACAGGATGAAGATCATGTTAAAGTCCCCTCTAATGATTTTATATGCATGGGGTGTGTTCTCGAGAATTCTCATAACTGAAGACAACATTTGGGGCCTCTCTTCAAATATGTGAGGTCCATATATATTGGTGGTAATACATATTGTTTATGTGGTTCATGTTACTTTAAGGATTGTTGTGATAGATATTTTAGTTTCTATTAAGGATATCAATTCATATAGTGATTCCTTCCATAGAATCAATTTCCCTCCAATTTTACCACGTGTTGCATTGGCTAAATAACTATAGCTTTTGCAACACTCTTTTTGCAAGGCTGGTAGGTATTCCATAGCTAGCTTTGTCTCCTAGATGAGCATTATTTCTAGCTTGATTTTCATTATTCTTTGTTTTAAAATTATTTTCTTCCCAAGGCCATTTAAGCCTCTGATATCCATGAGATGCAATTCATTGAGAAAGATGAGGAGTTAGGGTGAGAGATCTCACCTTTCCCTCATTGATTAATCTTGCACCTAGTTCCTGAAGGAGATGGCTTGTTATTTTCCTTCCTCGTTTCCGTCTTCGACCTTTCGGGTTATATTGATAGACTATGATGTTAGATAGAATCCCCTTGTAGGCACTATCCTCTCAATGTCTCCTCGTTGTGGTATATTTTAGCTCTTCTTATATGAGATATGCTCCTTCTATTTTTTGGATGTATTCCTCTGGTATTATTGTCAAGCCTCATTTCTCCCACACTTCTACTATCAAGTTAAGGTCAACTCCTCCTAGAACTCATTTTATCACGTGTTCCACTTCTGAGTCTTCTTTAGGTTCTTGGTCCATGTTTACATCTTCTAAGGGCTAGCCGATTTCATTGTGGCTCTGACTAAGAGCGCCTTCGTAATTCTATCTTGGAGAGGGTATTTGATTCACCATTTCGCCTTCATCCTCGACAATTTCCTTTGTGTTTTGTTATTCATGTTCCTCTTGCAGGGCTTCAAATTTATTTATTTTTGATGGATGTGTCTGACCATGTTTCCCTTAATTTATTTTATTATTCCTATTTATGGAGGCTTCTTTAGTGAAGCCTTATTCATCCATTTTCTTTTGACCCTAAGCATTGGCCTATTGGGAGACATTCTTGGGGCAATCTCTAAAGAGATTTTCATGCTCGTGACATTTTCTACACCTGAATGGGATATTCTCATAGTCTATATTTTCAAGCCATACCTTGTCCCTGAATACCATTTTTATAGCCTTTGGAGGCGCTCCTGAGATGTCTAGATAGACACAAATTCAAGCATATGAGATGTAGTGGCCAGCCCTAGTTCCCTTCGACATTTTGACATATTCTCCTATTTCGTCACATATACCTTTCAACAAAGAGGACAACTAGTAATTCGTGTGGAGAGAGTAGAGTCTCATCCAAATAGGTACCCTGGTAAAGTCTTCCTTTTCTGGTGTAAATTTTTCCTTCCAATATCACATGTATAGCCCAACAAAGTTGAGGAAGTAAGGGCCACCCTAAAAAATGTGATCTTGGTCCTCCATGAGATCAAATATTACTGTAAAGAAGCCTTTAGATCCTAGTTGTAGCATTATTTCTCCATTTGGGTGCCACTTGGTCTATATCCACCATTTTAGGGTTTTTTCTAAGGGCTGGATGCCCATGAATTTACAGATGATGGCATGTTCTTGCATGAATTCCATGTATGCTCCAACATCACGGTCTTGAATTTCCAGTACTGGTATTTTCTTTGCTTTTGGCTTGCAGTTGTTTCTCATATAATTCTAAGGTCGATCCATTTCCCCTATGTTTGTTTTTTGAGAGCCCCTAGTAGCAGTCAGTTGTGAGGTGGTTTTTTTGTCTGAGAGTTATCCCACTCCACTTTCCCATGGGAGAGCAACATTTGACTTTCTGGAGGAGTTGAAAGTGTTCTATGTCGTGAGCTTCATGAAGAAGGAGGATTCGGGCTCCTTGACCTTTCGCATGACGACATCTCGAAAGGAGGGGGGCTTTAAGCCCCCCTTGACACAGTCATAGCAGCACGCAGAGCGAAGATAGAGAGAAACCCTAGCAGAGTGTGTTTATCCTCTTTTTAACCTCGTTTCTAGGATTGTTATTATTACTGAGGTTTTTATTTTTCTGTTGTCATGATCAACATTTCAATGTTGAACAATATTTGTGGCTCCCATTGAGTGAACATTCCTTTGTTACTCGTGACCTATATAATCAAATTTATAATTATAGCTTGACCCTTACATTCTTTTGGCAAGTGGTATCTTGAAAATATTTGCGATATGGTCTAGTGTTTGATTTCTTAAAAGATAATTGTGGTGATTATGGTTATTATGGCTTTATTAATATTTTTGGAGTATTTGAATACTTGCAATTAAGTTTGCAAGCATTTTGATGTTCAATTTTGACCATGAACATATTTTCATTTATAAATTCATTTTTCCTTTGCATAGATTTTTCAAGACAATCTTTTCGTTGTTGTTTTTATTTCGTGTGCAATAGTTTCCTACCAAAAAGATTTACGCAAGAATTGATATTTTTCAAAAGTTTTTACAGCCATGCACCTAAAACCTTATTGTTTGGGTTGGATCCACAATGCCAAACTAACGAGTGAAGTTCTCTATCTGCAAAGGTTATATAGATAATTGATAATTTGATGTGATACCTATGAAAATGTGTGATATCTTCTTCTTTTATTTTTGGTCATATTTACTTGTGAGAGAGTGACACAATCTATCACGAATGAAAAAATCAGCATACACTTCACAAGGGTGGATAAGCTTATTCGATAGCAGCATATAAATCCACAACCCCCAAAGTGTTAGCATTTATTATCGTACAAATAGAGAAGGTTCTGGATTTAGACTTTCCAACTTATATGTAATTGCAAAAATATATCATTATATATGTATTGATTTTTTTTATGGAGATGCGAAATTCCACAAAATTTCGCCAGCACATCTCAACCACACGAGTTTCATTGGCACAATTCAACCAAAATTATTATTGTTGTTGCCCCATGTCTCTACTTGGTTACCATAGGCTTGCTGCTGAGATAAACTTTAAATAGGATTGGGTATATATAAGAATGGAACAAATCGACACCACAACCTTATGAAATAGCAAAAGAGAATTTAATATAGAATGATTATCCATGCATGCAAGGGGTGTCAGATTCATTTATTGATTGATTTATCAGGGAATAGCTGCTATAGCATATGATAAGGCAACCCATCACTCCATATAAATTATTATGTACCAATGTGCAATTTTATAAGGACCATACTACGAATTCGAGTTTTGATATCATATTTTCTTCATTTGAATGTATACCAGCATAGATCCATCTAACTCCGGATCTATCATGCGCCGAGAGGGATCAAATCTCTCGAGGTGCAAACCTATTTTTGAGTGCAAAACTTGAGGAAAGGTTTGCACCTCGAGAGATTTGATCCCTCTCGGCGCATGATAGATCCGGAGTTAGATGGATCTATGCTGGTATATTCTAATTTTGGCACTGTTCACTGCACGTATATTCTATACATGACAAAATATATATTGAATCAATACATTACTTTGATTTGAATGACAAACCACTGTTCACTGCACGTATATGCATCGATACTATTTGCACCACCATATCTATTAATTTATCACTGCACGTAATTTAATAGATTTGCACTAATACTATTAAATCAATATATATTTTGTCATGAAAAACCACTGTTCACTGCACGTATATTCTATACATGACAAAATATATATTGAATCAATATTGAATCAATGCATTACTTTGAACAACGGCAATTTATATTCAGCGTCGTGGGACATAACGGTAAAGGTGTGGAGGCTTCCGGATTTCCGTTGCATCGAATCGATTCGGGCGCACAATGACGCCATAACAATTCATTTAGAATTTCCTTGAAGAAATGAAGAATCCTACATCCCTCACGATCCATGCATGTCAGATGGACGAATTCCATTGAATGTGAATCAAATTCAATGGAAAAAGCAGAAGTTTGTATCGAATCACATGTGCAGAGTGAACCAGAAGAAAGAGAGGAAGAAATACTCGATTGCAATGAATTCGATCCACACCGCTGCCTAGATCCGTCAGATACTAAAAATCTTGTTCGCGTCTAAGTATATGGAATACACAATCTCTGCCACTATTCATGCCCAATCTTTGGAATCGGCCAAGAAATTGGTCGTAAATGAGTATTTTTTTGGTGGGTGGCCAAAAGGGTATGGTAGAACCTGAGGCTGCGAGAGGAAAAAGAGAGAGATTTCCCTTTGGATGAGCAATCCTTGACATCACGCTGTAAAGAGGGGCGAATCAAATCCAAGTTCTTGGTTGGTGTGCCAGTGGAACTTATATATGCATGTGACTGGAGTTGATTGGGATCAGGTGGTCCAAAGGAAAAACTACTTTGTTGTTCTTGTGCGTGGAATTGGCTCGGGGGAGTCCAGAGTCGAATCTAGGTCTCATTGGTTGGGTGGCACATTTTCGTTTCTGTGGTCTTGTGGCAGACCACTGGATTTAAACTACAGATGAGCATGTAGCACTGCCGTGTAACTTCGAATTTCTTATTTGAATGTTGCTGAAGAGGTAAGATACTGAATTTGTTTGAATATTAATAAGGAATTGAGAATTTTCAAAAAAGTCAAGGTGGAAAATTCTTGAACGAACTATGTAAAATTTCGGAAAGATAGATGTGATATCTTTAAAAGGACCGTGTGAAAATTTCTGGAATAAGTATGAGAGGTTTCTTTGCATTAAGGAAAACTGGGAATTAATTTTTGAACCCTTGGAAAAATATCTATGTTAATATGTTGTAGATATGGTATAACTCCGAGTTACGAGTATCAGGACTCGGAAGCCACACATGGAGTCAAAATATGGCATATTTCCATGAGAAATAACCCCTTCAAAAATATCAAGAATTCCAGACCGAATAGGCTGGGTTGGTTACAGAGGCTGGGCTGAGGCGTTGCCAATGAAACAATCCCTTGAATTCAGTAATGGAATTATAGTAGGAAATAAAAATGAGTAAATCCAAGTTCCATATACTGTGCATGTTATAAACGAACAAAAATAGTAAAACTATCAATACATATGTATTAAATTCGAAGAAAGACAGAACGAAAACAAGAGTGCAAAGGTTGATGTATTGGATGCGGGAGATTGTTTTACGCATTTGTTTCCTTTTCTGTGAAACATGCTTTATATTCACTTTCTCAATCGTAGCCTTTCACAACGTAACCAAAACCCTAACGAAAATCCTAACGAAAATGACAACCGCAACGAAAACCATAGTATTTAATTTCTTGCATTGAATTGTTCGACTCACCTCTATACGACTCATAACCGCTCCACAGAAACGCCCCACAGAACCGAACCGCTCCACAGAACCGCGCCACAGAACCAAATACGACTTCGATCAAGCTCCGGAGGTTCCAATACGAATCCCGCCACAGAACCAAATACGACTATGTTCGATCAGAGCTGACTTGTTTTAATTTTTTTTGGTTTATTTATATAATTATTAAAACTTATTTGTTAAGCCGACATTTATTTTTTATTTTTATTATTTTAATTTAAAATTTGAGCCGATATTAAGGACGTGACAAACCTGACATCGGGGTCATACTGGGCTGTAGATGCGCCTCTCGGCGCAATAATTTTTTTGTCAATAGTTAATAGTAATATACTTCCTTTTGTAGAATTATAATATTTTGATTTTAATTGGAAATAATCACCATTCACTTGACAAATCTATTTTAAGGTTTTCACCATCTAAATTTTGGTTTCACTCAATACCTATTTTATTAAACTACGTTTAATCATTTTTTTATATATTAGGAGTACTGAGTTGTACACTTGAGTTTTAAATAGATCACGTCACTTGATCATACCATATTATTTCTTCCACACACACTCAACATCAAGATATTAATAAATATGAATAGTAATTTAAACTTTAAAAAATGAGGATGCATTGATTTATAAATATCGTTAACCATAAGAATTAGAACTACGTTAAGTTGAATCGTCTTCTTGATATGATTGGCAAACTTGTTCCAACTATAAGTTCGAATTTAGTTGAGAAATTGATGAATTCCATGTAACTTGGTTGAACTTCATTAACTTACTAGTGTACCTCCCCACCTATTGCATGGGTACTTTTCTTCTTTGCAAACTCTCAAGTTGCAATGAGGTTGTAGGATAAGTGAATATTCTAGTAGTGTGGTAGAGAATTCTCAAGCCCAAGAGGTTCTCATTTAATATAATCTCCACACACCAAATTCACAAAAATGCTTAATTAGTATCTCCATGAGAGTTTTGCATTAGGGCGACTGTCCCACAATAGGGTGCGTTGATCTAGATTTATGAGGAACGAAATGAAATACATATATGAACAAAAACACAGAGACACAGTGAAAACATAACTTCAATTTTACAAAGCACTGAAAACACTTTACATGCTTAATGGAAATAAACTAGCTTGGGTGATGGTAGCTTATCTCTAACAAGAGATGTGGTAGCTACATGTCTTCTGAACTGTGTTACAATGAGGCTTGAAGGCATATTTATTATTGAGAAACAATCAGAAACCCTAAACATTCAAAAACCTAACCCTAGGAGATGAAGCGCCAAAAGTTTGTGGGCCCCGTTGGGGTAAATTGGTACATCAACTTCTCGAGGTCGTAACTTTGGCATACGATCTTCGTTTTATGCGTATGATACCTAGATAGAAAGATCTAGTCGATGACTACAACTTTTTACTAAAAACCCTTGCCATAGGCCATGGGTTTGCTCGTTTTCCCACACAAAAAAACATCATTTAGGGCCTCAAAACGACTCTGAAAGTTCAGGACCCAAAAAACTATCAGAAATAGTAAATTGTGCTACAATTAAGGAAACTGGAAGAAACAGTGTTGGGTGTCCAAGTGGAATAGGTGGGTGGCCACCAATATCCACCTAGATTAGTCCTTCCTCCTTAGGAAGCAATGGTCCCCATTGTGTTGAGTGTCTTTATGAGATGGGGAAATTTCTGTTGAACTTGCTCCCTGGTGAGCCACTTACCCTGGTGCAAGAATTGGCCAACCTTGACAACTTGATACAGTTGGATCCTCTGTTTGCAAGTGTTTTTGATATGTGTGTCCATGATTCGATCAATTGTGGCTTGTTCAATGCAATCTGGGTTGAGCTTTGTTGGTGTCAACTGCTCAATAATGTATGAGTGTCCAACAATGGTGGAAGGTATGGTCGAAGTCGGTCCACATTGAACACTAGGTGCAAGCCAAGGAATGGGGGAATGTTGAGCTCAAAATTATTATCTCTCACAACCTTGGTGATGGTGTAATTCCCATATAAAAGTGGCCTGAGCTTCTGATGGGGTCTGGTAAGGTTTTCTTTCTGCAAATGCAACAAGACTTTGTTGCCCACCTGAAACTTATGGGGCACCGATGTTGATCATGTCATTGCTTTTAGTTGGCATTGGATTTATCTCGGATGTTGTAAACCTGTTGGCATATGTGTTGAATACGCTCGATAAACCTAGTGGCTTTATCAGCTTCGTATCGAACATGGGCAGATTCTTGATCCTGTGTAGTTGCAAAAGGCAATGCAGCAACAAGAACACATAATGGTTGAATTCCTAAGCCCACTTCAAAGGGGTTGTGACCAGTCGAGCTATGGAGAGCTTTGTTATAGTTGTGTTGCACATAGGGAAGACTCTCATCCCATGTACACAGATGCTTAGAGTTGTACATGCGTAGTATGTGGGTAAACCCATGAAGTTGGGTTATATTTTTGTGAGAATCGGGGGTGGAAAACTCTTTTTCTCAATAATTCAGCCGAACTATCGAAATTATTTTAGCCGAACTCATTTTTCCATTTACATTGATAGCGTAGGCAAACAAATTTTTGGCGGGAGATAGGAAAACTGGCAACATAAGTTCAGCCGAACTATTAGTTCGGCCGAACTCTTAAAACAATCCGGCCAAACTTTAGTTTATAAATGCACCATCCTAGACCCGTTAATGGGTTTCGAGCTTATTAGCATTTGCGTCCGTTGTGTTTGTGTTTCTCGTCTGCTACGTTTGTGTTTGCAGGGTCTTGGCAGAGTCTCGTTGGGTAATTGTTGTTGTTTTCTTTTCTTTGTGAATTATTTTTATTGTTGTTTTAATTTTTTTCTTCTGTTTTAATTTTATCATTGTTTTCATGTTTGTAGGTAATTTCCCTCTGACTTCATCATGATTGCGTCCTGGTTGATCTCTGAATTGCGGCCTCGTCATTGAATTGTGGCCTCGTCACCGAATTGCGGCCTCGGCTCTGAATTTCCAAGTTGGCACCCTGCAAATTTTCTTGGTACAATGAAGTCTTCTTGTGTCTTTAATGGAACAAAGAGAGACTTTCCTTTAATTGTTAGCACAAAATATCTTTTTCATATTTAATGCCAACTAGAGAATATTTAGTAAAGAATTCATAACTTAGAATAACATTCACAGGAATATTATCTAATTCTAAGAATGTACAGATAATAGAATGATCTTTAATATTTAAAGGGAAATCTAGAACTTGGTTTTCTTTTGTTTACAGCCTAAACATGATCAGTGTTTATCAGGTCTGTTGTATTTTCCTACCCCCTAGTCGGGAAGCTGTCCAACTGTATTGCAAACAGAGGAAGAAAACATCTTGTCATAATTCTTAAATTCTTTCTGCATGCATTTTGCTAGACAATGTTCTTGGATTACTAACTTTATATGATCCTGTACTACTGCCAGAGTCATTCCCATGAAGGTAAGCTTATGGTCACGGAAATGTTGGTTTATAGCCTATGGAAGGAATCTAGGCATACTCTGTACATATTTGCGGATAAAAGAAGGATCTTGGTATTCATTTCCATGTATTATCCAATCTTGCATTTGGAAAAAATACTGGTCTAGTGATTGGAGGTTGCCTAATTGGTTAGACAAAAATAAATCCCTGAAATGCTCTGGATCGGCGTCTACAGAAGAGCCGACAAATTGGAACCTTAGGGCAATCAATATTTGTTCTATTGGTTGAGTATGGCCTAAGATTGTCTCTTTTTGTTCTGTCAGTGCATAGTGCCACCATGTATGTGCCAGTCCTCTGAATCCATTAATGATTTGTTGTGAAATGTTTTTCCTAGATTGAGTAGGATCTTCAAAAATTTTCTTTGTAGCCCAGCTGGCTAACAAAGTTATACCATTCTCTAATTCTACCTTCGTTTGGTAGTTAGGCATGAACATAGGATTTGCAAGCATCTGTTGGATGGCTTTTTTTAACATTGAAACTCATGTATTTGCTGTAGACATTAGTAGTCTTGATGTAATCCCTTGGTTTAACATCAATGCATCAGTATCTGGTTCTACTTTGGGGAAACCCAAAACCTATTTGTATTTGTCTTGTTGGAAAGCAGGACCTTTCTTCTGCACTTGTTGCAAAAATTCCTGACTGACAGAAATGACCTTGTCCATTTCTTCTTCTTCTTGGGCTAAACTAGCCCCAAAATCCCATGTAGGTAGTTCTTTTTGAACTACGCTAAAACTGTATGTCCTTTTGAGACGGGATTTAGGATCATCTATAAATAGGGCAGATGATTGAGTTTTATCCATTATGGCTGAATAATTTGGTTTTGGTTTTGCAACTTTCTTTTTTAGTATAGCAGTTTGCATGGATAAGACTGTTTCAATGGCATCTAACCTTTTGTTCAACTTTTCCATGGCCTGAGTGAGATCATCAACTTCATGTCCTAGCAGCTCATAATGTGCTAAGTTTTTTTCATAGATCTTTCTCTCTTCAGAGGCTATTTCTTTGACAGATTGACAAAAGGCCCTTTGGAGCATAGCTCAAAATTCCCATTTATCTATGAAAAAAATACCAGTAGATCATTGGAACTCTATGTTGTTAATATTGGACAATTTTTTTCAATTTTAAGGTGTTTTATCTAGCATGTAGATGACACCCATTTATAGACTACTTTCATGTTTCCAATATTTTGGACCCTTGGGTACCTATTTCTTGTGGTTTCCAATGATAGATTTCTAATAAAGGGATAGATTGTAATGATCAAAACATTCATATACAGCCAATAAATACCTCATAATCTGTGATAAGAAGACGTTTAGATGCTTTGCTAGCTCAAAATAAAATAAAATTAGGATAATCTTAGCTTAGAATTTTGATCCACAATTTATAGGAAATATTTCATATAGGCTTAAATTGATAGAAAACTAATTCAAAGTTTCCACAAGAGAATCCATGTAATTTAATAAACAAACCTTGACTGCACAACCTCCAACCAAACCCAGCTTATGTGATCAACAAAAAAATGATAAACACTTATTGGTCAAATGAGTAAGACTCAATAGCTGTAAGTGAATCCATAACTCAATGGCCTAATGTTGGATGTGTCACACGGCCATACTAAGTCTCACTAACAAACTGCCTTAAACTATTTTCATTTTCGGCCTTCCTCGCTTAAGTTTTCTCTTTTTCAAAATGACATGATTGACTTCAAATAAAACAACCTTCAGAAATTATTCAAAATGTCTAGCCCTTCAAGAATACCAAGTAAAACCAACAAACAACTCCACATCTTGAAAACCATGCCATTCAGAAAATCCATAAATGTCCAGCCCTTCGATAATACCAAGTAAAACCAACAAACAACTCCACATCTTGAAAACCATGCCATTCAGAAAATCCATTCTTTCAGTACCCTGAAATATACAAGGAAAGGAAGATAATAGCATTTCAGGTAGGGAAGATAAAGATGTCATAACAGAACTCTGATATATAAGCACAGTCTTCAATTCCATTGTTTTGTAGGTAAAGTACTATCTTCACATTAAAGCATTTTATAAGGTTACTCTAAAACTAAAGACTTTCTCCCATTAATTAAAGGCTAACTTTAAGGCCTAAAAACTAAACCTAAAGTGGTTGAACTTCCATAGGATTTTAGTCTGTTTATTGAGTTTTAACTTCTACAAGTTCTATAGGTAGAGTCTGTAAAGCGCCAGGTAGCCTTTGGATCTCATCTTTTATGAAAGGTGACATATCCAGTAAATGCCCCTACAGTCAATCTCTGGAACAAAAATAGAAGTTCTTCATTTTAATATCCATAAACCACTACCACTCTAAGGAAAACCTTGTACATGTGTCATTTCTCCCTTCTCCCATAAAATTTTAGGCAAACTTTAAGGCATGTGTCATTTCTATTTCATTTCTCCCACAAACGCATAAAAGTGTGACTTTTAACATAACTTCATCAACCACCACAACTAGTTGTTTTAGTAAGTGCATAAAATAATTTTGCAAACCATGTAAATTTCATTTCTCCCACAAACTAAAGGCTTTCTCCCATTAATTCAAGGAAAAATTTAAGGCCTAAAAACTGAACCTAAAGTGGTTGAACTCTCATAGGATAGGATCCCCCAAACTCAAGGTTTTCCCCCATTAATTCAAGGCAAACTTTAAGGCCTAAAAACTGAACCTAAAGTGGCCGAACTTCCATAAGATTTTATTTTGTTAGTTGAGTCTTAACATCTATAAGTTTTAAAGAAGTCTGTAAAGGGCTAGGTAGCCTCTGGATCTCATCTTTTCTTAAGGCATGTAAAGGGCCAAGTAGCCTCTGGATCTCATCCTTTCTTAAGGCATGTCATTTCTAGATGTGATTTCTTCCATAAATTTTAAGGCTAACTTTCATGCAAACCATGCATGAACCATCTATATGTGTCATAAATCTCCCTTAAACTCTAGGCAATGCAATATTTAACGCATCTCATTTCTAGATGTGAATTCTACCATAAAATTTAAGCCAAACTTTAAA
Organism: Pinus albicaulis; assembly: GCA_034641835.2. Classification (NCBI taxonomy): domain Eukaryota; kingdom Viridiplantae; phylum Streptophyta; class Pinopsida; order Pinales; family Pinaceae; genus Pinus; species Pinus albicaulis. The sequence continues at coordinate 1,702,716,020 of CM076575.1, read as the reverse complement.
ATAAACCATGCACATGTCATTTATCTCATGCACATGTGTCATTTCTCCCATGCATTTGCGATAAATGTCAATTTAATATATTTTTATTAAATTTATTTTTTTTCATGGATAAAAAAACTCACTAAATATGTTTGAAAAATGGACATTATGCATAGATGTTTCTTGTTATCCCAATCTAGGGAAAGCAGTGATTATATATGTTCTTTCCAATATTGTGACTAGCAAAGTTGTCCAAAGCAAAATTAATATACCAGGAAGAACAACAAACAACGAGGCATATTATATTGCATTGATAGAAGGCTTGAGAACAGCTAGGGAGTATGGATCAAATGGAATTGTAGTTTTCGCCAATTCCGAACTTGTGTGTAACCAGATGAAAAGCGTGTGCCAAGTTAAGAAGGAGAGGCTAAAACAACTGCATGGAAAATAAAACAATATTGTTAGCCAATTTCAATTTTTTAGTATAAGACATTATACAAATGTGAATAAGATGTCTGTTGATATATTGTGTGGGGCAATGCCAATTCAGGATTCATCTATCAAAGATTAAATAATATATGTATTAGAATTATACGGGGCAATTCCAATGCAAGATTCATCTCTCAAAGATGAATTAGTTTTGAAACGTTCTTCTTCAAAAATTCAAGATTCATCTCTCAAAGATTAATTAGTGTTGAGACGCTCTCCTTCAAAATTTATTGATGGACATTGGAACATATCTTGGATATGTGTGTGTTTTGTACTTATAAATGTGTCTTTTTTAATGACCATGTGTTTTTTTCAATTATATACCAAGTGTGCACCCACCACACCATGTAAAGCGCAACTTGGTGAACTTCACATTTGCAACAAGTGGTGAACTTCACATTTTTATAAAATTAAAATGTGAGGACTTCAACAAATTTTTGTTTAAATGGAGTTTCACGCTTCTTTTTTAATGACCATGTGTTTTTTTCAATTTTATACCAAGTGTGCTTCCACCATGTAAAGCACAATTTGGTGAACTTAACATTTTTATAAATTTTTTTGCTTAAATTGAGTTTCACACATCAATTAGTGCTTTGAAAGTTGTGTTTTACATAATTTGTGTACACTAAATTACATTAATTTTATGAAATTTATTTTGAATTTATTTTAAATAGTAATTTAAAAAAAAATTATTGTAAATGTCCATTGTAGATATATATATATCATGGACGATGAACGACGAAGATAAACATAATCCCATATCTCTATGAGAGAAGGGGATTAGGGATCGAGGGATGTTCATGGTATCTAAATATAATCTTAAATCTCCATACATATACATACATGTGTGTACATATGGAATTGATTTTTTTATCAATTTTGTGAGTTAAATTAGTCATTAATAAGTTTCATTTTTTATTTTTTAAGAGCTAAGAGGAGAAGGGTGTCTACTCCATCAATGGAGCATGCCCATGGTTCACGCAATTGTGGTATGGTTTACACAATTTAATCAATGAATATGTACATGTATTTATATGTATGAATGTATTTTTGAATTGATTATAAATTCATATTTTTTTATGAAGCTTCTCTCTCGTCTCGTGAGGTTGGTGGTGGTTCACATTCCCTTGGAGGGTGATATGTATTCCCCTAGAGTTCAATCAAAGGATGGTCATGTTGGTTCTCAACCAATTGGTGGTCGTGTTGGTTCTCAGCAGGGTCGTTTTGGTTCTCAACAATCTTAGGGTGGGCCAGATGCTAGCCAACCACATCGAGGTGGCCATTAATTTGAATATTTTTCATTCAATTCGTACAAATTTGTTTACATGTGTTTTTTTAATTTACAAAATTTTATATATTGATGCAGAGGCTGAAAATGCTACTCCAAATGTTGCTAAAAAAACACGTGGGGAAAAATGCATCATTCAAGAAGAAGGTTGTCCACCAACCACGACTTATCCGTCAGACATTTCTGATATACCTTGGGAAACAAACATGCAACAATGCACCTTAGAAAGGTATCAACATATTTATGCAAAATTGAAGAGAGATCTCGTGGCTTTGACTCTACCTGCTGAGAGTCGATAAAGCTTGGAAATAGTTGCACACTCTTTAAGTGAACTAGTAGATGAGTACCGAAAGCTTGGGCCAACCACAGATACTTTTGTAGAAGTGATGAGAAAAATAAAGGAAACAGTGATGGGTGCCGATAAATGGGAGGTTGTTAAACAAAGAGTTACAACAGAAATGGCCAAGTCTATGTTTAATTTCAAAGAAGGGTTGAAAAGAAAGATGCTGAAGGTGCAATATTTCAAGCACCCTCATATAGCTCACTATTTGTATGATAGACAACTTGCGGCCTCTAGAAGACTCCCATGGAACAACGAGGTTCCGCTTTATTTTGCAAAATTGTTTTATGCATAATTCTTTCTGCAAATGAAACCCAATTATAATGACCCGCCCTCTGAATTTTTTGGTCCTGGGAAAGGTCGATTGTGTGACTGTAGGGGCGCTAGGCGTGATGTTGAGTTGCCTCACCCTGAGCCACCATTGGTTAGTCGACCTCTTCGTGTCGAAACTTTGCGGTCAAAGATGGATGCCACTTCTCAAATTAGTCGAGAAGCAAGGGATGCCATCATTGACAATGTTCACAGTGGATTGGGTGGAGTCGATGTTTATCTGAATCGAAAAAGAGCACGTGAGAATGCACGCGTTAATTTTGTTTATTATACAGATGAAGAGATTGACAACATGAGTGTTGAAGATCTCAAAACATATGCAAAAAATTGTCGCAATGGATGGTAGGACCTAATTGTTCATGAGGAAGAGGGCATGGGAACGGTATGTGTTAATGGTTAGGGTTCAATTATTTTAACACATGTAAAATTTTTAATAAATACATATATACATACATTTATTTGTATACATTAATCTAACAAAAATGTATCATTATATGTTAACACCATTTGCAGTTTTCACGCTTGATGAATGAAGAAAATGTTAATATCACGGTCGGAGCCTCCGGTTCAAACAATCAAGATGGGTCTCACCATCAATCATACAATCAAGATGGTTCTCACCATCAAGATATGTTGGCAAATGTTAGTGTTTTTTAAGTGAACATGATGATGTACAATTATTTTTTATCTATTATTATATATATCGAAACATGATGAGATATTTTTAAAATAAATAATTGTGCACACATGTACATGTACATATATATAATAAAAAAATTTAGCAGATTTTGATTCCGTCCGATGCTTTTGGGATGGTGGTACCTTCTTCTTCCTTGGGAGATGTGCCAAATCCACCATCACAAGTATGAACAATTTTTCACTTTTAAAATTTATGTTTTTAAGTTATATATTCCACCTCAAAAAGTTCCATTAAAAAATGAGATATATCTAGATCTTGAGTTATTTTAAATTTTTTGAATTTTAGGTTTTTGGAGATTTTCTTTCTGAGCCACTCTTAGGAGATGTGCCAAATCCACCAGCACAAGTATTCAATTTTTCACTTAAATATATATATGTTTTTAAGTTATAAGTTATAAATTGAAGTTTAAAATTTTTATTATAAATTGAGATCTAGAGATTTTGAGTTATTTTAATTTTTTTGAATTTTAGGTTTTTGGAGATTTTCTTTTGGAGCCTCTCTTAGGAGATGTGCCAAATCCACCAGCAGAAGTATTCAATTTTTCACTTAAATATATGTTTTTAAGTTATAATTTATAAATTGAAGTTTAAAAGTTTTATTATAAATTGAGATCTTGATCTTGAGTTATTTTATACTTTTAAATTTTTTGAATTTTAGGTTTCTATAGAGGATTTCTTTTCTCCACAGACTCTAGCGATGGAGATAGGAACATCCACACCATTTCAACCATTTGAACAAGTTGTCTAAATTTTTTTAATATTATTAAAATAAGTTTATATATCAATTTTCATTTGAAATATATATATATATTGTACAGTTTACTGCTGGAGATGTTCCTGTGGGGGAAGTTTTAGTGGACGAGCAAAAAATGGAGAGGGAATCTCATGAGGTATTGCATGATTTTTTCTTACATTTTGTTTTTTACATGAAGTTATATATATTCTCACTCAATTTTCAAACATCAAATTTTAATGTTTGCACACATTGTGTACATGTTCCCCATGCTTCGCAGGATAGCTGGTGGATTGTGACTTTGCTGGGAGAGACACTACATCCATCTGTATTTGATGGATGATGCACATGCACACGTGCAACATTATATTTTCAATAGATTTAGTCTTAAATTTACTTTTTTATATATAGTCTTATCACATGTGCAACATTATATTTTCAATAGATTTAGTCATAAATTTACTTTTTTTATATATAGTCTTATCTAGATGCAGTCATATATAACTTGATACTTGATACTTGATACTTGTGAGATCTACAAATTTTGGACATATTTTATGTGAACTACATTTGGTACATGTGAATGTGATATATATAATGTTTTTAAAACTTAAGTTTTGGATGGTTGAACTACATTTGGCATGTGAAGTAATGTTATAGTGTAATATAATATGTTTTGTTTTTACGACTCAAGTTTTGGATGGTTGAACTACAATTGGCATGTGATGTGAAGTAATGTTGTGTTATAATTTGTTTTGTTTTTAAAACCTAAGTTTTGAATGGTTGAACTACATTTGGCATTTGAAGTAATGTTGTGTTATAATTTGTTTTGTTTTTAAAGTGTTATGGTTGAACTACATTTGGCATGTGAAGTAATGTTACTTGATACTTGATACTTGTGATCTATAATGTTTTGTTTTTAAAACTCAAGTTTTGGATGGTTGAACTACATTTGGCATGTGAAGTAATTTTGTGTTATAATTTGTTTTGTTTTTAAAACTTAAGTTTTGGATGGTTGAACTACATTTGGCATGTGAAGTAATGTTGTGATCTATAATGTTTTGTTTTTAAAACTTAAGTTTTGGATGGTTGAACTACATTTGGCATGTGATATAATGGTTTTTTTTTATTGAATAGTAGAACTACAATTGGCATGTGAAGTAATGTTGTGATCTAATGTTTTTGTTTTTAAAACTCAAGTTTTGGATGGTTGAACTACATTTGGCATGTGAAGTAATGTTGTGTTATAATTTGTTTTGTTTTTAAAACTTAAGTTTTGATTGTTGAACTACATTTGGCATGTGAAGTGATGTTCTGAGCTATAATGTTTTGTTTTTAGAACTTAAGTTTTGGATGGTTGAAATACATTTGGCATGTGATATAATGTTTTGTTTTTATTGGATAGTTGAACTACAATTGGTATGTGAAGTAATGTTGTGATATAATGTTTTTATTTTTAAAACTCAATTTTTGGATGGTTGAACTACATTTGGCATGTGATTATGATATAATATTTTGTTTTTCAAATTCAAATTGTCGTTTTCCAAACAACAAAAAAATTCACATGAATATATGTACATGTAGAAATGATTTAAGTACACATGTTTGAATATATATGTTAAAACGATTGAAGTACAATACATATTGATGTGTGTGTGTGTGTATATATATATATATATATATATATATAAACAATCATAAGATTCTAGGTCTTGTTAGATGTGTCAAAAAATCATAAAATTTTAAAAATGCATTCTATAATGTATATATATCCAGTACGTGCAACATTTTTCATCAATGCATGTATAGAAAAGCTACTTTCAATTAATTCCATTCTAGAACATATATATCTAGTACGTGCAACATTTTTCATCAACGCACATAGAAAAGCTACTTTTAGTTAATTGCATTCTAGAACATATATATCCACTACTTCAACATTTTTCATCAATCCAAATAGAATTTAGATACTTTCAGTTAATTGCATTCTAGAACATATATATTCAGTACGTGAAACATTTTTCATCAATGCACATAGTAAAACTACTTGAACAGTTAATTGCATTCTAGAACATATATATATATCCAATACGTGCAACATTTTTCATCAATGCACATAGAAAAGCTACTTTCATTTAATTGCCTAGAACATGTATATATCTAGTATGTGCAACATTTTTCATCAATGCACATAGAAAAACTACTTTTAGTTAATTTCATTCTAGAACATATATATCCAGTACTTGCAACATTTTTCATCAATGCACATAGAAAAGCTACTTTCAGTTAATTTCATTCTAGAACATATATATATCCAATAATTCTAGAACATATATATCCAGTATTTGCAACATCAATGCACATAGAAAAGCTACTTTCAGTGAATTTCATTCTAGAACACACACACACACATATATATATCCAATACATGCAACATTTTTCATCAATGCATGTATAGAAAAGCTATTTTCAGTTGATACTAATGTGCATGCACCAAAATAATGTACATGTGCAAACACTTGCAGTGATAACATAACAAGGCAGTTCAATTTTTAGTTGAGTTCTGGAAGTTCTAAAACATGAATCCAAAGAGAAGAAATTGTTGGGCGGTTCAATCAAAAAAATTACAATGGAATGCCATCTTCAATGATCCGTTCATGATCGGATTTTGACATTTTCCATTTCTTATTTGTCATTTTTTTCTTTGATTAAACCTCTATTAACTTTATGCATGTTGCACACACCAAGTGACTATATTGACAACTTATGACATCAGGTCCATAGTCTTCAAAGTAAACAAAATCCCCACTTTGATTAGTTTGTCTGAAAAAATAACCTTTCAGTATAATAGATCCTTTGTCATATGGAAACTCGTGATCATTATAGTTTTCTAATAATTTCATCTTTCGTTCAGTGCAACGCATCAAAAAATACTTCACATTTTCATCTTTGTCAATAGGTGCAGTTACAGCAAAAACATCTCTTGCACAATAAAACAAACTTATGTATTTAAATTTAGATCATAATTAACATGAAAAATTAACTTTAAAATAATTTTAGTATCTATTTCTAGATCTCTATCATTTGAAAGCAATTCAAATGTTACCTTCTCTAACAAGATCAGAAACTCGATCATCATCGGATGATATTTTAGTCTCCTCTGATTGCATTTCTTCAAACATTGCAATGGACATTTTCCCCTTTGTATTTAGCTATGTATGTTTCCAATATTTTACATACATTTTGTTTTCACAAACATCATTGGATTTTGTGTTGTCTATGCAAACATGACAAGAACAAGGATATTTTCTTTTATCCAATGCAAACACATTTGTGGACAAATTTGTTTTAATTGAATGCAATTTTCAAGTCCCTTTTATTGTTTCAACGTCATTTCAAATTCATCTATCTACATCTTCGATCCCAATATGCCAAAAAAAACTATATATGGAAAATTAAAAGAATAATGTAAATATGATATCAAAATACTATCAAAGATAATCATTGTGATAAATGTACATTGTTTAAAATTGGATATCCAATCAAAATTAAATTGAATGTACCTTCGCACTTCCCTTGATCGGTTAGTCTCATGGATTAGAGTAGCGATGCAGCATTGAACAACTTTTCTACCGTCCACAAGTCGGTTTGCAGAGGGGTTCATTTGATATCTTCAAAGTGCTCGTTTTATGCATGCCCATGCATCGTCATGTTCTCCTTTTCCATGGCTAGTCTAAAAGATATTCCAACAATGTTTAATGCATGTTTTCTTATGAAGACAACACAACCAAAAGAATGATCGTGAAGATTTGAATTGACCTACACATCCATCTGACCATATCCAATGTTCATTTAATTTTATTCCACGACTTTTCAAGTCATAAAACTTTCCAAAACAATGTTGTACAAAATATGTATCATGTGTACGATCGTCACTGATACAAAAGTGATATTCTTTAATAACATGTTGATTTTCATTAGTGCTTTCTATATGATCGACGTTTTGTTCAGCATGTCTATATAGAATATGGACGAGCATGGAGACTTGGTCAGAATGATAGTATTCACTCTAAATTTATTTTTTTGGAACAAATGTGTATTTTTCTACAAAATCAATTACTGAAAAAATGGTCCCTGGTGGAAAAACTTCATGGGATTTTTTGAATTGAAAGTCTTCCCATCGAGTTCTATGGTAATGCTTGGTGTATTTATAAATTTCTGCCTCAAAATTTCTCAAAAAATCTATCACAAAAATTTCTTCTTCTTGTAATTCAATTCTTTTAGCATTATTTGAACCTTGAATCGATGTATGGATATATTCATATCTCTTCCATTTCAATTTCATGTTGGACAATGATTGATCATTTATATCAGTGCGATATTTGTTTTTAAATTTAGTCAAATTTCCACAATCATCGCATTTTTTACCACCAACACATTTATTTTCGTAAAATAATTCATTGCTTCCTCTTTCACATAGAATTTGAGATATATGAAATCACGGATAGTGGAAGGAGGAGGTGAATCTTTCCAAACTTTTCTACCAAAATTAAGGAATGTGTCATAATATAATTGAAATTCCACATGATAACAACAGCAACAAGTGTCGCGTACGGTGATAGGATTTACATACCATGGTTTTTGCTAAACAAAAGCATTGATTGAAACATGAATTTCACGAATCTCTTCTTTGAACTTGTTGAACAACTCTATCTGAGTGGTGTCCAAGAAATGTTTTTCATGTTTTTTGTACTGATTTCGTGCTATTCTTCTTCGCATCACATCCCTTGCATTTGGTGAAACACGTGAATTTTTCTTCCAATATTCATATATTGTTTTTTTAACACTTTTCTCGAATTCTATATTTGTGTGGTTTCCTAGAAATAGCTCTCCAACAAGTGAGTTCATCATTTACATCTATTTGCAACCGAAATTTTTGATGTTTGTGCAAAGTTTTTCGTGAGGTTCCTAATGCTCGTGCCATAGATTTTACCAAGCGATTCTCTTTAGTACTTTATGAAACCACTACCACATGTATTGCTCTACGTACAACTGAAACATTTTTCTGTCTAGATCTTCTAATTGAATTTATAACACTATTTATATTTTGTATCACATTTTCCTTCATTTTTTAATCTTTTGTTGATTTTCAAATACCCAATAAAGTCGTAGCTTCTTTTAATTTCCTTAATGATAGAAGACCTTTCAACATTTGGGCTTGAACTGTTACATTTTCCTTTATGAAGTACGTATCAAAAATGTGTTTAACACGATATCGTATAACATGGTCAGCTCTTTTATCTCCATATGTGTGAGTGTCAACATTTTCTAACATCTCATCATCGACATTGATTTCATCTGTACATATTCGAATAAATAGTACATAATAAGTTTACATATTTAATAAATAACTAAATTAATAAATATGTATAATCTCAATAATATGTGCATGTGTTCAATATATATATACCTTGTGATTCAATTTCTTCACTTGAATTTTTTTCAACATTTTCACCATCTTCAATCGTTGGTTCAATATCTCTTTCACTTTCTCTTTCAAAATTTTGTATCTCAATGTTTTGAGGAATATCTCTCTCTGTTTACATTGCAAAATATTTTTCAAATTAATTCATCAAATAAAAATTAAGCTTGAACACATTTTACACTAGGAAAATTTTAATTATCAAATTCATAATATTTACATTTACATACCTGCTTCAACTTCTAGTTGAGGTTGATTTTCCCTTTCAATATTTGAGAGTGTTTCTCTCTTTCTTTTGCGAGATTCTCTCCCCTCCTCTCTACATTCCCCGAGGTCTCTTGTTCGATCATATTTTCTCGCACAATTCCTTCAATTTCCTATGATAATAGAGTATTAAGTTCAAAAAATTTCCTTCAAAAATTTAGACAAAAACTCAATTAAAAAAAACATCACAAAAGATTTAATTTTAAAAAAACTCATTTTAAAAATTTTGCAAAAAATACATACTTCAATCCAAAACACTTACTTTAAAAAATCCGAGAAAAAAATGTCTTGTAAAAATGAAACGAAACTCAAAATATTTCCTTCCAAATCCTGCAAAAAAAATTAATTTAAAAGTTAGAGAAAAAATCGTTTTAAAAAATCATTATAAAATATTTACTTCAACCCAAAACACGTACTCTAAAAAAATGTCACTTCAAAAAATACCTCAAAAAAATATCCATTGAAAATTAATTCCAACTTCTTAAAAAATGCCACTTTAAAAAATACTTCAAGAAAACCTCTAAAAAAATATCACTTCAAAAAATACCTCCGGCATTGCGACCGAACCTTCGAACTGAGGTCTATCTCTCTTGTTGCTTGCTTGTGTATGGCTGCTGTAATGTGTGCTATTGGGTACGAACCTATGGGCATGTAGAATTGGAAAATGTCATTTGAATATCAAGCCTAAAAAGAGTCATTTCGAAATTAAGTCCAAAAAATGTCTTTTGGAAATTAAGCCCAAAAACCTCTCAAAACAAAATACATCCAAAAAAATGTCGTTTGAAAATTAAGCCCAAAACCTCTAAAAACAATGAAAATTAAGCCCAAAACTTCTAAAAACAAAATACCTTAAAACCAAAAAAAGTCTTTTGGAAATTAAGCCCAAAAACCTCTAAAAACAAAATACATCCAAAAAAATGTCCTTTGAAAATTAAGCCCAACACTTCTAAAAACAAAATACTTAAAAATAAAACCAATGAAAACTAAGCCCAAAACTTCTAAAAACAAAATACCTTAAAAAAAAACAATGAAAATTAAGCCCAAAACCTCTAAAATCAAAATACCTTCAAAAAAAATGAAGCCCAAAAAATATCCAAAAAATGTATCACATACCTCCAAGAAATGTCCTTTGAATGTACCTCCAAGAAAAGTCCTTAAACCCAAAACAATCCTTTGCAAAAATGTCTTTTCAATGTACCTCCAAGAAAATTCCTTGAACCCAAAACAATTATTTTCAAAAATGTTCTTTGAATGTACCTCCAAGAAAAGTCCTTAAACCCAAAACAATCTTTTGCAAAATCAAACCAAATGAAGAAATGTGCGAAATTATGCGAAAATAATGAATGCTTTTACGTCAATTTATATTGCCGCGAAATGGTTTTTTTGGAGGGGCTTTGTTGTATTTTCCGGCCGATGGAAATTCAAGTAAATGTTCAGCCGAACTTTTATAATAAATTTGGCCGAAATTTTGTGTCGTTAGACTTGACGGGCCATCGACGCAAAAAATAATTCGGCCGAACTTTTTTAAAAGTTCGGCCGAACTAAAACGTCTGCAATTACGCAAAGCCAAGCTCTGAATACATATCTTCAAATTTGGACTGATTAAACTCCATGAAACATTCTGAATTAACTATCAGAACTAGGACAAGCATTTTCAGAATTCAATCTGCTTTCAGGAAATATAACTTTTATGGAATTTTATAAATATTTACTAATTTTAATTAATTTTGTAATAAAACGGGTGCAAACAAATTCTGAAGGTCAATATGATTCAGTGAAATCAATATTCTGTATCTTCCAAAATACACTATAAAAAAATTTGAAAAAATTATGGTGCATTACATTGGTCCATCGTTTGTAATAGGTAGTTTTTAGATTTTTAGTTTATAACTTATATATTGAAAAATTTCGTGCGTCGCAAAACATATTCAAAATATGTAGTTTTTTCATATTGGATCAGTTCAAAAAATTCTAGTAATTATGATATGCATCTGTTGGTTTTGTAAATATAACGGAACCGAAGTAGACTCTATCTAGATTGCTATAACACATTTTGTTTCTCAAAAACACAAAGTTTCAAAGAATACACTAGCGCTAACATGACTTCTTATGAATCCTTTGATTGTTAAAAGCACACACTCAAAGAAACGCTGAGTTGACATATCAAATGTGTATAAAAAAATTCCAAAAAATAAGTAATAGAAAGCTAATAAAATTTCTGACAACTTTTATTTTTATCGTAAAATGAAATTATAAATAGAAAAATTGTTTTGGCTTGTAGAAAGTTGGAGAACAGAAAAAAATGAAATTTTTTTCTCAAAAAAGGGCAAAAAGTGTAACCCAACTTCACATTTTCAACATAAACATGCACAATCATCATGTTTACAACCTTTGTTTGGCCATAAGTCTTGTTATCTCAGTTTTGCTTTATAGTTATAAGTTCAACATTGTAATTTTTTATTATTCAAAAAATTTAAGGGACTCACAGTTGGATTGTCAGCACCAATTTGTAAATGTTGAATAAATGCATTGATAGTTAGATTATTAGCGCCAATTTTCAAATTTTGAATAAAGGCATTGATAGTTGGATTATTAATGCCAATTTTGACTTCAAAACAGTAAACTAAAGTCGTTGATAGTTAGCCTGTGAGCACGGGTTTAAAATGTAAATTTTAAATGTCAAGATCAAAGCATTGATAGATCACTAGTCATAAAAAAATTGGGTACCAGGACAAGCGAGCACTGACATTTAAATTTTCAGCACAACCTATCCTCAAATGACATGTGGCGTTGACAAATCAAATGTCAGCAAAAAAATTGTTTTACTCTTTTTTTTTATTATAAAAGGTAGTAACTTCGAGCACGATTTCGAACAAATGGGAACGAATTTTTGAAAACTAGAAAACTTTATTTTATTTTTTCCCTAAATGGAACTATTTTAAATAACCTCTCTCAATTTTTAGACAGGTGTCATGGTTTGGAATATTCAAAGGAATATTTGCAGCCTATTTTTCCAGATTTAAATATTAAATAATTTCTTGTTTTAGTCATTAACTTTGGGTGTGGTTTTCGAGAATTTTAAAATGAATTTTCCAAAAATGAAAGAGGATTTTGTCGAGAATGGGCTCATTTACAAAAACCCCTTTCATGTTTTACATAACTATCATGGTTTGGGATATACGAAGGCATATTTGAACCTTATTTTTCAAGAATTTGCCAGAAAAAGCTCATGGATAGTTGTTGATGAGCCACCTCATCAATTCAAATTGGGGATCAGATCTTACCATCTCCTTGATTGTTTGAAATGACAAACTAAAGATAAATGAGGAGGTTTTCAGATCCATTTCTTCTAGATCTTGATTTATTTTTTATATTTTGTCAAATTTTTTAATTAAAACTTCTAGAAGTTGTGGATCTCAAAATGATGTAATTTTTATATAAACTAGATGGAAAAGACAAAAAAATGATTGGAATTTTTTGCAGAAACCCTTGCACATTTGTAGAAATTTGATATTAATAAAAAAAATTGTGAGGAGTGTTACTTGTGCAAATTTTATAAAGATTTATGTGTGATAATTTTCCTATCAATTTTTCTAGTGTATTATTTTGATTCTAAGTCATAAATCTGATTCATAAGTCTTCTACATTTGGAAATGCGTGATTAAATTTGAACTTTCTCTATAAGCTCATATTTACATATTCCAAATTGCTTATATGTTTCAACTTAAATGTCATTTACATAAATCATTTGAATGCTATGTTTTTTATGTTTATTCTCTTTTGTCTCCTTTCATAACTTAATGATGGTTTGCCTAAGAAACTTAAAGTTACCATGCCTATGTTAAACTTGTTCATATAGTCTGTAGCTAGCAGTTTTATTTCAATAGACTCCATTGCCCAATGGTCCCCGTCTATCTTCCTTCCAAACAAAGTTCCTATGTCAACAACTAAATCTGGCAAGTGAGCTAAATTGTATGCTGCTACGTGACAATGAGTGGTAGAGTTTTAAGGAGACATCCCTCTCCAGATTGAAGGGTTGGATTTCAATATAAAGCGGTTAGAGATTACCTTAGTTTTTTCCCTCTACAATCAAGGTTTTTTCTAAGTGATAACATTTTGGTTCCATCTACAACCGGGGTTTTTTCTACGTGATAACATGTTGGCGTCGTTTTCAGGGATACAGAGATTCAAGTCAACATCCCAGAAGAATGACAATGAATAGATCTGTTCTTTGATGGTGAACAAAGGACAAACACAGAAATAATGACATACATAGAAAAGTTGCATATCGTTCACTTGGCGACTCCAGTTTCAGAAGAATCCAGAGCTCATAATTTTCATGGCGACTCCACTGTCCAAAGACTCATATGCCTAAAAAACTTCTTGGCGACTCCACTAGATTAAGATGGATCATAAATCTATAAGCTATGCTATGATGAACCATGAACAAATGCCAGGTTTTCCAAATCAAATTTGGTGCATAGATTGGCAATCATATTTGCCAAAATTTAGAGATGAAAACAGGTATGATGTTGCTTTTCATATCATTAAATTTCATATGTGTTCACGTAAGTTGAAGGTTGAATGGCATGAAGATTATTTGATGAATATGTTCATGGCTACTTTGGAGGGAAAGGAAAGATCATGGTATGAAAATTTACCAACTGTTATTTTATACTCTTTAAAGGATTTTCATACACTGTTTTTTGAAAATTATAAAGAATCATATTCATCTTTGTTGCTAGTTCAAAATTATTGTGGTCATTTCGAGAATTTCATTCAAAATTTTGAAAATATTATGAAGATGAAATTTTAGAAGCCCTTCATAACAACCATTTTCAACCTCAAGACGAAATATTAGAAGCTAGCTTCCATAATGTTCAATAAAAAATTTAGCAGGTCCTAATTTCTCCCATAGCTGAAAATGAAACTGATAAAGATCTTGATCTTGACAGTCATGTACCTTCTCCTGAGTTTGATGAAGATATTCAACAGTCCTGTCAGATCGTAGGTGACCAAGAAAAATCTTATGATAGTCAATTAGTTTTTTTCGCAGTTCTCTTATCTCTTGAATTACTCATGGAAGAAGAACTTGTTTTAGATTCATTGGAAAATGCATAAAGTATTCAGGATTTTACACCTTTTCAAGTGAAAAAATGTGAAATTCTTGAAAAGCTAGATGACATTTTAATTGGATCACATGAAGAGTCACTCTTATACAATCTTGTTATATATGAAAGGTATGTTATATCTGAAAATTTTCAGGGAAAGATAAATTTTCTCTCCGATGATAGCAAGAATGAATAGATTGTTGTTTTTTGTTTGAGTATTATCTTGAACTTCATAACATAGAACAAGGAGCAGTTATAAATGAAGAATATCCTTTTCTTCTGGGTTATCAAGAAAGAGTAGTTTTTTATGTTCTTGAATATTATTTTGCCAGTCTGTAGGAAACATCAGTGCAGGCATATTTTTTGTTGTCTATGGACCATGGGTTTCGGTTTTAGCTGGAATTTTAGTTTCCATTTTCCAATTTTTTATTTTTTATTTTTTTTTGGCAGAATATTGAAAACAAATTCCAATCATTAAGCCGACAACTTGCATGGGCATCTTTTCTCAATGGGCATTTGTTGAAGGATCTCATAAAATTTTTCCATCATTGAATTCCTTTGTCACTCAAGGACTTCTTTAAGTAATATTTTGAAAGTATGTCCTACTGCTTCATCTTTCATTTCTTTCACCATGGGAGGTCATATGGGTCAGCAAGGCCGGTCTCACAAAGGTACCAGTTCGAGCCCTAACTCCTTATATCCCGACCTCATTGGGGACATGAACAGAAAAACAAAGAAAGAACAGACCACTCTGATACCACTAAGCTAGATTTATGAAGGATCGAAATGAAATACATATATCAACATAAACAAAGAGATACAACGAAAACAAAACTTCAGTGGTAATTTATCTCTAAGAACATATGTGGCAACTACATGGATTTTGAACTTTATTACAATGAGGCTCAAAGGCCTATTTATTATTGAGAAACAATGGGAAACCCTAAACATCCAAAATCCTAACACTAGGTGATGAAATGCCAAAATTCTGTGGGCCCCATTGGCATATGATCTTCGTTTGACAAGTAGAAATATTTGTCCAAGGAATGCAACTTTCGATTACAAACCCTATCCATAAGCCATGGGTTTGCCCATTTTCCAAAAAAAAATGTCATTTAGGGCCTCAAAATGGCTTTGGAAGTTTAGGACCCAAAAAATTGCCGAAAATAGTAAATTATGCTACAATTAAGGAAACTGAAATAAACAATGTTGGGGTTCCAAGTTGAATAGGTGGGTGGGCACCAATATCCACCTAGATCATGCGTAAAATATGAGTCTCTCATAGCTTGGTTGTCTTTTACAGGAGTTTTTTGTGTTCTCATTTCACTCTTATGCAAAATTTATCCAATTTTTAATCTTATTCTTATTTTTTACCTTCCATTATTTTATTGTTTTCTTCTAGCTCCTTATTTTATTATTTTCTTCAAACTTCCTTTATTTTATGTTATTTTTATTTATTTATTTTCAAATTTTAGTTAGAGATTCCAATTCTATGTTTTTTCCACATGGATGGTTCAGATTAATATAATTTTTTCTTAAATTTTAATTTGTTTGTTTTATTTCGTGCACACCACCTCCATTTAGTGTTAGAATTCAATCAAGATTTTGTTGTCATTATTTCTAAATTTAAAATATTCTCTCCACAAGTTTTTAGAATAACTAGAATACTTAATTGAGTTAAAATTACTTCATTTGGTTTTTCTTAAGTTTGATTTAAGCATGTGCCCATAATCCTATTTTTCCAAGCTAGGCTTTTTTTTTTTTTTAACGTGGAACTTCATTGTATTCATCATCCTTTAACTTAAAGTGTTTTAAACCATTAACTTGAATTTGGATTAGCTTTATGTTTCCCAATACCATGGATGCCAAATCGATTATGCCCTTCAAGAAATTCCTCACAAAGCTCGAAGGGTGCCACAACACTTTCACTTTAAGTATCTATGACTAATTGAGGAGAAAACAGACATGGTGACGAAGACAAATGGTAACTATTGAAAAGTCAACAAGAAATGCGTGTCTAATTTAATTTTCCCTTAATTAAATTGGACAATAAAATGTAATTGTATCTCTTAATCACTTGTAATAGTTAACTGAGTGTGATAAACTCAGTTAGCTCATGAATTTTGAGTTGAGGGTGGTTGGTGAGGCATGCAGAGTGATTCTATTAGTTATGGAGTTCGAATTGCAATTGGTACATTAGTTTAATGCATGAGAAATCAGTTAGCTCAATTAATTGAGTTAAAGTCAGCTGAACTAGTTGTAACTGTTTGTTGCACTAGTGAGAGGTCAAGTGAATTAAGTTAGATTTAATTCACATGTAGTGATCTGCCATGGAATTGATGATTTACTATTAATAGTTGCATGCATGTCAGTTCCAGTGGAGACCCAGTTGAGACAAAGGTTAAAGTGATGTTAACTATCAGTTGTATCATTAGTAGTTTTCCCGCATGCAGCCATGCATCCATTGGATTGCCCATGATTATTGCGCAGTTTTGGAAGGCTGAAATTCCTAAAGAATAGGGATTTCATTCCACATGAATTTTGAAAGCAAGGCAGGTTGATTAGAGGCACGAAATAGGCTAAATGTTTGCCGATTTTTTTTGGGTCAGTGTGAGAGAGTCGTGAGAGTGCAGAAGACTCTTGTGAGAAGAGTGCATTGTAATTGTTTCATGATTCCATTTTGAATATACAATAGAAGATAGAGGGGTTTTGAGCAGCAAACTTTCCCCAGGAAAATATATGTGTTGTGGTTTGATTTTCTTCTTTCTTTACTTATTGTGATTGGCGATCGTGTTTATTTCCCGCAATTGACTTTTAGAAGGATGAAGTATATAGCTTTAGTACATTGCTTGATCATATTGAATCCATTGATATACATATGTTTGTATAATTTATACATGGTATCAAAGCACAGGAAATCACTATAGTGAATAAGAAATTGAGTTTGTGACTGAATAGAATTTAAATTTGCAAAAGTCTTCTTGGTGCGACAGACACATTAGGATCGAAATGGATTTCAATGGCTTGAGATTGGAGCATGCACTCGAGGGAATCTCTAACTATATTGTGTGGAAAGACAATATGGAGGTAGTACTGGAGGACAATGGGTTGAAATAATTCATTGATAATGGCATTCCCAAACCCGTTGCAGCAGATGTCGCAAATCTTGATGCTTGGCAAAAGAAGGTTGCAAAGGTGAGGAGGATCTTACTAGAGGGAGTATGAGACCACATTGTCTCAAGTCTCCATGGAAAAGCAATTCCATATGCAATGTAGAAGGATTTGACATATTTGTTTCAGAGCAGCAGTGACCATAGAAAATTGGCACTGAAGGACAAGCTCAGAAAAATCAAAATGGAGAAAGCCGACACTATTCTTAAATATCTAAAAAAGTTTTTCCAATGTCAGGATGAGCTTGGGAGTGTCAGAATTATTTTCGCGGATGATGACTTGGTGAGCCTAGTTCTTCTAGGTCATCCCAAGAGTTGGCATAGTTATCGGGACTCTGTCAATGGGAGGGAGAGCTGCTAGATTGGGAACAACTTTGGTCAGATTTGGTGCAAGAATAATTTAGGCAGAATACCAGGGATGGATCTTCATCTAAGACAGATGATGAAGAAAATTTCTCTTTGGATGCTAAGGCAAAGAAGGGGAAAGGAAATAAGTCCTATTCCAAATCTCAGTCCGACAAAGAAGGCAAGAAGCACGACATGTCCAGAGTGAAGTGTTTTCATTGTCACGAGCATGGACATTATGTCACTAATTGTCCACAAAAGAAGAAGAACAGGAAGGCTTCAAGATCTATAGCTGGTAAGGCTTTGACCTCACAATTTGAGCTTGACTTCTTGCTCATTTCATGCATGGTTTCAAGTTTAATGGGATCGATGTGGTACTTGGATAGTGGTGCATCTTTCCACATGACGGGAGAAAAAGAACTTTTTGGTAGCTTGGAGGAGAAGGACCTCCAGATGCATATCGAAATGGGTGATGACGGGCGGTACAGTGCTACCGGGATTGGTACAGTTACCTTCCATAGACAATTAGGTAAACCCTTCTTATTAAAAGATATAATGCATGTACTAGGCTTGAAGAAAAATTTAGTTTCAGCCGCAATGTTGGAGGGTAGAGGCTATGATGTGGTTTTCAATGAAGGGAAAGATTTCCTTCGACACAAAGCCACAATAAAAGCCAAGAAGATTGGGATTCATGTGAAGAATCTCTATAAACTTGATGTATATGGTTGCACAACATTGATGGGTAAGGCATAAAAAGTGGTGAGTCAGGATGAGGGTGAGTTATGGCACGGGATATTGGGCCATCTACACCACACAGTCTTAGAGGTCATGCAGTAGATTTCTATGGATATTCCCAAGGGTACTCTTGCGCAAATAGATACTTGCAAGGGATGTACTATGGGGAAGTATGCAAAGGCCACTTTTCATGAGAAGGAGAATCAAGCTTTGGCAATCCTTGAGAGAGGTCACTCAGACATGTGTGGACCATTCTCTACTGCTTCGACATCAAAGCACAAGTACTATGTGATCTTTGTTGATGATTTTTCTAGAAAGTGTTGGATCTACTTCATGCAAAAGAAATATCAGACGTTCTCAAAATTTATTTAGTTCAAAGCACCGGTGGAGAACAACACGAGGAAGCATGTGAAGGCTCTTAGGAGTGACAATGGCAGTGAGTACATCTCCAATTAATTCAAGGACTTCTCTAGCAAAGAAGCAATTCAAAGACCATTGATTGCACCTCATAACCCACAATAGAATGGGGTTTTAGAAAGAAAGAATAGAACAATTGTGGGTGTGGCACGATCGGTGTTACATGATGAGGTCCTACCGTTGCATCTGTGGGTAGAGGCATGCAACACAGCGGTATTTGTGCAAAACTGCAGTCCTCATCGGATACTTGGCATGAGTACACCAGAGGAGGATTTTTCTGGTAAGAAACCTGATGTTTCATATTTTAAAATTTTTGGCCCATCTATATATGTGCATGTGACCAAAGACGCTAGGAAGAAGCTTGAACCAAAAACTGAGATTGGGATATTTGTGGGGTACACTGATACTCCCCACAACTATCGAGTGTATTTTCCAAACAACAGGATGACTATTGTGAGACAGCATATAAAATTTGATGAGGAGAAAGCCATGCGATTGCCCCTTGAGAGGGAGTTAGATTTGCATGTAGATGAGGAACTCTTGGTTCCAAATAATTAACCTCAAGAAGTGGAGAAACCACATGCAAAGGATCATGGAGTAGCATAAACACTCATGTAGAGCCATCCACCAGAAATGGTAGAAGGCGCACCACGGAAGCTGATAGATTAAGACTTCATGCAGCAGAGCATGTAGGAGCACCTACTTCACTACGCAGATTAAGACAGTCTCTAGACAGGTTTACTATATACATGGCTCTTATGATCAAGTGTATTGTGACAGAACCATCCTCCTTTGAGGAAGAAGTGCAGCAACCAATTTGGGTTGACGCTATTGTTGAGGAGTATGACTCCATCATCAAGAATAGTGCATGGAAAGTTGTCCCAAGGCCGGTCGAAAAATCAGTGGTTGGATGCAAATGGATCTTTAAGGTGAAGGAAGAAGTGGATGGGAGTGTGGAGAAACACAAGGCTAGATTTGTAGCCCAGGGATTCTCACAAGTTGAAGGGATTTACTATGAGGATACTTTCGCACCAGTTGCAAGGTACTCATCGATTAGATCTATCCTTGCACTCTCAGCACAGATGGGGTGGCAGATACATTAGATGGATGTGAAAACTGTGTTTTTCAATGGATTTATCAAGGAAGAGTGTACATAGAGAAACTAGAAGGTTTCGATATCTTTGACAGTGAGTTGCATGTCTGTCGAATTAAGAGAGCACTATATGGGCTCAAGAAAGCACCTCGTGCTTGGTACACTTGGATTGAAAACTATTTCACCGAGTTGGGCTTCCCCAAAAGTGAAGCGGATGCAAACCTATACCAGATTGTGGTTGATGGCAAGCTCTTGATTATCGTACTTTATGTTGATGACCTAATTTTGACAAGTGATGAGCAGCTGATAAATTTTTACAAGGGAGTTCGAAATGAAGGACATGGGACTCCTTCACTATTTCCTTGGTTTGGAAATAAGGCAGCGGGATGGTGAGCTATTTGTTTCTCAAGGCAAGTATGCCAAAGATATTCTGAGTAAGTTTCACATGGAGATTTGTAAACCCATGGAGACTCCTCTTCCAGGAAATTAGAGGAAAAAGGATGCTACTTCAGGAAAAGTAGTGGACGCTACTGTTTACAGGCAGCTAGTGGGTTCACTGATGTACTTGGTGAACACTAGACCAAACATTTTCTACGCAGATAACCAGCTCAGTCAAGCTATGGTTAATCTGACCAAGCTCTTTTGGAAGGCGGGGAAGCATGTCTTGAGATATCTCAGGGGCACTACAGAGTATGGATTATGGTACGGACGGAAAAAGGGAGTGAAGCTTCAAGGCTCCACCGATGCAGATTGGGCAGGCATTCCATCAGACAGAAAGAGCACATCAGGGGGGATCTTTAGCATAGGATTGACAACAATTCTTGGTACAACAGAAAGCAACGATCTGTGGCACTTAATTCAGCTGAGGCAGAGTACATGGCAGAAAGTCAGGTTGCATGTGAGGCCATCTAGATGAGAAATATCTTGGTTGGTTTGTTTGGTTCTCAGATGGATCCAATGACAATACATTGTGATAACCAGAGTTTAAACTCTCGGTTAATCTAGTATTCCATGGTAGGTCCAAGAATATAGACATATGGTACCACTATCTTAGATATTGTGTTCAGAGGCGCATTACATTACTTCAGTACATTCCCACAGAAGATCAGGATGCAGATATTCTAACGAAGGCACTCGCCAAGCAAATTCGAATACCATAGAGGCAGGATCGAGGTGGCAGATAATCCCTTTCTTGTTGAGAGGGAGTGTTGAAAATTCAACAAGAAATGTGTTCCTAATTTAATTTTCCCTCAATTAAATTGGATAATAAAATGTAGTCTTATCTCATAATCACTTGTATTAGTTAATTGAGTGTGATAAACTCAGTTAGCTCATGAATTTCAAGTTGAGGGTGGTTTGTGAGGCATGCAAATTGATTCTATTAGTTATGGAGTTCAAATTGCAGTCAGTGCATTAGTTTAATGCATGAGAAATCAGTTAACTCAATTAATTGAGTTAAAGTCAGTTGAACTAGTTGTAACTGTTTGTTGCACTAGTGAGAGATCAAGTGAATTAAATCAGATTTAATTAACATGCAGTGATCTGCCATGCAACTGATGATTTACTATTAATAGTTGCATGCATGTCATTTCCAATGGAGACCCAGTTGAGACAAAGGTTAAAGGGATGTTAACTATCAGTTGTATCATTATTAGGTTGCCCGCATGCAGTCAGACATCCATTGGATTGACCATGATGCTTGCGCAGTTTTGGAAGGCTAAAATTCCTAAAGAATAGGGATTTCATTCCACATGAATTGCGCAAGAAAGGCAGGCTGATTAGAGGCAATAAATTGGCTAAGTATTTTTCGATTTTGTCTGGGTCAGTGTGAGACAGTTGTGAGAGTGCAGGAGACTCTTGTGAGAAGAGTGCATTGTAATTGTTTCATGATTCCATGGTGAATATACAATAGAAGGTAGAGGGGTTTTGAGCAGTAAGCTTTCCCCAAGAAAATATCTGTGTTGTCGTTTGATTTGCCTATTTCTTTACTTGTTGTGATTAGTGATCATGTTTATTTTCCGCAATTGATTTGTAGAAGGATTCAGTATCTATCTTTAGTACATTGCTTGATCGGATTGAATCCATTGATATACATATGTTTGTATAATTTCTATAGTAACTTCATGGTTTCCCCTTATTGTGACACTAATGGTAACTAAGGATTAAGGTATCTACATTAATGCACACCCCTTAGTGAAACATCATGAGCTACCAAATATGTGGTCCAACCCTCTCGACATCACATAATTTCAAGGCAAAGGTGCTCAACACCTTTCAACCCAAGCCACGACTAGTATGCTTGCTAGTGGGTGGAATCAAGGATGATGTCTCCCCTTCCAAAGATGGTCTAATATTCTCCATACAACCACATCACCTATCTATGAGTCATTTGGTAAGCATGTAACATGTTCTTGAAATCAATAACATGACATCATTAATTTTGTAACAATATATTATTGATTATTTCACAACTCAACGTCATGTACTCATTAACCAAACCAAACTCATTGACCAATCACATGTCTATGTACCATCGTAGTATCACATCATGCTCACACAATGTTAGTAACATCTAATCATAATGATTAGTCATCACAATATTTACATGTCAATAAGTACCATAAAAAACATCAATACCACACTAATATATTGATCATCAACATAGTCCTAAATGATAATCAAAACAAGCACATCATGAGTAATCATCACATGAAATAAAAACTAGATCATCAATGTTTGATTTCCTCAAAAGTTAAAGTGTAGGTCACAATATTTATCTTAGAAGTCAAAGTGAAATTGAAAGTGTCTATCTTAGGTCAAGTTAGGATGGGGCACTATATATTTCATTATGACATCCTCATGGAGGAAGCACTTTTTATTTCCAAATTGAATGAATGGAGTAAATTGTTTTAGAAATGACTCCCCATATCCTTGGAAAATAGGTATGTATTTTGACTCAATCACATGATCTTGGTGAAAATACCGCATACCAGGAAATTCAGCAAGATCATATCATTATGTTAACGATTGAGGGAGCTCCATATTTTTGTTTGTGTTAGCACCTAATTTGAACCTCGGGCTGAAAAAGGCAAATCAGGGTAACCTTTAAACCACGCTCAGCCTTGTAGCTAGCCCTACAAGGTCAGGAGAGGGCTCTCTCCATGAAAATATATTCAACAAAGTAAAATTATGAACTGATTTTGGGCTAGGTATAATAATGGGAAATGTTTAAATGAATGAATTTTTCAGGGATGTATGGAACAAATGGGACAGTTTGAAACTGGGGAATTAACTCAGGGATACAGGGTATTTCATGGGACAAGGTAGGCAGAAAAGTTTAGCAATTAAGTTTAAATAATGATGGGATGGAAAGACTGGTGAGGAGCTGAAAAGGGCATAGGAGATGGATCCTTTTCAAACAGAAGAAAACACATAAAATTGAATGATTTCCCAAGGCAGAGCATTAAAAATGGATTCTACCTGTCTATCTTGAAAACATTCAGCCAGAGATGCTTATGAATGAATGAAGAACATAACAATTTTACATATGAAAACAAAGGAGAGAAAAAATGCTAAAACTCATACCACATGGATCCCACAAATCAGAGCTGCATATCTTATTAATTCCTTGTCCAACTGTTACAATGGAGCGCAGAGCATCCTCCTTGATTTCCACATTATTCCCTTACTTACTGACTTACACACTGATTTACAAATGACTCAAAATTACATTAAATAGATCAGAAATGTGAGAAATAGATCAACAGAAAAAGGGAGTTGTTTTACCAGCTCAAGAACTGAAATCCGATCATAGAAAGAAACCAACAATTTTCCCCTTAAAAAGAGGAACAGCAATACATTTTGACCATCTAGAGATTCATTGTTACATTCAATGAATGAGAAGAAGAAACCTGTAGAATAAATCTCCTTTAAATCGTTGCTGAAGAAATCTGTGTTTCATATTTAGCTTTCGGCCCTTTGACTATTTCTTTCTATTATTACTCTCTTGAAGAAAAATCCACTTTTGAGGAAAATGCCTTTGAAATGAATTAAAATGAAATTATGCCTTTTAGTTAAGGGAAAAAACCATTTCCATTGAGAAAGAGCGAAGGGAAAGGAGGTGGGCCCGAATCGCAATCGCAATCGGCATATCATAGGAGGTGTGACACACAATGGAAAACTACGATGCGATTAGTGCATAAGGGCAATCACAATCGGGGATCGGAGGAAAGGAATAGATTATTGGAACGAGGCATAAAAAACTCCAATGCGATTGGAAAAGGTCCTTATAAAATGAAATGATAAGTGAAATTGGTCTTTACAAAGGGAAAAGGCCTTTTTAGTTTGAATGGGCAGAAAAAGTTTAAAAGTGGGGTCGGGAAGGTCAATCGCATCAGGAGATTTGGAAGGGGAGCGAGTTTTTAGCATGTCATAAAAAAATGTGATGCGATGGAAATGGGTTTAATCGCAATCGCAAATTGGGATGGAAAGGAAGCAGGAGCAAAGCTATAAAACTTCTGATGCGATGGGATTACTTTGAAAAACTTTAAAACCGAATTATAGCGTCTAACAAAGGGAAAAGCGCTTTTTTTATTGAAAAAAGCCAAGATTCTGGTGGGACCGGGGGGCCAATCGCAATCGGGCATCAGAGGGTAAGCGGGGCGGAGTTTTAACATATTATAAGAAAGCGCCAATTGCGATCAATCGCATCGACGGGGAGGGAAGCGAAGACTTTAAACATAGCATGGGATAAGCGCGTTGCGATGAAGTACTTAAAAACCTTTAAAAATCATTTTATTACCTTTACAAAGGGAAAATCACTTTTGCTTTGGAGCGGGGTGGAAATTTTAATGGTGGAGGCCCAAGGGTCAATCGGAATCAGAAGCGAGAGGGGAGAGGAGGCAAAGCACATATAGAAAATTCTGATTGTGATGGCGCAATTGGTTGTGGGCCGTCCGATCGGATGGGCAGATCGACAACGGAGGAGTAATCGGGCGGAGTCAATCGAGAGGGACTCAATCGCATCGGAGTTTTTGTGACCACAAGGGTCAATCGGAATGTACATTCTAAATTTTGCGATTGCGATCGGGAAAGGGAAAGGGATTGGATCGACGGGGATTATAATAAAAAACTTTAAACTTTATTATAAAGTTTAAGGGGCATGAGGGGAAGTGGTTTATTAAATCGCATCGGATTTATGTTGTAAAATATTTTTGCAATGCGATTATGTAATCGGGAGGTTTTATAAAGAAAAAAATAAAACTTTAATAAAATAAAATTTTAGGAAGAAATGGGAAAAGGGGAAGGATTAGGGTATAGGGGAGCTTTAATCACTTAGGCATAGATTTCAATCCAAGAGTCAGTTTTGAGAGTGTAATATACCATTGGAAAGCTATTTCCGGGCTCTTTCTGATGGACATACTTAGAACATGATTCTAGACTGAAAATTCTATGGAAAACTTCTCTAAAAGGCAGGGTGGTGACTTTGTGGAGATAGCAGCTTCTAAAGTGTGACTTATTACATATGATAACATAAAATTACATAAAGATGACAATAAAAGTAAAGTATCGTGTTTTAACCTCAAAACATGGTTTTGAGGTGAAAATTACATCAAGCTGAATAAAACATTTCTTTGATCTTCCCAGGTGTTGTGACTTTGAGTTTATTGACTTCCTCATGACCTTGCTGATATTTATTGACACTTGACTCATTATTTTGACCATGATGAGACCCTAGAACCTAATGAGACCAATCCTATGACCTAATAACATGACTCACAAAGTGAAAGTGACTCATGAATAAATACCATAGAGAGGAGAATCAGCAAGTTTCACATGAGGGAAAACTGATGAAAAACCACTACCATCAATGAATCCATGACCTAGTGGAATGGTGAAAATTTATGGTATGGGACTCCTAATATGCAAATGCAAAAGAGTAATTTTGATCACTAATGGCAGTATGACTAGATTAACACTAACATTGACTCCAATGGGGATGGTAGCTCCTTGGAGGTGCCAAGAACACTGTAGACCAAGTAGCCTTATCCATTGGGCATGGAGTCCAAAAAAAAAAAAAAATACTGAAAACTGACACTATGCAAACTGACTCAGACTCAAGACTAAGACTGAAAACTAAAACAAAACCAAACTTTACACATATCATTTAAGTTTTATAGCCTTCACCTCGGGCCCCAAACTTCAATAACTGTGTACTTTGAAATCTGACCAAAAATAACATGGTATATACAATGATGGTGAGATGGTTTCTGATCCATTTCTCTTCAACAATGGTAGTGCTTCAAAATCCTACCATTCACTGCTCCTCCAGGGAAATCTTGGCCATCCATCTATGAAAGCAAGAAATCATTATGTCCCCTGTATGCTGAAATCTTGTATGGTCCTTTCCACAGGTTGTCAAACTTACCATGCTTCCCTTTGTCCTCATTTCATGCATCCCATCTCAACACCACATCATCTAACTGAAACTTCTCTGCTTTGCTATTTCAGTCATATATCTTCTTTATCTTTTCCTGCAACTGAATAGTGTTCTATGACACTTCCTCCCTTGTTTGGTTAAGGTGGATCATTTGATTGATCCTTCGTTGATCATCATCTTCTTCATTGCCAACCTCTTGCAATAATATCATGACTGGAACTGTAAGTGATGTAGGAAAGACAGCATCAGTACCATAAACCAATTCAAAAGGTGACATACCTATGGATTTCTTGCTGCTAACTCTGTCTGCCCACAATGCGTTAATGAGATTTCGATGCCAGTTTCTTTTGTTTGCCTCCAGCATTTTCTTGATTATGTTTATCAAAGATTTGTTTGATGATTCTACCAGGCCATTGCCTTGTGGATAGTACGTTGTTGAATGGCCCAAGACAATATTTTATTTGTTGCAGAACTCCACCATCCTCTTAGATTTAAACGCTACTGCGTTATCTGTTATAATTTTGTGAGGGCAGCCAAAACAAGATAAAATATTTGACTCTAAAAATTGGATGATTACCATGTCAGTAGCCTATCTTGCTGGAACGGCCTCGATCCATTTGGTGAAGTAATCTGTTCCTGTCAATATCCATCGATGTTGTGCTGATGATGCGGGATGGATTTCTCCTATGAAATCGAGTCCCCACTGCTGAAAGGGAGCATTTACTGCTACTGGTTTCAAAGGAAGAGGAAGTAGTTTCCTTTTTCCTTGGAAAATTTGACATTCGTGGCAGCTCATCACTGTTTTATACAAATCTGAAAATAAAGTGGGCCAATAATATCCTACTCTCAACACCTTGTTAGCTGTAGTTTTCCAAAACAAATGACCACCACAATCACCTTTTTGAAAGTCATGCATTACCTTCTGAGCCTCTTATTCAACCAAACAATTGAGCAGAATACCTCCAGGATCTTTCCAATAAAGAGCACTTTTTAAAATACAATATTTAGCAGAATTAAGTTTTAGTGATCTACCTTTGCTTTTAGACATTCCTGGAGGTGGTGAAAGATGCTGAAGAACATAAACAATATCAAAATACCATGGGGATTGTAGAAAAATGTCTGAAACTGGAACAAGCAAACCTTCATCTTCATCCTCTGACATTGTTGTTATGAGGTTTATATCTAGGGCACGCAGATTTGATTGGGCCATTAGCTTTGCCAAGCCTTGTCCTTTGATCAACTTTGTGGGTTTGATCTCCAAATCATACTCAAACATAGCTGCTATCCATTTACCTCTTCGACCTTCTGGATCAGTCTGCATCAGGACATCCTTTACTGCTGCATTAGGAACATATGTTATAGTATGTGAATGCAGAATATAGACCCTAAAATCCTTCAATGCATTTATAAGATCCAATGCTTGTTTCTCAATGATATTATACCGTAAGGAAACATCTCTAATAGTCCTACTGAAAAAGGAAATTGGCTTTTCAATTTGATCTCTCTTTTGCATCAAAACCGCAGCCATAGTATGCTCCGATGCAAATGAAAATATTATGAAGTCTTGAGTATAATCAGGACTAATCAAGGCTGGGGCATTAGACAAAGAAAACTTTACCAGATTAAATGACTTGATAGCTTCCTCACTCCATTTGATAGTGCTATCCTTCTTCAACATGTTAGTCATTTCTCTTAAATGTTCGGCCAAATTGGGTATAAATCTGCACAAGAAGTTCATCTTACCATTGAATGCTTGAATCTCCTTTTTGTTCCATGGAAGGTCTATGTGCTGAATTGCCTCCACTCTTGAAGGGTCAATGTGGATACCGTCTTTAGAGATGATATGCCCTAGCATCTTTCCTTCATCCATAGCAAAGAGACTCTTCTTTGGATTGAGAGAAATCCCAAAATTTATACATCGCTGAAACACAACCCTCAAATGGTGCAAATGTTCATCGTCAGAACCATAAAACAATGTCAGATCATCCAAATAAACAACAAGAAAAACATCTGTTTCATTGGAAAAAGTAATGTCCATTGCTCACTGGAAAGTAGCTCCAGCGTTCTTCAGTCCAAATGGCATTTTGGCATATTGGAAAGTTCCCCAGGGTGTTGTGAAAGCAGTTTTATCTTGGTCTTTCTCATGCACCAAGATCTGGTTGTAGCCTGAGTAGCCATCGAGTAGTGACATCCTTGATGCTCCAACTACTCTCTGTAGAATATGGTCCATTTTCGGAAGTGGATAATTATCCTTTAAGGATGCTTTATTCAGATTTTGAAAATCTATACATAACCTTATCTCTCCTGTCTTCTTATGTACCGGGACCAAATTTTAAATCCAGTCAGAAAATCTAATTGGAACAATGATACCAGCTTTATACAATCTGTTTACCTCTTTTTCAATGGATGGCAACAGCTTCAGGTTGATTCTTATCAGCTTCTGTCTAAATGGATTCTGATCCAGCTTAATGGGAATGGTATGCTGAATTATATTTTTGTCATACACCTTCAAATCTGAATAATCCCATGCAAACACATCAGAAAATTCAGAAATCAATTTAACATATTGTTCCTTTACCTCAGGGGACAATGCTTTTGATAACTTCACAAGCTTAGGCTTTTCAAATTTTCCAAGATTAACATCTTCAACTCCTTTATCAGTAGGCACCACGCTCGGTTTCTTTGCAACATCATCCTGATCAAAAAGCTCCTCTAAAGGTATGAGAACTCTAGGAATTACATTATCTTTCAGTTGCAATATGTCCATCTGATTTGTTTCAATTTATTGATCATCAGCCTCATATTCACCTTCTATAGGAGTATCCTTGAATTTTCCTTCACTCTGCAAAAAAGCATTGATCTCATTGTCATCCCAAAATACTTGCCAATACCTCAAATTGTCTGGAACAGTAGGCCTATGTTTAACATAAATTTCAAACTTGTTGCTGGAGTTCATTGGAATCTTCAAGTTGCTTGCAGTAGTGGCAAGAGAATCAGAAATAATATTCGGCATTCTGGGTACTGCTGTCAAATTGTACTCGGAAAATGTCCTCAAGATGTCCAGGACTGCATTTCTGTATGCCCTCAATCGCATATGCTTAGCTTGGTACTCTCCTTTTACCTATTTGATTTTCAGCTCTGAATCTCCATATACAGAAATCCTCTTTGCATTTAACTTCTTCAAAATTTTCAAACCTGCAATCAAAGCTTCATACTCTGCTTCATTATTAGAGCAGTCAAAAACCAACTTATAAGCACATACCCTAATATTACTAGGAACTTTTTCAGGCTGGAAAACAAGACTCCGAATCTATATTCCAATACCAGCACCGTGCTTACCAACAGCTCCATCAAAATCCATGCTCCAAAGGCCTTCTTCTTCTTCTTCTAGATGCTGAAATTTTGCTTCTTTCTCTACTTTATCTTGACTGGTTTCTGCATCTTTCTGCTTTTCACTATCTTTTTGCTATTGGCCGGCAAGAAGCTCAGAAGTGCTTGCTATTTTATCTTTTTCTTGTTTGAGGACTTCCCTAAAATTCTTTGAAATCTCAGGTATTTCAGCTACTTGTACCAACTGAACATTTGCATCATTCAAACCACCATCTGAATATAATACAAAGGACTCTAAATCTTTGTGGATTGCATTAATGGGATGATTTACTGGCTTCTCTTTGCTAGTAATCATATATTTCATTTTCTTCTCCCTATATAGTTTTCTCAACTGGCCAAACACGGGAATGGTGGCATAAGAGAAGTCAAGCTGCATGGTTCCTTTAGGTTTTGTGCCCCAAGACCTAGATAGAATCATTCCAAATCGTGGTGGAACATCGGCAACAACTACATCCATCAAAACATTCTTGGCTAGGATTTGATTTAAATATACTACCAAATCCTTGATAAGACCAATACAATGGACCCTACCAGAGTCAAAAGAATACAAATCATGGTATTTGCGGGTAATATCAAGTCCTAACTTCTCCATAATGGCTTTAGGCATCAAATTATGTGAGGCTCTGGAGTCCAACATAGCATTATGTAAGATGAACTCATGTAATCTAAGACTCAGGTAAAAGGGCGGGACTTCACTTTCTTCAGATTGATCTTCTGTGGCTGGGCCAAAGATGAGTTCAGGGTAGTCGTCTTCTACATTTACCATATCTGATACAGAGTCTATTTGCAAAATTCTAAACACCTGATGTTTATAAGCACTATTTTTCACCAACTCAGTCAAGGGCATGGACACTTTCAGCTTAGAAATTTCATTCTCCAAATTAAAAGAAGGGACTTTTTCTACCTCTTTAACAAGAGGGTCTTTCTTCTCTACAACCTCCTTTGCTGCACTATGCTGGTTCTTTTCATTTGCAGGTTTAATCACTGAAGATGTTTTGCTAGAGGAAGGATCGGCTGGCTCTTTCCCTTTTTTCTGAGTATTTGAAGAATCATTTTTCGATTGGAGCTCTTTTCTCTTCTGAATGGGACTAATCGGAACATCTCTATTCCTCAAAGAATAATGCTTTTGTTGGGTTGATAAAGCGTTCATGTATCCTCTTTGGTAGTCATCGGACTCTTTTTCTAACACTGCATCATTAGCCAAAATGAAATCTTCGTCCTTTCGAATGTCTGTTGTCGCTGTGTATTCTTCATCTTCAGTTAGAAAGATGGGCGCACCATCAGCTGTGAAGAAATGATTGGCTTCAATCACAGGATCGTCATCATCGTTTGTCTCCGTTCCTTGAACATAATTTTGTTGCAATGGAGTCCTGATCTGCTGTTGTGGTGCCGCTTGGTCCTGCGCTCTCTATTCTCTTTGTTTAATTCTGAATTGTGGCTGCTGCCCTCTGAAATTCAAACTCCTGATTTGTGGTTCAGGTCTATCTGAAATGGTTAATCGATCAACCATATTTTCCATTGCCTGGATCAAAGTGTCCATCTTAATTTCTGAAGGAGAGGCTTCTTCCTTCACAGTCACTCTCTTTTCATCTCTAGTCCACGCTCTTTTGGCTAGCAAATTTGCTTCTACACTCACAGCTATCTTCTGCATGTCTTCAAGTGTGGAAGGATCTCTTTCTCGTAGCTGATATGCCATATCAGCATCGAAACCATCTGGAAACTTGAGCAAAGCTAAATCCACAGGAGGTTTAAGATTGGCCAGAATAGCATTATATACAGCATTAAATCTTACATAATAATCCTATACAGTTTCACTCACATTTCTTTTAATATTTTCATATTCAGACAAAATTTGGAGTGGGTTTTTCTTTACCTCCCATCAGTCTAAGAACTGTGTATGTAACTCCTGCAAAGTGCGGATAGAGCCTGCTGGTAAGGCTCTGAACCACTTTCTAACTTCACCTCCAAAACTTTGGACAAACAACCTTGTGGTTACATTCTCTGCCTCTACCTCATGAAGATAAAAAAAGTCATTCATCTTATCAACATGCTGCTAGGCTGTGATGCTTTGAGTGGCATCAAAGATAGGAATTTTACTTTGATAATCAGCAGGCATATCATTCAGAACCTGAGGTAAAACCAGGGCTGCATAGCGGGCAGCCATGACTCGAGGTGGGTTTATAATAGTGTTTGTGCTACTGGGATTTAAGGGAGGTGTTGATGGAGGAGATGAAAGCTGGGAATTGACTAATGGGAATGTTGATGAATTAGGAGGAGGAAATGTTGTACCTAATGACTCTAAAAGCTCAGGGATATTGGTTATAGTGATATATGACTGAGGGGAATTCAAAATATAATCATCAATTGAAGTATTTTCCCTTTGAACTTCAAGATCTACAAGAAATTATGGATCTAAAATTGTGTCATCAAGTGCAGTTTCAAACTTACTTCTGAACAAAGAAAGCTCAAAACACTCATCAAAAGAAAGATCTTCTACAAACAACCACTCAATGGGCCAAGTATGGGATCTGAAAATTGGTCGAGGACTTAGTGATCCTTCTTGTCTTCTGACTATCCTTGGAATGAGATTAGGATTTTCAAACACAGGGGGAGGATTTGGATCTGGATTGGCCCTTGTGTATCTTCTTGAAGCCAGTGTGGTCAGATTTCTACTGTACAAAATTTTATCTCCGGCCTAACAAACTCTAAACATCATTATCCAAAGTCCAGGAATTTACAAGGAAAATACTATTTGGGTGATGAATCTTCTATGCTAAAAAACTTATTCCCCAGTATGGTCGCCAGAAATGTTAGCACCTAATTTGAACCTCAGGCTAAAAAAGGCAAATCAGGGTAACCTTTAAACCACGCTCAGCCTTGTAGCTAGCCCTACAAGGTCAGGAGAGGGCTCTCTCCGTGAAAAGATATTCAACAAAGTACAATTATGAACTGATTTTAGGCTAGGTATAATAATGGGAAATGTTTAAATGAATGAATTTTTCAGGGATGTATGGAACAAATGGGATAGTTTGAAACTGGGGAATTAAATCAGGGATACAGGGTATTTCATGGGGAAAGGTAGGCAGGAAATTTTAGCAATTAATTTTAAATAATGATGGGATGGAAAGACTGGTGAGGAGCTGAAAAGGGCATAGGAGATGGATCCTTTTCAAACAGAAGAAAACATAGAAAATTGAATGATTTCCCAAGGCAAAGCATTAAAAATGGATTCTACCTATCTATCTTGAAAAAATTCAACCAGAGATGTTTATGAATGAATGGAGAACATAACAATTTTACATATGAAAACAAAGGAGAGAAAAAATGCTAAAACTCATACCACATGGATCCCACAAATCAGAGTTGCATATCTTATTAATTCCTTGTCCAACTGTTACAATGGAGCGCAGAGCGTCCTCCTTGATTTCCACACTATTCCCTTACTTACTGACTTACAGACTGATTTAAAAATGACTCAAAATTACATTAAATAGATCAGAAATGTGGGAAATAGGTCCATAGAAAAAGGGAGTTGTTTTACCAGCTCAAGAACTGAAATCCGATCATAGAAAGAAACCAACAATTTTCCCCTGAAAAAGAGGAACAGCAATACATTTTGACCATCTAGAGATTTGTTGTTACATTCAACGAATGAGAAGAAGAAACCTGTAGAATAAATCTCCTTTAAATCGTTGCTGAAGAAATCTGTGTTTCATATTTAGCTTTCAGCCCTTTGACTGTTTCTTTCTATTATTACTCTCTTGAAGAAAAATCCACTTTTGAAGAAAATGCCTTTGAAATGAATTAAAATGAAATTATGCCTTTTAATGAAGGGAAAAATCCATTTCCAATGAGAAAGAGCGAAGGGAAAGAAGGTGGGCCCGAATCGCAATCGCAATCGGCAGATCATAGGAGGTGTGACACACAATGGAAAACTGCGATGCGATTAGTGCATAAGGGTAATCGCAATTAGGGATCGGAGGAAAGGAATAGTTTATTGGAACGAGGCATAAAAAAATCCGATGCGATTGGAAAAGGTCCTTATAAAATGAAATGATAAGTGAAATTGGGCTTTACAAAGGGAAAAGGCCTTTTTAGTTTGAATGGGCAGAAAAAGTTTAAAAGTGGGGCCGGGAAGGTCAATCGCATCGGGAGATTTGGAAGGGGAGCAAATTTTTAGCATGTCATAAAAAAATGCGATGCGATGGAAATGGGTTTAATCACAATCGCAAATTGGGATGGAAAGGAAGCGGGAGTAAAGCTATAAAACTTCTGATGCGATGGCATTACTTTGAAAAACTATAAAACCGAATTATAGCGTTTAACAAAGGGAAAAGCACTTTTTTTATTGAAAAAAGCGAAGATTCTAGTGGGACCGGGGGGCCAATCGCAATCGGGCATTGGAGGGTAAGCGGGGCAGAGTTTTAACATATTATGAGAAAGCGCCGATTGCGATCAATCGCATCCGCGGGGAGGGAGGCGAAGACTTTAAACATTCATGGGATAAGCGCGATGCGATGAAGTACTTAAAAACCTTTCAAAATCATTTTATTACCTTTACAAAGGTAAAATCGCTTTTGCTTTAGAGCAGGGCGGAAATTTTAATGGTGGGGCCCAAGGTTCAATCGGAATCGGAAGCAAGAGGGGAGCGGAGGCAAGGCACATCTAGAAAATGCCAATTGCGATGGCGCGATTGGTTGTGGGCCGTCCGATCGGATGGGCAGATCGACGGCGGAGGAGTAATCGGGCAGAGTCAATCGGGAGGGACTCAATTGCATCGGAGTTTTTGTGACCACAAGGGTCAATCAGAATGCACATTCTAAATGTTGCGATTGTGATCGGGAAAGGGAAAGGGATTGGATTGGCGGGGATTATAATAAAAAACTTTAAAACTTTATTATAAAGTTTAAGGGGCATGAGGGGAAGTGGTTTATTAAATCGCATCAGATTTATGTTTTAAAATATTTTTGCAATGTGATTATGCAATCAGGAGGTTTTATAAAGAAAAACATAAAAATTTAATAAAATAAAGTTTTAGGAAGAAATGGGAAAAGGGGAAGGATTAGGGTATAGGGGAGCTTTATTCACTTAGGCATAAATTTCAATCCAGGAGTCAATTTTGAGAGTGTAATATACCATTGGAAAGCTATTTCCAGGCTCTTTCTGATGGACACACTTAGAACATGATTCTGGACTGAAAATGTTGTGGAAAACTTCTTTGAAAGGCAGGGTGGTGACTTTTTGGAGATAGCAGCTTCTGAAGTGTGACTTATTACATATGATAACATAAAATTACATAAAGATGATAATAAAAGTAAAGTATCGTGTTTTCACCTCAAAACATGGTTTTGAGGCGAAAATTACATCAAGCTTAATAAAACATTTCTTTGATCTTCCCAGGTGTTGTGACTTTGATTTTATTGACTTCCTCATGACCTTGCTGATATTTATTGACACTTGACTCATTATTTTGACCATAATGAGACCCTAGAACCTAATGAGACCAATCTTATGACCTATTAACATGACTCACAGAGTGAAAGTGACTCATGACTAAAGACCATAGAGAGGAGAATCAGCAAGTTTCGCATGAGGGAAAACTGATGAAAAACCACTACCATCAATGAATCCATGACCTAGTGGAATGGTGAAAATTTATGGTATGGGACTCCTAATATGCAAACACAAAAGAGTAATTTTGATCACTGATGGCAGTATGAATAGACTGACACTAACAGTTTGCATCACTGGATTTTTCTTAGATGATTGAATTTCATTTAATATTTTATTGGATTTACTCAAAAGGTTAAGTTACTAAAGAAATTCGGCTAGATCATAGAATTATGCTAACTACAGAGGGTTGGTGACCCTTTCACCATGGAATGCCTTAATAAAGAACCTTGTCACCGTTTATTCTACACTTCGTGGGCATTAGTTAAAACATTTGATAATTTTTCTAGGGCATTTAGAGGTTTTTTTTCGAAGGAAAGAAAAAACAATAGTTTTATTAAGATATAAAATTATAGTTTCATAACTTGGAAAACATTTGTATGGCCATGATGTGTGTGTGTGTGTGACTCAACTACCCAAAAAGTTCTAAAAAATCATAGATCAAGATTTTCATGCAAGGTCATTTTCTTTAGCTTATAAAACTAAAGATTCTATTTCAAGTTTAGACCTTAAAAATATTTCATAATGGGCCTGGGGGGTCTAATGCTCATGAAGAAATATTGTTTGCGACCTCCTTTTTCTTCGGTGATTTTAAATGTGTCGAACCATTTCTTGAGTGTCTATAAGCTTATTGCTTCTTGTTCCTCTATACATGATCAAATATTATATTGGTGTAAGAGGAAATCATGAGCTGCAAATTTTGGAAGAGAGGTTGAAAAGTGTAATTTTGTAAGGGATGTTCTCCTTTTCATCTAGATGATCACTAATAAAGAGTCCCCATAAATGTGTAGATTAATTATTCCTTGATCTTGTTCTAGGTGTAAAAGTAGCTTAAGTTCCATGAATTCAACATAGTTGTTTGTGACAAGACCTAAACCTGCAGAATGGCAAAGAACTTTCCTCTTGTAAGAAGAGAATATGACTTCTACCCCCTTAGGGGGATGCCCTTGTGGTGCACCTTCGAAGAATTCCTAGGGATGTTTCTTTTGAATTACCACCTATGAGGGAGTTTCCTTAGTAAAAGGGCCATTTGATAGCACAAAGTCTAGAATAGAGAAACTCTACATAGAAAGTTAATAGCCATTGGAAATTTTCCTTTGAAAATTACATGATTCCTTTCAAGCCAAATGTCCTAGGATGATGTGAGTGGGAGCTTTGAATTAATTTTGGATATCCATGTGTGCAAACCTTCCTCAATTGAGGCACCAACCCATCAGAAATTCTGACCTTGAATTCTTTAAATATCTTTCCAAACTTTTTGGAGAAGGGGAACATAAAGAAGATACAAACCACTAATCTTGAATCATATTTGCACAATGGGCACTGACTTGGACCATGGAATGACTACTTCTGCAATTTATCCCATGTAGAAACATTTTTTTAAGAAGATGCCACATAAAAATTTTGACTTTTGCAAGACCATAGAGTGTCTATAGATTTTTACCCCACCAAGTGGGAGGATCAAGAAGAGATTCATGTGCAAGCCTAGATGCATTGTTTTCCCAAACGAGCTAGCCTAAATTATTGGAAATTGTGACAAATGATGAAATAAGAGTTTTGATATAAATTTCCCATGTTATTGCATGCTCTCCTTCAAGTTGAAGAACTTGAAGAATATCCTATCATTTTTTCCCCTATCCCATTTCCTTGGGAGAGACTTGGATGAGATAAATGTAACCTTCCTTGTGTAATATATGAATTAAAGAATCTAGAAGTTTATGATTTTTTGAGCTATCAACCCAAGTGTCCTTGCTAATCATTACCTGAGTTCCATCCCCCATATTCCAACAGATGCCTTGGTGAATAATGTAAAATGCATGAATAATAAATTTCAAGGAAAGAGAACCATTTATAGAAGATTTTCCTAGCTCTTTGATCCAATCCATAAGATAAATAGGCTTCATATATTTGAACAATGTAAATTGTTCCCATAAAAATTCTCCTTATATGAATATCTTAGTGCACTTGGAAGCTAGAACAGATGCAAACTAGGTTAGATCCTTGACCCCACCCCACTTGAGCTTTTGGCAAAGCAATAGAATTCCATGAGGCTAGAGTAAAGGTTTTTTTTGTCCTCATTTCCTGCCGATAAA
Source organism: Pinus albicaulis (assembly GCA_034641835.2). NCBI lineage: Eukaryota > Viridiplantae > Streptophyta > Pinopsida > Pinales > Pinaceae > Pinus > Pinus albicaulis. The sequence goes on along the minus strand of CM076575.1, from coordinate 1,702,677,953 downwards.
CATAGAGGGATAGATATTTGATTTTCTCTAACTCCTTTTAGGATCCATGACAAGGAGAGCTAGGAAACTAGAATAGCTTCAACTACAAATTTGATTTGAAGCAAATGTATTGCCTAAGATAACCACTAATTGCACCAAACATTATTCCTTTTTTCTAGCTTATATAATAGTCGATACCAATATGATTTCATTAATTGTTAGGATTTAAAGTAAATCCTAGATATTTGAATCCTTTGTCGGTTTTTTTCCAATTGTAAAGACATTAAAGTTGAGATGGTAAAATGTTTGTGATATCATACTCCCCATGTGAATAGGGACTATTTTGATATATTAACAAGCATGGAATTTTTGAAGGAATATAGGGTGCTTCCAAAGTTTTCATATCTATGATGTTGCCATCACAAAATATTGGAATATCATCAATAAAAGTAAATGAGATAATCTACAGTTTTGTAGAATAGAAACACCCTTAAATGTATTATGATTCTAAGCATCCTTTAATATCTTGTTAAAACAACCAAAATAAAGAGAAGAAGAGAGAAGGGACAACCTTTCCTCAATCCTTTGTTTGCATTAAAGAAGGGGGCATCGCTCCTGTTGAGATTCAACAAGATGATGAGCTTAGTGAAAAGAATCGCCTTCACTAAGTGGGCCCGTAGGCTATTTTTGGCGCAAGTCTATTTTTAGACTATGTCTATTTTTAGACATGATGATCATATTTCATAAGTTGCAGGATTCTATTTTTGGATGGTTGATCAAGTTGGAAAAATAGATGAAATTCTATTTTTAGAATATTGGGCGAAGTCTATTTATAGATCGTCAATCTAAAAATAGATGCATATCAATTATTATTAGCTCTTAATAATAATCAGACACTAAACAACAACTTATTCTCTTGGAGCACTTCAGTTTAGTGCACAGATGTGGCACATTAGTGGACTGAGGGAATTACGCAATTCCCAAGGGTTTACTGGAGCTAATGCATGGAGGACTCAGTTAGAACTCAAGTGGCAGATTTATGACACAGTTGGAAGAAGTAGTTATGGAGTTGTATTTAGTTTAACTAAGTTGAACTCGATTTTGTTCATTCTTATCTCGTCTGTTGAATGATACACTAGTGAGAGTGGGTGAATTAATTATTTAATTAATTCATAAATAATAACTCATTAATCAGGCGAACAATACGGCCGGTTAACTACGATGCATGGCAGTTTCAATGGAGACCCAGTGGAGAGGTAGGTGAAAGGGCAAGATGGACTATCTGTTGTGACTATAGTGATGCATTGATTGCATCACACACACATTGGAGTTTCCAATGAGGATTGCGCAGTCAAGGCAAGAGTAATTTGAATTCATTCAGCGCTATTCTTCAGCAGGGATTGTGCGGTGGAGGCAAGCTAGCAAGAGGCAAAGATCAGTGCATGGATTTGCAAGATTGGTCCTTATTAGTGTATGAAGATTGTACTGTACTGAGAGCTTGATAAGCTTTGTATGAGGATTGTCATATGATTCCATGATACATAATATATAGTTGGGGTTTTCAGCTTCAAGCTTTCCGGGTTAAAAAAATTGTGTTATGTGTGATTGATTATTTTTGTTTATGCTTCACATGTGTGTGCAATTAATTTTTCTGCAAAAGATTAACAAGTGGAATTGATTCAATATTTTTCATAAAGTTAAATAGTGTGAGATCAAGTGAATCAAGGACATATGCATGCTTAGTGCATATAATTTCTACAGCTCCAATGGTCAATAATGCAAAAGAAGTGTTAATGATACAATTGAATATCCAATATACAAATGAGTGATTGAACCTTAAATGAATAAGAAACAAGAAAATATATATCCAACTTACCCTCTTAAAAGCCTTTTATAGATCGTCCTTATACACCACAATTTTTTAATGATTTGAGTGGATGGAATGGAGCCTTTCCTGAGCCAAGCCAACAACATTATTGATCTACCTATCATTTAGGAACATGAATTATTTTGGGGAAATGTGATAAGAGAGGATGTCTTTGAAAGGTTTTGCAATAGTTTTGGAGGTGATCTTGTATATAGAGTTACAAAGAGAAATAAGATGAAAGTGGTTAAAATAGGTGGGGTTGTCCTTTTTAGGAATTGGAGCCACAAAGGTAGAGTTGAAAGGAGCCAAACTTTGTCCCTTGTGATGAAAGTACTCCATCACATTGATTTAGGCTATATGAATATTGAAATTGAAAGCATAAAATTAAATGGAACACACATAAAGAAATATTAAAAGCACAATAATATGGTGAAAGCCTAACTTATGATGATAAATGAAATTATATAATATTGTATAACACAAATTGGCTAGAATGGTGGTAGTCATCTTTAATTAGAGAGAGATGGTGGTTACACACATTCACAAAATTCATTACAAGAGGTCGAAAGAATGACCCTTTGACATAAATAAAGAAACCCAAAGGTCAAAAAGCCTAACTCTAGAAGATGAAATTCCAAAATTCTTATGGGTCTTGAGGTGGTTAATTGGTACATCAACTTCTCAAGGGTGCAAATTTTTCATTCAATATTTGTTTTGGATGCTTAATAGCTCATTGAAGAGAACTATCAGATGAATAGAACTTTTGACTAGGGCCAAGGCATGGCATGGAAACCCCTTCCACCCCCCGAATTTCCAAAAACATTGTTTAGGGCCTCAAAATGACCTTGAAAGTTTGGGACCCAAAAATCACAGAAAAACTTTCAAGAAGATAGAAAACCATTGAAACACTGGAAGATGTGTGTGGCCACTGATATTCACTTGGATTACACTTTTAATAGGTATTCACCTAAAAAATCAAGGCATCCTTCATAAAATTCAATTGGTAGTCCATTCGGCGCTGAGCTCTTTCCTTTTTGAAAACCTTGGAGAACCCCCTTAAGCTCCCCCTTTGTGATTTTCACCATTAGTGGATTGTCCTAATCTTCATCGATGAAAATGGATGAATGTGAAGCTACTTAAATAATATGATCAATATTTACCCTTTCTTGGCCTTGATAAAGCTATTTGAAGTAATTTGTTCGCTTCTCAGTTAGCTCCTAAACAGATGATACATAAGTGGAATAAGCTAGATTAATGGACCATAACATATTTATGAATTTCATGTGATTGGCATAGTGGTGAAAAAATTTGGTGTTTTCATACCTTGCATGTAACCATAGTTTACAATTTTTAATCCTCCATTATTTTTCCTTGTCAAGTATTAAATTCCTTCTTTTGTTCTCCAACTCTCTTAAAATCTTCTTTTTTCTTCAAAAAGAATTTTGAAACCCTCCTCCTCTATATAATATATGATTTGAGCTTCAATCTCCTAAAGTAACTTTGACTTTCATTCTCTTTTTTTCTTCGCCAATGCATTAGCAACAACGTTGGCTCTTATTTAGTTTGTTTGGAATTGAATCAAGTGGGAGGCAACACCATCTAGATTACAAGGTCTCCAGACATCTTGAATGGCTTATATGAATGAGGTATCCTCAAACTAGTGTGAAATGAGCTTGAAGGGACTTAGTGGCTTTGGGACCACTTTATTAATTTCTAGAAAATAGGGAAGTGGTGTGACTCTCTTCCAACATCTTCTGATTGCCTAATTCTCATATTTGATTCTAAAAAATCTTTAAAGGTTAGGAATGTGTTTATTCTTTTGGTTATTTTATCATTTCCTATTCTATTGTTTCATCTAGTAAGGAGGAGCTTCGGGGTTTGAATATCGATAAGCCCAACCCCCTCAATTTACTCCAATATGAAATTGGCAAGAGGGTTAGATCAAGCAGTTGAACCCATATTTCATTATAGCCAAATTTTAGGTCCCCTATAATGATGAGTGTTTCTCTGGTTGAAATAGGCAAATTTAGAGTGTGTTCCCGAAAGACTTCCCAATTATCTATAGATATTTAAGAAAAGAAGGGAAAAATCTAGATCCCTAGAGTAAAGATCCAATGCCAAGCCATTCCTAATTGACCATGTTGATTGTAATCTGAAATCCCCTTTCATCCACATTGAAAAATCCCCACCGGAGTTTCTTTTTGTGTCACTTGAAAGAAAATCCTAATCTAGGAAAGAGGAAGAGAGAAAATTGGTGGCTTTGTCACCTTCTATCATCGATTCTTAGAGAAGAATAATTTGAGGCCTGTGAAGATCAATAAATTCCTTAGAGCCAATTTTTTCATGGGGTTGGCTAAGCCAAAATAGTTAAAGACGAAAATTTTCATTCTAGGCCCCTTAAAGGAGAAGATGATCCAAGGGCCCCTAAAAGGGCTTTTTCTTATCCATGAAAATTTTTATGTGAGATTGAAATTGGATTAGAGAGAGGAAGGATTTCCTCCCTTTACCCTAAGATCTAGTGCTTGAATTATCTAAAGAACCCATACCACCTATCACGTAATTTCCCAAAGAAATACCCTCACATTCTAACTTTGAATAAGTGATAGAGATTGATTTGGATTTCAAGTGTAAATTGTACTTTGATGGAAAGGTTGAAGAAGAAGGGGCAAAAGGATGACAAAAGGAGCTAGATTTAGTTGGAGTAACCCCAAATGAAATGGTGGTTTCGATTGGTTCTTGTGGAAGGATAGAGTAAGAAGGTGTAGGGTAGGTCCCACCTAGGATTGGGAGCATAGTCAATAGTTTAAGTAAGGATAGAGATGGATCCAAATTATTGAGGGGAGGGAGAACATATCTTGAAATAATAATTTCAATGAGTACTTTAATTAGGGAGGAAAATTTGAAATCATACCCATTTCCTTAGCAACTGAAGGCATCTCTACTCACTTATCCATGCCCACTCCTAGCCCTTGACTGGGCTTTTCCAAAACTGTTTGATCAAGAATTTTCCTGGAGGGAGATATAAGATGAGCAAGAAAAAATTTCTCCTCCCAAGTTTGAAAACCCTTCTTTTCCCATCTTTTGTTCTTGTTAATCAATGAACAGTATGTACCCATATTTCCATATCTGTAGCAATGGCCACATTTGAAGGGGATGCCCTCATAGTCGAGGGCTTGTCAAATGACCTGCTCATCATTCTTGATGATGATAATGTTTTCCAATCCCTTAGACAGATTAACGTTATCAAAATATGAGCCATGCCCATATAACAAATGTTTTGATAGGATTCATCAACCTCATAAAAAACCCCAATGTGATACCAAATTCTCTAAAAAATTTAGAGGACCAAAAGAGGAGTGGGAGCCCTAGAAGCTTCAACAAAATAAGGAGTACCCCCATCTTCTCAGATTGAGCATCAAAATTGAGTTGTCATTTTTTTGTGAAGAGGGCTTGTGAGCCCCAAAACCATCGACCTTGGATCATTTTTTGAGTATCAGATGTTGAATTTATGATCTAGGCCATCCACCCTCACATGAGAATCATATACTTTGGAGAGTAACCCCAAATTCCCAAGATGTTTACATTTGTCCATTCTTTAAGGATTTCCATTGACATTCTTTTTCTAGAAAATAGAACCACGATAAATGGATCCTCCATCTTATGAATGACATTCAAGCAAATTATTCCCCCAATACGAGGTTTATTTCCATCAACTTCCATTTGATGCACTTTTTGTTCTACTGAGTTGCTTTAGTGCCAGGTGTAACCTTGTCTGCCATTAAGGAGGAGGGAGAGTGAGTTGTTAATCCATCAATCATCATTTAAGTAGTTAATAAACCATCGATAAAACCAACTAGGTATGTTGAAAACAATATAGACTATAGCAGGGGAACCAACACTAAATCCACTCTAAGAATGGAGATGTTTGTATAACACTTTATCAAAGAAGAGAGAAGAGTGCATGGTCATTATCCAAGTCTGTATGTAGAGGCAAAGTATAAGAGTTGAGGTAAACATGTGTGGAAGTTGTAGGTGTTCCAGGTCGAATAGATCTAGATCTAGTTATAATTGCGTGATTATGATGCCCAACGTTATTCAAGCCAAAGAGTTTGAAGTTTAATCCGCAATTGGAGGGTGCTCTTGTCAAGCAAAAGACCTTTGAGACTTCCTGGCGTGCTAGGTAAAATGACAACCCCCTCTAGTAGGTTTGGTGAAAAGTCGACCAGCTCTAGGTCCATGGCCCATGCTTGTCATGAAGGCCACAAGTGGCCTATTACGAAGGAAACCCCAAAGAGAACATACATGTTAAGGCATTTAGAGATATACAACAAAAACAAAATTTCAAAGTTAAAAAGAATAAAAGAAAAATAAAATAAATTTTGTTAAGGATTTTAGAGTTATAGTAATTATTATAAAATCAAATAAAATTTTATGTGTAGGGATTTTAAAACAAATTGTATTCATATTTTTCATCTTCGACATTTTAGATCACAACTTAGGCCCATCATCATGAGAAAATATGGATCCTAAATGTTGAGGATTAAAAATATAAATGTGATTTCTTTAGAAATTTCTACACATGATATTATGTCCCACAAGAATCTCAAATTTGAAAACTAAAATTTGTTAAGAGATTTATAATGTATTTCTCTATTATTATTATTTTTTGCAATGATTAATAAAATCCAAAAATTTAATTGTTAGCTAAATCATAATTTTATATTATTTAAAATGTATAAATCTATTCAAAACCCTAAAAAAACTTCCATAAACTTAACAATTAAAATATACAATTCCAACTGTTTTCTGATCTACATTAAAAAATATATAATTTAAATAATAATAAATTATATTTTCCCTCACCATATAATCCAATTCTAATACTAATTTAAAAATAAAATTTACACATCTAGAGTCCTACAAGATTAAGTTACCATAAAACTTATATGCAATGACAATGTTCGTGCTAATGCTGACGTAGAATCGCAAACTTAAACACAAAGTAATAAAACTCTTTCTTCTTTATTTAGGAAAATTGAATCATGTCCCACGTCCCACTTTCTTGTTTTAGAGGGACTTCCGTGCCTTCTTAGTAAGGGGCGTGAGCTTTTCCGTGATATATATATATATATATATCAATTAAGACACCGCTTATTTGAGGCATTGGTTCCGTGATAATGATCATACGAGTAGGTTCAAATTTTGATAAAATCTTTATCGATTTTACCCAATCATCACCCCCATTTAGCTCTTTGCTTCTTAAATCTATAAAAACTTCCTAAATTTATGAAAACTTTGCTTCGGGACAAAATAATTGTCCCATGAGTAGTTGTCCCATGAGTGCACTTCTCATAAAGAGGTTCTCCTAATTTATTCTTAATTTATTAATTTTACAAAGGGTCAAGTACTTAAGTGTTTATTTGTGTCTTTTATACAGGTGAAGCGTTAATGATGATTTTATTTTTTTATTTTTTAACTATTTTTTTTAATGAGAGATTTGTATTTTATTTATTTATTTTATTATATAGTTTATTTTGAAATGATGCCATTTTTTATGGATGAAGTTTTATTGTTAAAGTTGTTATGAATTGTTTACAGGGTATTGGATATACAGTGACTAGGTGTTCTATTAAGGCACTCTTTGATATGAATTTATTGGTTCAATTCACATATGGAAGATGCGGCCTTGCCAAACTTACACAAAAAAATTGTTATGAATTAATTATTTTCAACGATATTTATATTAAATTTAGGGAAGAATTTTTTTGAAAAAGAGTTGAGTTTATCTAATTGACTCTTTTTATATTGCATAATAAAACTATTTTTTTCAAACAAAAAAATTACAAATATTTATTCCACTTTAAAATGAAAACCACATTATTTGTGTGCTCGAAATTTTACAAATGTATTGCAATTCGTGATTGAACATTATACCAAAAAGAATAAAATTGCATAAGTAATGTACATTTCATTTCTTACCATTTAAAAATTAAGAATCAATTCTACCTTTTCGTTTTCCCTTCTTTTTAACCTCATCCCACCCTCTCAAAGAAGGATCTACAGTGGCTATCTATAACTCAAAAGGTGAGAGTTTAGGAATTAAAGATGGAACCATTTTCTTATTAAAATTAGAGATGTTACTATCACGAAGGCACTTCATTCTTCAAGGAAGGAGAACATGCTCAATTACCATCTCTTAAGAAGAAATTTGTGTATCAATATCTTTTGTTTGAGCCATGCTTTCAAACAAATGATATTAATCTTCTTTTCATGCTTTCAAACTAATGATATTAATCTTCTTTGAATATGTTGTTTTTGTTGATTTTCATTATCTTTTTTCTAATATTTATCTAGTGGAAATGTCCAACCTTTTGATGTAGACTATGCCCTTTTTTATGTAAAAGATGAGCTCATCCATGAGCACAAGAATCTCGTAGATATCTTAGAATATGGAAAATTTGCATTGGAATATCGTATTCTTATAAACCAAGATCTAAATCCATATAACTTTTTTCATTTGAAAATGGTTTTGTCTCGAAGACCTTTATTTAAGTTGATCTCAACATAAAGACAAACGTATCATTTGAAAACGGTTTTGTCTAGAAGACCTTTATTTAAGTTGCTCTCAACATAAAGACAAACGTATATGCATAATACTATTATTGTTTTCTTAAATTTTGTTTTTACGTAACCAAAGATATTATTTTCAATATCCTCTATTACTAAAATATGTCAAAATGTAATGGAAAATTTGGGAGGTAAACCCAAATTTGCATACAAGTAACTAACATAGAGCTTGAATCAAATTTAGGAAACCAGGGATTTATAAAAGGTCATGTTATTCCTCACAAACAACGACCCTCGACCCTCATCAAAATCTTCAAAGAAAAAAAAAATGAATAATAAAAAAACCTCTTAGAACAGAGATAAATCTCACAACTCTTTGTCCAAGTTGAATGGATCAACTAGTAATAATCAGAAGAAGGAAGCCAATAACCATTAAATTTCTAAATAATAGTCATTTATTCATAGTTTTGATGTAGTTCAATAATCTTTGATGATGTAATTTCCACCAATATTTAATCGTTCAATTTATCCACTATATAAACATATGTAGGAGGATTTAAAATAGTTAAAATAGTTGATATATATATATATATATATATATAAGAAACCAACTTAAATTTGAAGAGATTCCAAGTCTCAAAACTTCTCTATATAATCACAATACCAAATGGATAGTCAAATAATTACATAAATTATAGTCGAATTAAACATGAAATGTCATTTATAAAAGTTATTAACTTAATTATATTTAATGCTTGCAATAATTCATGATGAAAGGTTGACAAACAAACACATAGATTACTTGTAAAATTTTATGTTATGCAGTATGGCATGAAATTTTATCTTTCAAATTACTTTGTAAAATATTATATAATATGTAATTTTATCTTTTAAATCAATATGTAAAATGTTATGGGAGACATTCCTAATTGATCTACTTAACGTTAATAACAAACTAATTGAATTGAAAACTCTTTTATTTATACAAATAAAAAGATATACATTGATTTCATTATTTAATTTATGAAACTATACATACATATATATATATATATATATATATATATATATATATATATATATATATATATTAAAAATAAAATAAATGCATAATATATTTTAGAAATATTAATATTTTTGTTTGTTTGTCAAGTTGGTTGTGATCCTCCAAGCTTGTGGTTTGAGGAGCAGCAACCCATGGGCATCTAAGTTGTCCAAAGTCACTCAAAGATTGCACCCGTCTGAGCCACATCAGCCCTTAGCTCACTTGATTTTTTAGCATAGCTCCTTCTCCTAGTACAAAACATAACCACCCCAATGAAATTTAAACCTGAGTCTCATTTCTGATAAAGTCGATCCTCATCTAATTGTGCTAATAAAAATTAACATATTTTAGATATATTAATATTAAAATAATTATTATTATTAAATTATTATATAAAATACAAATTTTATAATTAAATATAATTATTCAATTTTTGTATAATTTAATAACAATATATAAACAATAAATATATTAAACACGAATCAAAGTAAATTAAACATGGTGTTCCTATAAAAAACATATTACAAATTTATTTAAAAATATAAACATCATTTCCAATTTAAATATAATTTAATATTTACCTAACCATCCTTATCCTTTTACAACTAACATAATAATAATACAAATTGACTTACACCAATTAAACAAAATAATACAAATGGACAAAGACCAATTTATAAAGTTAAACAAAACACAATTTTGTCGTTGATATAATCAATAAAATATACCTATGAATAATAAATTAATTAGACATAAATCAAAACACAATTTTGTCTTTATTAGTTGATATAATCAATAAAATATACCGATGAATAATAAATTAATTAGACATAAATCAAAAGAGAGAACTCTAACGAACTATTATATTTTTACCCAAAAAAACATTATTGTTAATTTATTATTTTAACTAATACTTTTAATTTAATGTTTTTCATTAATAATATATCTATTTTTATATCAAAACAATAATATAAAAATTCAATATTTTTTAATAAAATATAAATTAAAAATATTTATTAATATAGAGAAATTATTCAATATATAAAGAAATTATATTAATATAAATTTGTGTTTGGGACTGAGTAAAAATTTAGAATTATATTAAAATTTGTTGTTGAATTTTACTAAAGAAGCCATAGATTCGAGTTTTTTGCAGTATAATCACTATATAGTAACAAAGTTTTCGTTTTTAACCATAAAAAATAAGAAAAAGACTCTAAAAAGACACACATTTGTATAAAAACTAGTATGGAGAAATTTTATCCCAACTTGAAGGTGGTGGAGACTGAGGTACTTCATTCAAATCCAGAGCAAAGTAGGAAGAGATGGTTGGATGAGCTGAGGAGTTAAAGCATTAAATAACATGTTGATTTTTAGCCTTTAAATCTTCAATCTGGAGCATTAGAACATTGATTTCATCCTTTAACTTATGAATATGATACCTTCGCTCAATGAGAATTTCCATTTTTTGATGTCTAGTTGGTTGTCAATTGAGCTTGTTGCATCTTCATCTGATAGATTTCATGTTGCATCTCTGCAATTTCTTCTGCTTGGCCACTAAAGTGATCCTGATTTCCTATATGTGCCTTGAAAGCCATAGTCATAGTTGAATTCATCTCCTGAGGAAGTTCAAGGATGAGACACATATGACGATGCTTAAGCAAACTCGATACCAAAGTGTTTCAACAAATGCATAAAATAGGATAAGGAATTTCCAAAGTTGGAAAGGAATAATGGAATCCATCTACACTAGTTGAATATTGTATGTAGACGACCACACAGGATGATAGGCATGTGAACTAATCCATTAAGCCCCTAAGGCATACAACAATACATCACATTGATCTCAATTCCATGGTGAGATCATACGCGTGATAGGGGAACAACATAAACCTAATGAGAAAAAATAACGAGTGTGGGAACGAATGGAGCCATATAATCATTAAGCTAAAGCCTCCAATCCTTACATGGCTTGGCATCGCCATTTATCCACACCCTAACTTAAGACTTAATTCTATGCTTTACATGTTAAGTGAGGTTAGTGGATAGGATGAAAGGAACCCTAATCATTGGAAATCAAGGTTCTTTCTTGATGCATATTTGCTTGATTTGTAAGGGAGTCCACTCCTTTATTATTTTGCCTTACATATGATGAATTTGAACTTTTTGGAAATTGGATAAAGTCTGTTGGATTTTTTTGAAAAAGGACTATGTCATTTGAATTCTAATATGAAGATATTGTATTATGAGCATCAAGTCTCCCATTATGGTTATTTGATTGATGTTGAGATTTTTAGCTATTTTAATTCCTTAATATAGTGCATATGTTTCAGAATTAAGATGGAGATATTGGATATGAACACTAATCCAGACCATAATTATTTAATTGATGTTGAGATCATTAACTTAATTCCTTTATATAATGCATATGCTTCAACTTGGTTTTTTCAAGTTCCACCTAAATTTTAAGAAAAAACTATTTTTTCATTTCCTCTCAACGCACTAACACCCCACTCTACATCTACCACTCATTAACTTATAATATATTTTATCACACAAAATATTAAAAGACATTTTAAATACGATATTTTAAATTAAAATTAATATATTTTATTATTTTAAAAAACACACTAAGACTCTCTACATCTACCACCCATTAAATTATAATATATTTTATCACTTTAAAAAATAACCATAAAATATTAAAAGACATTTTAAATATAAAATTTTAAATTAAAATTAATATATTTTATTATTTAATAATTTATTATTTAAAAAAGCACAAATAAAAATTAAAATTAAAACAATATATATAATCTCGAATTTATATTATAATACTATTAACCATTAAATTATATATATATATATATTATTAACAATTTCTCTATCATGTAATTATTTTTACCTACACGTTACCATTAAAAAATTATATTTCATATTTAAATTTCATCCATCACCGGCATTCTCCTTCCTATCAACTACCCGCATTCTCCTTCCTATCAACTACCCGACAACTACTTAAACTGGTCATGATAAAAAGAAAGAAAACATTCAAAAGTTTGCGTCACACCAATTTCAGAACTTATCAGCAATTTAAATAAAATTCGTTGGACTTCATTAATAAAAAGTATAGAATTTTGTATTTTTTAACCGACACAATTTATTCTAATTAATTGTTAAAAATATAAAGAGGCAAACGGAATTTTTTATTTTAATGAACATAAATTAATTAACATTTTCAAAATAGGAATAAGATAATTTTTAAATTATTATAAATTTAAAACATCAATATTTTTTTTTAAATTAAAAGGATTATTTAAATATACTTAAATTAAATAGTATTTTTTTAACTTTTTCTTAATAATAATGATGATGATTAACGTTTACTTGAGATCAATGAGGTCTATTTCATCTTAAGAAAAGGAATTAATTGAGACTTTTTAATATTTTATTTCTATAATCAAATAGAAGGGAAAGAAGTGTTTCTAGATTACTATAGTTTTCTTGGCTAAACAAGTCAAAAAGTTTGGTAGTGTGACAATTGTTTTGGAAATGAGAGCATATGTGAGTAAGTGTCAAGCAATCCAAGAGAAATTGCTTCTCATCTTCAATGCTCTTAATATCGAACTGTTGACAAATTCTTTCTTCCCAAAGTGTTTTGGGAATAGACCAAGTGGTTTCACTTCGAAGCTCATGGGAGTTAGTTCTTATCTTTGCAATGTTCATTTCTTCTTACCATTGGTCAAGACAGAGAGATAATTTTGGTTAGCGGGAGTGGGGTTGATCACCTCCTTATAATATCTTGGCTTCCTTTTCCATTCTAGCTCCTTATCATCCCACAATTTGTCCTTAAAATTAGAAGTAATAGTATTTTTAATATTATCTTTATTCTCCATGATGATCTCCTCCTTTAACCCCCAATATTCAAGCCAAGATTATACATCCTTGTGCCAACCTCGCTTGAGCCGGAGGTGTGGGTTTTGGCTAGAGTTAGAAGTAATTTTGGGGAACCTCTTGGTTTCCATGTTGCAAAGCTTCTTCTTATACATCAAATAATGAAACATAACCATGCTTTCTATGGGGGAAAGACTAGCTTCAATCAAGAGGATATGATAAAGAGTATTACCTTTAATCTTGAGGTTGTAGGTTATAAATTTCTTTTGAATCAACTCGATCTTCCTCCACGACTCTCTAGATACACTGCAACCCCAAACCTCACATCCATATAAGATAATAGACATGATGTGAATCTCAAAGAGGAACTTTTTTTACTCCAAACCCAAAGGTCAATCATCTTGCAATTGTTTTTAAGCTCATAATAAGCTTTCTAGTTTGCAATAATCCTTTTTTCAATGCTATAAGTTCCAATTACGTTGGTGATGAATGTCAATACTTAAATATTTGTATGGAGAAACCTTCTCCAAGTAATTGTTATCATAGATAAAATTTTCATGGTTGATCTTTTTGGATTTAATTATCATGGCTTTAATATTTTCAGGTATTAACAATGATAACCATCTTGGAGTAGTAATCATGGAGGATTTTAAGCCGGTTATCAAGATCCTCGTGGCTTCTAACTAGAAGAATAATATTACTAGCATAAAGGAGAAGAGTAATGACCATACCAACGAGCTTGGGTTCGACACATCCTGCAGCTTCCATATATGCTTCTAGCTTATCAATGTAAATGCTAAAAAGGGTAGGGGATAGGGGACACCCTTACTTGATGTCGATGTTGCATTTAATTTCTTTAGACCAATCCTCAGTAGTCTTAAATTTGGCAACAACATTCTCGTATAGTTGAAGCACAACAACCCTCAACTCAAGAGGAACGATTGTTTCTTCAAGTCTTTTCCATAACTTATCTTGAGGAACTGTGTCGAAAACTTTTCTAAAGTCAACAAAACAACATAAGAGATCAATTTTACTATTGCAACATTCCTTAGCAATGATCCTATGAGTGACAAGATGGTCAATAGTTGAGTGATGTCTTCTAAAACCAACTTACCATTTAGCTCTTTTACCATGACTTTCAAACCATATGCTAATTTTCTTTTCCAAAATGAGTCGAATTATAATGATTTTTAAGCATTTTTCTAAATAAAATATCAAATAAATTTAAATAATTATTTATTTTTATTAACATAAAGTAATTTTAATTTAAATTTAAAAAAATAAAATAAAATTTAAAAAAAAAAAAAAAAATAGTAGTCATTAATTTAAAATTTTAAATATTTAAAAATTCTAATATTAATTTATTTAAATTTAAAATATATATATAATTGTATTTTAAAATTATTATATAGTCAAATTTAAAATATTGTAATGTAAATTTCTAAAAGATCTATATCAAAACATTATAAATCACACAACACTAAATTCATAATTATTTTAATATATAAAAATAAACTAACAATTTAAAAAAAAATCATATTATTAAATAAAATGTGTATTTTTTTTTTTTTGTTTACTGGGTTATGTGACTTTTGAGATGATTATGTTTAATTTGTAACTTCAATAACCACGACCCAAAGACATTTAAGCTGTCGAATTCACCAAATTTTAACATAACACCCTGTGAGTGGTCACTATTTACTCTACGCTCCCTAATAAAATATGAATTTAATAAAAATATAATTTAGTTATTTAATATTTTTATTTTTTAACCTATTACAATTTTTTTTTAAATTATAGTTTTCTTTTATTTAAAATATATTTTTAAATATATAAATATTTAAAAAAAAAAAAAATCCTTAAAACATTTTTACTATACAAAATGTAAATATCACACTTTATTATACGAAATATAAATGAAATGAAATAAAATGATATTTTAACGTCCACGAGACTAAAAATAGTCAATGGGAACGTCAGATCCTTGCTTTTGGCCTTTTGCTATTCAATCTTTTTCTTATTCAAATTGATGATTAACTGACCCAACTTTCCAACAATCTCCTCGTTGAAAAGACAACGCCAAAAAACCGATGTTAACATATTCTCATAACTTTCTCTGATGTCTTTGAACACATCACATTCGAAAATGAGATGTTTTTCCAATTCCATTGCCCCAAACGTGCAAAATGTACACACTTGTTATTCCCAAGCTTCTTTAGGTCTTTTCCACTGTCTTGTTTCACATCGAAGTTGATGCGAGTTGGTTCTTAATTGAGCAATAAGAACCTTTTCCCTCCACGAAATGCTAGCTCTAATGTACTCTTTTTGTTGTAGATCGCACGTAGGGTTGGATTCCTCCTCAATGTAGTACTTCTTCTTTCTATACAACTCTTTTCCCCATACTCGTTTACGAAACTTCTCCATGACAAAATTCTTTAACTCCTGTTATTTTCGGGACAAGCATTGAGGTAGATTTTCCATTTTTGCATCCATGTGTAGTTTTGTCTCATCCATGTTTTCTTTCTTCCACTCATGCCTTCATTGAAGATAACATTATTCCATCTACCTAATCCCATTTTTTTAATTATTTTTAGATACCTTATGAGGCGCACCATAATGATTGCTTCGATGGGAGTTGCTCCTGTTTCACTCAACATTATCTCATAAGTTACGGAACTTTTTATTTTTAACTTGCTCATGATCAAGTGTTTTTCGATTTTCTCAATTTGTTTCCATTTTGAGACGAGGGTGTTGCTAGCACAATTCACACCCATATAGAGTCAAGGGACAAACTAGGAGTCCAAAAAGCACTTTATCTTTTTCCAATCCCAGAACTCTGCCTCTCTACATTTGTTTTGAAGAGCATATAATGCTTTCCACCCTCCTAAAATTCTCTTCTTTTTACAGTCCTTCCAATTAAGTTTGTTGTTGAAATCAATCCCGAGGTACTTGTACTCATTTACTTCTTCAAGAAAGTTGCCTTCAAATAAGAACGTATGTTGACTATGCTTCTTTTTATTAGAAAAAAACATTATTTTAGTCTTGCTAGTATTGACTTGCATCCCCGTTGCTCTACAAAAATGCTAAGGGCATATAGGCACATCTGCAATCCATGGGTCGATTTAGAAATCAATACAAGATCATCATCATATAAAAGAAGCTTTATCACAAACTCCCCCAACAGAACACCATCTCCACCTTGCAGATTTAGCCACTCTTCAAGTTTATCAATATATAAACCAAAAAGTGTAGGGGACAGAGCGCAACCTTTCTTGACTCCATTGTCACTTCTAAAGATTTCTGAAATACACGTTGAGGTTCTAATTTTGACTTTCACCTCTTCATAAAGTCTATGGACAACGACTCTATAGTGCAAAGGAATTTCAAGTTCTTCCATTCTACGTTACAAATTATATCTAGGGACTATGTCAAATGCCTTTTTGAAGTCCACAAGGCATCATAATACTTATTATTTGTCCTCCCAAACATTTTCAATAATGTGTCTCAACGTGATACCATGATCCACTGTAGAATGATTTGGCCTAAAACCCACTTATCCTTGTTCCTTCTTTTCTTTTACTTCTGTCCACTCATTGATTCTATTTTCTACCACATTGTCAAAAATCTTTGCAAACAAAGGATTGATCATAATGGTTCTATAATTGGAAGGGTTATTAATGTCTCCACTTTTAAAAAGGGTATTGCTAGGCTAGTTTTCGAGTCTCTTAGGAATCCTTGTTGAATGATGTTGTTGAATATTTCCATGATGTGTGGTGCAAGAGTTCTCATTCCCCATTTTGGATACTTTCTTTGAATTTCAACCAAGTCTTTTACCTTTCCTGTTTTCAACTTCTTAATTCCAATCTCCACCTCTTGTAAC
This sequence comes from Pinus albicaulis, assembly GCA_034641835.2. Lineage (NCBI taxonomy): Eukaryota > Viridiplantae > Streptophyta > Pinopsida > Pinales > Pinaceae > Pinus > Pinus albicaulis. The sequence continues at coordinate 1,702,660,721 of CM076575.1, read as the reverse complement.
GTGAAGAGCTTTGTAGTTGTGTTGATCCTAGGGGGAGACTCCACCTCTGATTCTTTCTCATAGATTTGTCTTGCATATTCAAACCATTGATTGGTTGTAATATTATTTTCGGTTTGCTTTTTCCTTTGTTGAAGTTCCTGCCAAAAAAGCTTTGGGTTATTCTTGCCTAGATATATTAACTCTTCTCGCCTTGTTTGCATGAACTCATTTTTTTTCCTTTTTAGTATCTGCTTATATAACTTTACATTCATCTTCTCCTTGCCTACATTTTTCAAGGTTCTCCTTGCCATTTTTCACTCCTCATCAAACCGAGCATTTACAGGAAAACAATTTGATTCTAATTTCCTATTTTTTGCTCTTATGCACTTCACAAGTGCACTTTGAATTATATTTGTTAACTCGCGACTGTTGAAGCTTTGGAAACCAAATTTCTCATTCTGAATTAATCTCTCTAGCATTGTCTTGAAGATAGTACAATTGTATTGTGTTAAAAGAATTTTGGCCCTTGATAGTGATTTCCGAAAGCATTGAGTTTTCCTCCTATGTTGCCTTTCTTCTAACCATGATAACTTTATATAACTTTACAATAATCAGACGAGTTTTATAATTTCCAAATTTCCACATTTAATAGTAAAGCCAAATTTCACATGGAAAAGAGAAACTGAAACTACACAACCGACAAAACAAAATTTCAACATAAAATAGTTACATAACTTTTTTTCTTAATGCTTTTGAGCATTTTTGTAAGGGGATGCAAGTCGATAATGATTTTCTCTAGTAAAAGGAAGCAGAGTCAGCATACATTTTTCTTTGAATGCAACATTCTTAAAGAATTAAATGAGTACAAATACCTTGAGATTGATTTCAACAACAAACTTAATTGGGAGGACTTCAGAAAGAAGAGAATCTTAGGAGGGTGGAAAGCATTATATGCTCTTTAAAACAGATGTAGAGAGTTGAGTTATGCGATTGAAAAATGATTAAAGTGCTTTTTGGACTCCTAGTTTGTCCAGTGATGCTATATGGGTGTGAATTGTGGGCTAGCAGCACCCCTGTCTCAAAATGGAAGCAAATTGAGAAAATCCAAAAATGCTTGATCATGAGCAAGTTCAAAATAAAAAGTCTGGTACCTTATGAGATAATGTTGAGTGAAACAGGAGCAACTCCCATCGAAGCAATTGCTATGGTGTGGCTCATAAGATATCTAAAAAGAATTGAGCAAATGGGAGTAGGTAGATGGCCTAATGTTATCTTCAAAGAAGGCATGAGTGAAAAAAAGGAAACATGGATGAGACAAAAATACACATGGATGAAAAAATGGAATATCTACCTCAATGCTTGTCCCAAAAATAGCAAGGAGTTATAGAATTTTTTTATGGAGAAGTTTCGTAAACATATAGGGGGGAAAGAGTTGGATAGAAAGAAGAAGTACTACATTGAAGAATTCAACCCTACGTATGATCTCCAATAAAAAGAGTACATTGGAGCTAACATTTTGTGGAGGGAAAAGGTTCTTATTTCTCAATTAAGGACCAACTAGCATCAACTTCGGTGTGAAAAAGGACGGTGGAAAAGGCCTAAAGAAGCTTGGAAAGAACGAGTGTGTACATTTTTCACATCTGGGTAGTAGAATTGGAAAAACATTTCTTTTTGGAATGTGACGTGTTCAAAGGCATTAGAGAAAGTTATGGGAATATGTTAGCATCAGTTTCTTGGCATTGTCTTTTCAACGATGGGATTGTTGGAAGGTTGGGCCAGCTAATCATCAATTTGAATAAGAAAAGGACTAAAAGGAAAAAGGCGAAAAACAGGGAACTCATAGTCCCATAAACTATTTTTAGTCTCGTGGACATTAAAATTTCATTTCATTTCATACACAGAGTGGCAATACATGAAAAATGGGATGTAGTTGTCACACACCACACTCACTCCTGCTTAAACCACTACGAATACCATTACCAATAGCTTCTTGCAGAATATGTCTTTCAGTCCTTGGTAGGAGCAGTAGGCGAACAAACTGAAACTGACTAACTGGTTTGCGCTCCTTTCCGATTGAATACCACCATGAATCGAACAGGATTGTTGAGAAGGTGTGATGGTTTGTGATCTGAATGAACGGAACCAGCTTCGCGCGGGGGTTTTGATAATTTAAATTGAAAATCATGGGAGCGGGGAGCAGTTAATGTGGGTGGCAGAGGAGTTAGGGGTGGTGGTCGGAAGGCGGAGAGGAGGAGACAATGGTCAGAGTGCACAGACGGTCGGATCGCTAAAAAGGGACCCGCGAACGGACAGTGGTGACGTCCCATCACCAGAATGGTGTCGAAGACCGGTGCCCGGAATCTCCATTTCATCGCACTAAAGAGGGTTCCTTTTAAATATAGTTGAATTAACCTAAAAATAATAAAAATATAAATATTTTATTAATAATAAAAATTACAATTATCTAATTTTATTTATTTACTATTAATTTTTTCAATTAATAATAACACAAATATTATGAAATATGTCCATGGGGTCTTGGATAGATGGTGATTGGGTGCACTAGTAACGCACTCCTTGATGTGAAGTCACCTATTCAATTTTGTACCCCAATCAGGGTGATATATTGGACATGATGAAGTTGTAGTCCTACCAAGCTTACAAAAAAAATTATATAAAATAATAATTATAATATTTCAATTAATAAATACATTTAAAAATAATAATAATAAGAAAACAATGTTTTTATATACTTAAAACATTCTATAGCTTTGCTTTCAACTTAAAATTTATTATTAAAAACATATACATATTCTCGTAAGCTATTTGAATAGTTTGATAATTTATATGTCATTTGGCAAATCTCTATTCAAACTATATTAATTCCCTCTGATATTGGCATGTAATTGTAAATTCAGAAAATTTGTAAACATTCACATTATTATAAAGCATTTTATAGTTTACTTTCAATTTGAAATTTATTATTAAAAACATATACTTATTCTCATAAGCTATTTGAATGGTTTGATAGTTTATATGTTATTATATTTATTTACATTATATTTAACTTATAGAATAAAATTTTATTATAAGTAATTAAGGCTACTGATAAACAAAATATACTTGTGTATTGAAATATTCTCTTAGCACGTATGCCATAGATGTCTATAAAACTTTTCCTAAGATCTTCATTGTAAAGTGCATAAAACACCATAACGTATAATATTTTAATATTTTACATGCATTTGGACATAGTTGTCCCCTCTCAATATCTAAATCAGTATGAATATAATTTTAATAAAAAATTTAATTTTTTAATATTTAAATATTACTTTTAAACATACTTATCAAACGAACTCTTTAGCTTAATTGGTGGGTCAAAAGAACATCATGTCTAGGCAATTAATAACTTTCAAGTTTATGTGGATAGAATAATAGTTGTTTTAAAGTATAATATTAAATTTTAAACGTTATTAGAAAAGGTGTAATTTTTTTTATCAGTCTATGAAAAATTCTTCCTCTCCCTGTTCAAGCTGTTCAAATATCTTATTATAATGAATTTAGAAATCAATGAAGGTATATGAATCATGTTTTCCTGTTCATCATCAATGTTATTCAATGTTATTTAATGGGCGGAGAACAACTTGTACGCTTCCCATTCCAAGGAACTTGGTGAGCTCTGCGATTTGATATGAAAAGATAACTTGCAACACGCCGCGTTACAAGTGTCACTCTCCAGCGGCAATGGGCGAGAAGTAGTTTAACCAGTTCAGTATTTTATGAGAATTTTATTTAAAAATTGAATTGTGTCATAAATATCATACCACCAAAAACACGTGTTATGAGGCATGTGCTAATAACATGTTTATATTCATAGCTAATAGTATTAGAGATAAATGTTAATAAAAAAATTACAAAAATTTAAAAAAAAAAAAAAAAAAAAAATTGAAGTTGCATTTTGTTAATATAAAAATTATTTTGAATACAAAACTTCTTTTGAATTATAAGTGCTAATCAAATTTAATAGTTTCTGGCACAAATCAATGGAGCTCTTTCAATGGATTTTCACCAAATGGACTATGAACTGTGAAATCCACCTCTGTTCCAAGGGGTTTTTCATCGTCAAGTTTTCATCTTCGGAAGCCAGAGAAGTCATTCTTCAGGAGGGACCATGGTTTTGGGGATCCACTAGGCTTTTCATCACTCCTTGGTTCCTGGATTTCGACACGAACACCATGGAAGTGACTAGAATGTCGGTCTGGATTCGGCTTTACAACCTTCCACTTCATTTTTGGAATGAAAATGTATTGGCTGGTATCGAAAATATCCTTGGAAGATATATTAAAACAGATACTCAACGCTTGGAGGAGCATATCTACACTTTTGCATGAATCTGTGTGGAGGTGAACCTTAGCAAAGGGCTGCCAGAATGCATACAACTGATACATAAACAACAAAAATGGACACAGCATCTTGACTTCAAAAATATAGCATTCAGATGCCAAATATGCAGGAATACCGGTCATCTACAAATTACATGCCCAGAAGAAAAAAGAGATAATAGAATAAAGAAGAAACCTAGGAAAGCCCCCAAAGGATGACAATTTCCCTCAAACGAACCAGAACAGGAAACAAAAGATAAGGAGGATGTCCCCATCCCAAATGAGAACAATCTGACAACCACTGAACCAGAAGCAAAAGAACAAGAGATGCAAGACCCCTTTGATATTACCACCTTGGATCAGCAGGCAAAGGACAATGGGGCACCAGATACAGGGGGAAAGAAAAGACAACACATCTCAAACACTTCAGATTCAGATAAGGACAATGGAGCAAATACCGAAGACACACAGCTTGCCCTTACCTTGGCCACTCCAACACAAGGTGCTTGGCGAAAGGTTGAAAAAAAGAAAGGGAGAAAAACTTAATTTTTCTCCCCATATACTATAGGTGTTACTTGCAACTTTAGAGTCTGTCTCTATGACAAATCTCTGCTTGTGTTACATGTAATTTTATTTTCAATAATAAAATTATGATTTTCCTTGTGACAAAAAAAAAAAAAAAATTATGAAAATTATTTAACATATTTGACCAAGTTAATAGATGGTCAGCCATAAATCAAATGTGTAATACTGATAGGGCAGGCATAATTATAACATAAAAAATTTAATTATTTTTTTATAAAATATAAATTAAAAATATTTATCATTGTTCAATATAAAGAAATTATATTAATATAAATTTGTGTTTGGGAATTAGCAAAGATTTAGAATTATATTAAAATTTATTGTTGAATTTTACTATAGAAACCATAGGCTTGAGTTTTATGCAATATAACTATTATATAGTAACAAAGTTCTTGTTTCTAACTAGAAAAAGTAAGAAAAAGAGCCCAAAATGATACAAACTTGTATAAAAACTAGTATGGAGAAATTTTATCCCAACTTGAAGGTGGTATCATGTTGATTTCCTATATGTGCCTTGAAAATCATACTCATAGTTGAATTCATCTTCCGAGGAAGTTCAGGGATGAGACACATATGACAATGCTTAAGCAAACTCGATACCAAAGAGAACCAACAAATGCATAAAATAGGATAAGGAAATTTCCAAAGTAAGAAAGAAATAATGGAATGAACTCCATCTACATTGGTTGAACATTGTATGTAGACGACCACACAGGATGATAGGCATGTGAACTAATCCATTAGGCTCCTAAGACATGCGATGAGACATCATGTTGATCTCAATTCCATGGTGAACAACATAAACCTAATGAAAACAAATAATGAATGTGGGAACAAATGCAGCCATATAATCATTAAGTCGAAGCCTTCAATCCTTACATGGGTTGGCGTCACCATTTATCCACACCCTAACCTAAGACTTAATTCCATGCTTAATGTAACACCCTCATCCCACATCTACCCAAGTAACCGGCCAACCGAGGTAAACATGTGACAAAGAGTTACTATGATCTGATTCAACCTCCTAGGTGACCTTAAGGAAGTGGAATCGATGGAAACACATCAAAAATACCTTCCGCATTAGCAACAACACTCCCAGGAGCCATCCCAAACACTCAGGTATCCAGCCCTTGGGTCCCACTGAGATTTTACACCATTAAACCCCCAAAGTCTCCCTTGATATGGGCAAGGGTGCATCTGGGAGGCTCTAGACGCTCCCATAGCATGGGCATGCATGCGTCCAAGGAATTTTTCCTCAGACCTGTGCCAGCGTCCTCGGGATTTGAGCCACTTTTTTAGTCCCAGAACCCAATTCACTGCCCAAAACTCAATGACAAGTTCATAAATGAATTATTACAACAGAACAATGATACAAAAGCAAACATTTGAACAAGGACTTGACGGACCACTACTAGCCATGACAAGGATTTCGTCAAAGATGTCACAAATATGTAATCTACAAGTTTAAACAACATATCTAAGCATAGGGGCCTCATACTTATCTGAGAATTCATAAGAACCATTGTTCCCTTATATCATTAGCTACATTATCATTTATTAGGTCATAGACACATTATTCATTCATTTACAAATTAAAACATGAGGAGAGTCATACGTCATCATTGTCATAATACATGCTTATAACCAACATAATAACAACAGAAATATCAAGGATACATCAACAATAGAATCCACATATAAACCAATACATTTACACATAAGATTTCAAGGAAAGAACCTCTTATTAATGAATGCAAAAACCAACCTGGGATGGGACTACGAAGTTCCACCCAACCATAGATTGGCTGAGCCAAATCTATCTTCATCCAATCAGCCCCGTGGCATATTCCAAGCATGAGTGTGGGACTCAGAACCAAATAAGCATGGATGCTACTGGAGTTCTCCACCTACATCATCAAGAATTTTAGTGCCTCCTAGTCTCTAGGATTTACCACAGTACGCAGTCTGATCCAGGGATCACTAGGTGATACTCGAGACACCACCCTTCAGGCTTTGTCGTAATCCCCATCGAATCACTAGGCCTGACCGAGGGCACACACATCTAGGCTTTACCATATATCCCGCCATTCAGTGGTCGAGGATTCCTAGGCCCACCAAGGCACACAATAGTTGGCTTTACAACAACCCACAGTCTGGTTCAAGGGTTACTAGGCCAGTGGATTTACCACGATCCACAATCTGGTTCAGGGATCACTAGGCCATGTGTTTTTCCTTTCAGATATCCACCTCACTCAGCTTCGAAACCATCTTGCAACCCAGCTCAACCAAAACATGAGAACCCATCACCTCAAGGTTATCCAGAAACGGCAAGGCTAGGCTGAAAACATTGTCACGCCTAGCAAAACCCATGCCATGATAGCAAAGAACCACATGCAATACATGCATGCCAAATATAGTAATGAAATCACACATGCAAATCGATACCTGCAAAGAATCATGTTATAGTTGCTTGATCCTGCTCTTCCTTTCTTGTGCCTTCCTTCATCTTGTCTTCTTTTCCTTTCTTGATCCAATGCCAAAGTGCTCCAAGAAAAACTCGTGCCCAAGAGTGAGAGAGAGAGAGAGAGAATAATGAGAGAGCTCCAAAACTGAACTAACAAAAGGTGAGCAAAAGCTTTCCCACTGATCCTCAAAAGCCTTTTTATCAACGAGGCATTTATTTTCTTCAATTTCCATTATTTTCCTTCATTTTCCTCCTCGCAGGCAACCTGTGACCTTTCACCTTCCTTTTTTCCTATTTTCCATTATTTTCACAAATAAATGTCAAATAATGCTTCTAGCCTTTCCAAATCCTTTGCCAATTTCCTTTAGCCATAGTAACTGAAATGAACACCCACTAGGATGTTTTGCCCATCATTCAGCTTGGAATAAGTGTTCCATCAACTGTGGCTATTATTTTGCCTTTTTTAACTTTTATTACATGGAATTTTCACCAAGGTTGTTACAGGACCCTCCCTCTTTGGGGAACACCGTCCTCAATGTTCAATCCTTTTATTTGTTACTGCCTATGGAACTTTATAACACGGCTCGTTGCAGTATTTACAATGACATCCATATATACAACCATATTGTCTATGGAACTTTATAAATTCAGCTCGATACAGTATTTACAATAATATACACATATGCACGTTTTCTCAATCAACAAATAAAAGGATATGATGCTTGTATCAACAACAATGGAATCCAAAGGCTCACACCTCCACCCTCAAATTAATACCAGGATTCACCTCCTTCCCAGGAAGTCCAGAATCCACTTCCAAAGTCAAAGCTACATCCAATGTCCAATGCTACAATTTTGCGCCACTTGTCCTCTTAGAACAGTTACCAGCTCATTGTTCTAGGGCACACTCGCAATGTTCATTTGATTCCATCTGGAAATGCAAACGACCAAAAAAAATCCATCCACAACCTTCACTTCCCTGCTACATAGTCCCTCGGGCAATCCGGTAATCCCCTTCCATGCAGTCACTCACCTTCCAAGTTCCCCGACATCCCCTATCCTAGGCAATCCATCCTTTGTCAAGGTTTCCTCGCATCGGAAGTTCAAACAACCAAGGCATATACTTGCCTCAAAACCATCATACCGGTCATAGCATGCTCATGGTAATCAATGAACACTATTAGGTACCAGTTTTACACAATGTCCCTGCTCCTAAAGTGCTTTACCAGCATATTGTTGCCTATTTCAATTCCTTTTGTTGTTGCTGCTAATTCTTACAATCGGTTTGAACCACCCAACTAGGAATTTATGTGCTTCCTATACCAAGCACATAACTGTCGCTCAGATTCAAAAATAATTTGGAATAAATTCACATCATACCTCATTGGTAGCTCATCAATAAGGTACATTTGCAATTTTGTTCACTTCCTGTCACAACAAGTCAAACCAACTGTTTGATCAAATCATCATGTATAAACATATCACATCTAGTTAGCTCAAAACACAACCATCATAATTTAAAATCATGAATCACATGAAATCACCATAGACCATAATCATAAATCACATATAACTATCATAAGTTAGAATCACAACTCACGTGCATAATAAAACTGAAATAAAATACTAATACTTATCCTTTAATCAATCCTTACTTCTGCCTTTGTTCCTTTGTACACACATCGGATCAGTTGCCATTCACCTACATAAGAAATCATTTCTCCACGAGAATGATTCTGATGACCCTGTCAAACAACCACATACATACATACATATATACATGTGAATACTATTACAAAACAATCTTAATGACCATGTCAATTAATGACATACATACATATATGCATACATAAAAATTAACTTAAAGCAATCATGATCCTATCAGACAAAGACATACATACATGCATATATACATATATAGACATTATCATAATCATGATCACAACACAATTACTAGATATCATAAGGTTAAGGTTAAGAGAGCTCCCTTTATGTGTGCATAGTATGCACAACATTGAGAACAATAGTTCCCAACATAGCCAAGGCATATAACGCCTCAAACCATTTACTTTACCTTTTGTTTACCTTCCTCATATTTGTATTTCCATCGTCCATTTACTAAAATCGACCAAACCAGTCCAACCAACTATCATATTCTTACCTTCCATTGACTTATACATGCATTGAGCTTCATTCGAGCCTTACATTACATGTTGGGTACCAAACAGCTCTCACGAGCTCCATTAACTTTCCTCTCTCCCAACCAATTCCCAAGACTCTCAAAACATAAAAGGAAAGAACAAAAGAAAATAAGAATAAGACCATGAAAACCAAAAGCAATACAACATCACAACAAAGTGGCATGATCATGCACTAAACATCAATAAAACTCAAATCAAACATAAACAAATCACAAGGACGGAAAGCATAAAACTAGCAACAAACACCATGACTCACTCCCCATGGGTTCTCAATGCTTTCAAGGGAAAGCTCAACGTGAGCCTTCTTCAAGATTTCATGAAATCGTTTTTCCATGCTATCCCATGCATCATACTGCCATAAACACATAATTGTCAATGTATAATACAAATATACAATGTACCAGTTACCTTACCTTTTTATTACAGGCACATTGCCTTGTATCTAAACACATACATGTTGCTCATATCATGCAATTAATACAACAGATAAACAACATAATAGACACCAAACACTCAAACACCAAATATATGACATAATAAAACATTCAAACACCAAAAAAATGACATAAGAAAACCCATACCTTAATGTATCTCAGGGGAGGTTATCTTGTTTGCAGAATCAATATAATTAGCACAATATAACTTCACAGCATATCAACTCAATCATAAATAAGGTCATGATATCCATAACAGTAACTAGCTAACATGTTCACCTCATAAATTCAAATCAATTGTCATTCATGCATAACAATCACATCTACACGACCAGTCCAAATTAGTACGACACAATATCACAAATATGTCAGCTCATACTTAAATATCGTAACCATAACCATTTGCATAGTTCAATCTATATTTACACGATATATAACATCAAGATCCTAATACAATAACCCTAATCATCAAGTTAACTAACATATAGCAACAATAAGTAATCATATAACATACTCATCAACAACATATAACATAATCATCAAGTTAACTAACGTAAAACAACAACAACAATGCATATAACAACACATTACTATCATTCATGACTATTTGACACGCGTGTATATGACCACCTTGATTCACTAACATATACCATGCATGTAACCACAACAATAATAAAATGACAAACATGCATATAAAAATCCATTAACTAACATACATGTATTCCAAACATACAATATATGTATAACGATCTGCTCTTACCCCAAAGTCTAGTGTCGCAACTTCACTTTTATGATCTGCATCTCTTGCTCTATCTCAACCAACACATCAGCGTCATAACATATCAACAGCATCATGATGACCTAAAATTCTTTCAATGACCTCATGCACAACAACTATAACCATGGCAATGGATGCATAACAACATATAGACACTGACATGCATAACAAATGCATAACCGACATGCACTCGTGACGATCACATCCAACACAACACCACCAACTTCTACATGGTGACACAACGACAACAATGACCCTCACCATGCATACACAACAAGCATAAGGACACATGTGCAGCCAACATGTACACACGAAAACACATTCCTCCAAGGAGAACAAAAACCAGACATCACCCAAGGAGAACATAACCACGCTCTGATACCACTCTATAACACCCTCATCCCACATCTACCCAAGTAACTGACCAACTGGGGCAAACATATGATGAAGAGTTACTATGATTTGATTCAACCTCCTTGGTGACCTTAAGGAAGTGGAATCGACAAAAACACATCAAACAAACCTTCCACATTAGCAACAACACTCCCAGGAGCCATCCCAATCACTCAGGTATCCATCCCCTAGGTCCCACTAACTTTTAGACCATTAAACCCTTGGGCGCTCCCTTTATATGGGCAAGGGTGCATCTGGGAGGCTCTAGATGCTCCCACAACATGGGCATGTGTGCATCCAAGGACTTTTTCCGTGCGAGCATCCCTAGGATTTGAGCCACTTTTTCAGGCCCAAAGCCCAGGACACTGCCCAAAACTCAATGACAAGTTTAGAAATGAATTATAACAAAGGAACAACGATACAAAAGAAAACACTTGAACAAGGAATTGACTCGACCCCTACTAGCCATGACAGGAATTTCGTCAAAGATGTCACAAATATGTAATCTACAAGTTTAAACAACATATATGAGCATAGGGGTCTCATACTTATCTGAGAATCACTAAGAACCATTGTTCCCTTATATCACTAGCTATGTTATCATCTATTAGGTCATAGATACATTCTTCATCCATTTACAAATCAAAACATGAGGAGAGCCATACATCATCATTGTCATAATACATGCTTATAACCAGCATAATAAAAAAAATATATCAAGGGTACATCAACCATAGAATCCACATATAAACCAGTACATTTACACATAAGATGTCAAGAAAAGAACCTCTTATTAATGAATGCAAAAACCAACCCGAGATGGGACTACCATGTTCCACCCAACCATGGATTGGTTGAGCCAAAACTCTCTTTAGCCAATCACCCTCGTGCCATACTCTAAGCGTGATTGTGGGACTCATAACCAACCAAAAAGAACCAAATAATCATGCATGCTATCATAGTTCTCCACCTACACCATGAGGAATTTTACTGCCTCCTAGTATCTAGTATTTACCGCAATCCACAGTTTGATCTAGGGATCACTAGGCCATACTCAAGACACCACCCTCTAGGTTTTACCATAATCCCCACCGGATCACTAGGCATGAACGAGGGCACACACCTCTAGGCTTTACCGTATATCCCGCCATTCATCAGTCGAGGATTCTTAGGCCCACCAAGGCACACAATAGTTGGCTTTACTGCAACCCAAAGTTTAGTTTAAGGGTTACTAGGCCAATGGCTTTACCACAATCCATATTCTGGTTCAGGGATCACTAGGCCATGTGTTTTTCCTTTTGTAGATCCACCTCACTCAGCTTGGAAACCATTCGACAACCCAACTCAATCAAAACATGAGAACCCATCACCTCAAGGCTATCCGGAAATGTCAAGGCTAGGTTGAAAACACTATCACACTTGGCAAAACCCATACCATGACAACAAAGAACCACATACAATACCATGCATGCCAAATCTAGCAAGGAAATCACATATGCAAATCAATACCTGCAAAGAATTATGTTGTAGCTGCTTGATCCTGCTCTTCCTTGCTTGCGCCTTCCTCTTGTCTTCTTTGCCTTTCTTGATCCAATGCCAAAGTGCTCTAAGAAAAACTCTAAGTGTCTAAGAGTGAAAGAGAGAGAGAGAATAATGAGAGAGCTCCAAAACTAAACTTATAAAAGGTGAGCAAAAGCTTGCCTTCTAATCCTCGGAAGCCTTTTTATCAATGATGCCTATATTTTCTTCAATTTCCATTATTTTCCTTCATTTTCCTCCTCGCGTGCAACCTGTGGCCTTTCACCTTCCTTTTCTCCTATTTTCCATTATTTTCATAAATAAATGTCAAATAATGTCTCTTGCATTTCCAAAGCCTTTGCCATTACCTTTTCCAATTTCTTTTAGCCATAATAACCAAAATGTACACCCACTAGGATGTTTTTCCCACCATTTAGTTTGGAATAAGTGTCCCATCAACCGTGGTTATTATTTTTCCTTTATTAACTTTTATTACATGGATTTTTCACCAGGGTTGTTACACTTAACATGTTATGTGAGGTTAGGGGATGGCATGAAAGGAAACCTAATCATTGTAATTCAAGGTTCCTTCTTGATGCCTATTTGCTTGATTTGTAAGAGAGACCGTTATTTTTCCTTACACATGATGAATTTGAACTTTTTTGAAATGAGATAAAGTCAGCTGGATTATTTTGAAAAATGACTCTAAGTCTGTCATCTAAAGGCTAAGATGAAGATATTGGATTATGAGCCTCAAGTATCCCATTATAGTTACTTAATTAATGTTAAGATTTTTAGCTTATTTAATTCCTTAATATAGTGCATATGCCTCGGAATTAAGATAGAGATATTGAACATGAGCACTTGTCCCGGTGTAATTATTTGATTGATGCTAAGATCACTAACTTGTTTAATTCCTTTATATATTGCATATGCTTCAACTTAATTATTTGTGGCTCCAACTAAAAAAAATATTTTTTCATTTCCTCTAAATACAATAACACCCCACTCTACATCCACCACTCATTATATTATAATATATTTTATCACTTTATAAAATAACAATAAAATATTAAAAATACACACCTCACTCTACATCTGCCACCCATTAAATTATAATATATTTTATCACTTTAATATATATATATATGTATATTCAAATTAATCAGATAATACTATTAACAATTTCGCTATCATGTAATTATTTTTCTCTATTTAATCTTCAACACGTTACCATTAAAATTATGTATTTCATATCTAAATTCCATCTATCACCGGTATTCTCCTTCCTATCAACTACCCGACAACTACTTAAACTTGTCTTTCTAAAAAGAAAGAAAATATTCAGAAGTTTGTGTCACAGCAATTTCATGAACTTATCAGCAATTTAAGAATGACAACAATAGCCAACTACGCAATATAAAATCCGTTGGACTCAATAAATAAAAAGTATGGAATTTAGTATTTTTTAACACGCAAAAATTATTCTAATTAGTTGTTAAAAATATAAAGAGGTAAAAGGAATTTTAATTTTAATGAGCATAAATTAATTAACATTTTTAAAATAGGATTAAGATAATTTTTAAATTATTATAAATTTAGAAGATCAATATTTTGGAGGATTAAAATGATTAATTAAATATATTCAAATTAAATATTAATTTCTAAAACTTATTTTTGATGATGATGATTAATGTTCATGGAGATTAATGAGATTTATTGGACCTTAAGAAAAGGGATTAATTGAGACTTTTTAATATTTAATTCTATGATCAAATAGAAGGGAAAAACGTGTTCCTAGATCACTATAGTTTTCTTGATTGAACAAGTCAAGAAGGATGGTAGTGTGGCACATGTTTTGGAAATGAGAGCGGATGTGAGTAAGTGTAGAGCAATCGAAGAGAAAGTGCTTCTCAAATTCAATCCTCTTAGTATTGCAGAGTTGACAAATTCTTTTTCCCAAAGCATTTTGGGAATAGATCAATGCTCAGTTTCACTTCGAAGCTCGTGGGAGTTATCTCTTATCTTTGCAATTTTCATTTTCTTCTCAGCACTGATCAAAGATAGAGAGATAATTCTGATTAGCGGGAGTGGGGTTGATCACTTCCTCATAATGCCTTGGCTTCTTTTTCCCTTCTAGCTCCTTATGATCCCACAATTCGTCCTTAAGTTTGGAAGTAATAGTATTTTTAATATTATCTTTAGTCTCCAAGACGGTCTCCTTCTTTAACCCACAATATTCAAGCCAAGACCAAACATCCTTGTGTCAACCCCGCTTGAGCTGAAGGTGGGGGTTTTGGATAGAGTTAGAAGCATTTTTGGGGAACTTCGTAGTTTCCATGTTGTAAAGCTTCTTCTTATACATTAGATAGTGAAATATAACCATGCTTTCAATGGGGAAAAACTAACTTTAGTCAAGAGGATAGGATAAAGAGTATTACCTTTAATCTTGAGGTTGTAGGTTATAAATTGCTTTTGGATCAACTCGATCTTCCTCCGCGATTCTCTAGATATAGTGCAACCCCGAACCTCACATTCACATAAGATAACAAGCATGATGAGAATCTCAAATAGGAACTTTTATTCCAAACCCAGAGATTGATCATCTTGCAATTGTTTTTAAGCTCATAATAAGTTTTCCAGTTGCCAATAATCCTTTTTTCAATGTTTTCCGGATGCCGATGATTAATTGTTTTGACGGGACTTCTGTCCCGGAGCACCTCCCAAGGAGTTTCGCATGGGGAGGCCTTATGGCCCCCCGCGGCTCCATTAAACTCAAATTAAATTCGCCTGCATTCAGGACTTTAATTCTCTAGCAAAGGCTCTTCTCCATCCTCGATACGCTCAGTCGATTCATTATGGCTCCAGTCTCGGGTTCTCCAGATTATTCCTGCTCTGTTCGCAGCTCATTGAAACCCATTCGCAGCGTTTTCCCTGCAGCCAGTGCAAAGCCCAGTGCCTGAACTCACACAGGACGGCGCTGTTCGCTGCTCAGCTGTCTTGAAACAACTCCGGAGTGTCACTTTTCTCATAGCGCCTCTTGTCATTCCAACTTCAATTCGCAGATCCCTCTTGGCTCTCACTGTGTTCTTGCTCCTGCCCGAGCAAACTCTCCTAGTCTTTGGCCTCTTCAAACTGTTGTAACTGCTATGCCTAGGCTCAGACACCGTATGAGGTGCCGCCGAGGCGCCACTCGGGGCAGGCTTGCAAGTGAGCGTCCTTCTTCTAGTCTCGGTGATGCTCCCTCTATCGAACATACTGAGAGGCGGCATTATCAGGACCCCCGCCAGCAATGGGATCATGATAGCCCTCCTGGCTATGCCCAAGACCATCAACCCTCTTCTCCTCTTCCTGGCGCTCCTCCGACTCCTGCTTTCGTTGTCCCCCGTCCTTCTGGAAGCCATATTCTAAGGCAAACTTCGCAAAGAGCAGAGCTCCGCTTTGAATGTGCCTTCAATCGGCCCACCATCACTGCTTATATTACCATAACCCTTCGAGAAGAGTCGACTCTTCAGCCCCCTCCGTTGCATGAGCCTCCGCCCTCTCCCCTTATCCCCAGGCCCGCCCCTGCTGCAACTTCTTCAACCGGTCTAGGCGCTCCCCTCGCCTCTGTCTCTCCCAACCTGGGTCAGCTCTCCATGCAGGTGGATGCAAATCTCTCAGACACAGATGGAGTTCAAATTAATGCTGCAGAAGACACAGAGGAGCAATACGGGTGTCGCATTGAGGAGGAGCAGCCTTCTCCAACTCACACGCATCTGCTCTCTCTGCCTTAGTCCATTATGGTATTTATTTTCCGTCATTTGCACGATATACTGGTTTTTTTTGTTTACAGCAGCAGAAGCTGCATGATAGTGTCGTTTTTCTTTAGTTTTCTTATGCCGAATGTAATGAACTATCCACCGGTTTCCCTTTCGAGGGCGGTGCAACTTCTTTTGAAAGAACTAGTTTCCTGCTATGGGCAGTTCATCATATTGTTAAAGCATGGACATCAAGCCCAGTTTCAAGCTCCCACATCTGAACTGAGGCAGTTTTGTAATAGTATGATTACATAATAGAATTAGCATAATTTAGCAAAAAAAAAAATCCTTTTTTCAATGTTATAGTTCCAATTGAGCTAGTGATGAATGTCAAGACCTAAATATTTGTATGAAGAAACCTTCTCCAAGTAATTGTTATCATAGATGAAATTGTCATGGTTGATCTTTTTAGATTGAATTATCATGACTTTAGCCTTGTCAATATTAGTAATGAAACCCATCTTGGAGTAGTAATCATGGAAGATTTTAAGCCGAATGTCGAGATCCTCATGGCTTCTAGCTAAAAAATAATATCGTCAGCATTAAGGAGAAGAGTAATGACCATACCAGCGAGCTTGGGGCCGAAGCATCTTGCAACTTCCATATATGCTTCTACTTTATCAATGTAAATTCCAAAAAGGGTAGGGGATAGGGGGCACCCTTGCTTAATGTCGATGTCCCATTTAATTTCTTTAGACCAACCCTCGATGGTATTAAGCTTGGCGACAACATTCTTGTATAGTCGAAGCACAACAACCCTCAACTAAGAGGAATGATTATCTCTTCAAGTCTTTGCCATAACTTATCCCAAGAAACCATGTCGAAATTTTTTCTAAAGTCAACAAAACAACAAAAGGATCAATATTACTATTGCGACATTCCTCAGCAATGATCCTAAAAGTGACAAGATGATCAATAGTTGAGTGTTATCTTCTAAAACCAATTTTCCCTTTAGCTCTTTTACCATGGCTTTCAAGTCATGCACTAATCTTCTTTTCTAAAATAAGCCCCTATAACTTTAATGATTTTTAGACTTATCAAAATTATAATGTTTTTTAAACGTTGTTCTTAATAAAATATCAAATAAATTTAAATACTTATATATTTTTATTCACATAAAGTAATTTTAATTTCAAGTTTAAAAATATTAATCATTAATTTATAATTTTAAATATTTTAAATATTGATTTATTTAAATTTAAAATATATGTAATTGTGTTTTAAAATTATTATATAATAAAATTTAAAATATTTTGATGTAAAATTCTTAAAAGATGTAAATCAAAACAATATAAATCACACAATCCTAAATTTATAATTATTTTAATATATAAAAACAAATTAACAATTTTAAAAAATAATAATAAGATTTAGTGTTAACTAGATTATGTGAGATGACTACATTTAACTTATAGCTTTAATAACTACGACCCATAAGCATCTAAGTTGTCGAATTCATTTAGACTTAACGTAACACCCTGTCACTATTTGAAATGACTACATTTAACTTGTAACTTCAATAATCACGACCAAGAAGAATCTAAGATGTAAAATTCATCCACACTTAACATAATGCCTATCACTATTTTCTCTAAGCTCCTTAATAAATTATGCATTTTATAAAAATATAATTTAATTATTTAATATTTTTTTTTTACCTATTATATATATATATATATATATATATATATATATATATATATATATATATATATATATATCTGTGTGTGTGTGTGTGTGTGTGTGTGTGTGTGTGTGTGTGTGTACACATATACATATATTTAAAATAAATTTTTAGATTAAAAAAAAATTAAAAATTAAAAAATCTTGAAGCATTTTTATTATACATAATATAAACATGACACTTTATTATACAAAATATAAGTATCACACTAATGATGAGAATTTTTATGGAAAACAATCAACTTAGGAGGTTCCATGACCAATCGACTACCGAGTGTGGGGATATGCTCGAACGCCAATTGTCCAGGGTAGTCCAAATTTAGGCCCTATCTCTGTCTATTGTACTGAATACTTCGGCCCCCCAATCCCAGAGCTTGTTGGTGTAGTCACAAGTGTTCAATAGGTGGTTGATAGTCTCTTCCTGTGTTTCACACAGAGAGAATATGGAAGGACCTGTGAAGTATCTTCGCCAGAGATTGTACCACATGAGGATTTTGTCATGCATAACAAGCCAAAGGAAGAGGGTGATTTTGGGCCATTGTTCTCTTCCCCAGGGAGTGCTCCATCTTTGATGTTTTTGCTATTAATCACGATTCGCGATATAGCCATAAGCCTCCTTGAGGTTAAAGAGTCTTGCAGGGTTTTTCTCTGTCTTAGCATGTCATCCCCGTGGTCCACTTGAATTTGATGCTCCTTGAGGTGATGATCAAAAGAATTCCAATCCAAATTTTCATGTAAGGGAAGCCATTCATGCTTGTCCAACCATTCTCTCCATCGACCTCTAGGAATGACAGGCTTCCAATAATGGGCTACATACAATTTCCCCTTTGCTTGCATGGCTCTTTATAGGGCGTGATGGTGATTGTTTCCAAGTATTAGAAATTGTGACTAGGCGTCCTCCCAAAAGAGGGCATTTTCCCCATTTAAAATCTCCCAGAAGTTATGCCTTTGAATAACTTCGTTGTTTCTTCATGCCTGGTTCCATATTTTCGAGCCTTGGACCTGACCTGAAATCCTGATGATATCTTTGTGGGTGTATTGGGGGAGTATTCTACACTTTGTTTCCCTAGATGTGATGAAGACGATTTCTAAGATGAGGAATCTATCAATTCTAGAGGAAATCTACCTATCTCCTCCTCGTCTGTCATTCCAGGTGTAAATTCCATTAACTCTTTGCATGTCCACCAAACCCATTTTATCTATGGCTTCTTGGAAGGCTTCAGCGTCCCTATCCAATTTTATGAGACCTCCTTTCTTTTTTGACAGGTTTAGGATCATGTTAAAGTCCCCTCAAATGATATTTATATGCATGGGGTGTGTTCTCGAGAATTCTCATAATTGAAGACAACATTTGGATCCTCTCTTCAAATATGTGAGGTCCATAGATATTGGTGGTAACACATATTGTTCATGTGGCTCATGTTACTTTCAGGATTGTTGTGATAAAGATTTTTGTTTCTATTAAGGAGATCAATTCATATAGTGAGTCCTTCCATAGAATCAATTGCCCTCCAGTTGTACCACGTGTTGCATTAGATAAATAAGTATAGCTTTTGCATCACTCTTTTTGCAGGGCCGGTAGGTCTTCCATAGCTAGGTTTGTCTCCTGGATGAGCATTATTTCTAGCTTGATTTTCATTATTATTTGTTTTAAAATTATTTTCTTCCCAAGGCCATTTAAGCCTCTGATGTTCCATGATATGCAATTCATTGAGAAAGATGAGGAGTTAGGGTGAGAGATCTTACCTTTCCCTCATTGATTAATCTTGCACCTAGTTCCTAAAGGAGATGGCTTGTTATTTTCCTTCCTCGTTTCCATCTTCGACCTTTTGGGTTATATTGATCGACTATGATGTTAGATAGAATCCCCTTGTAGGCACTATCCTCTTAGTGTCTCCTTGTTATGGTATGTTTTAGCTCTTCTTGTATGAGTATGATCCTTCTATTTTTTGGATGTATTCCTCTGGTATTGTTGTCAGGCCTCATTTCTCCCACACTTCTGCTATCAAGTTAAGTTCAACTCCTCCTAAAACTTCTTTTATCACTTCTTCTACTTCTGAGTCTTCTTTAGGTTCTTGGTCCATGTCTACATCTTCTAAGGGCAGGTCGATTTCATTGTGGCTCTGACTAGGAGCGCCTTCCTAATTCTGTCTTGGAGAGGGTATTTGATTCACCATTTTGCCTTCCTCCTCAACAATTTCCTCTGTGTTTTGTTCTTCATGTTCCTCATGTGGGGCTTCGAATTTATTTATGTTTGATGGATGTGTCTGACCCAGTTTCCCTTAATTTATTTCATTCTTCTTGTTTATGGAGTAGTGAAGCCTTATTCATCCATTTTATTTTGACCCTAAGCATTGGCCTATTGGGAGACATTCTTTGGGAAATCTCTAAAGATATTGTCATGCTCGTGACATTTTCTACACATGAATGGGATATGCTCATAGTTTATATTTTCAAGTCATACCTTGTCCTTGAATACTAGTTTTATAGCCTTTGGAAGCGCTCCTAGGATGTCTAGATCGACACAAATTCAGGCATATGAGACATAGTGGCCAACCCTAGTTCCCTTCGACATTTTGATGTATTCTTTTATTTTGTCGCCTATACCTTTCAACATGGAGGGTGACTAGTAAACCATGGGGAGAGAGTAGAGTCTCATCCAAATAGGTACCTGTTGAGGCCTCGGAAATCTGTGGCAACAACAAGGGGGATAACCACCCGGTCTAGACCTTAAAGCAGTTCCTTTTCCGTTTGGGATAGTGGCTCCGACTGGGGATAATGAGACCAATTTCCCATATTTTGGTTTTATATGATTGTTGGGGTTTCTCTCAAATGATTTGCATGAATAATAACTAGAAACTAAAACAACTTTATTCTAAAATTAAAAACTTTGAATTAAATTTGATCTAATCTAACCTAGGATAATACTGATTTTATGCGATCTAAAATGATATCTATTCAGTTTGTGATGATTTAGATCAATCACAGACTTAATAGAATTAATAATTTTGTAAGATAATTCTTTTGAAAAAGAGATAATCAAAATAATATGTGAAACATATCGCATATGTTATGATGATCATATATAAAACAAATCAAATTCTATTCTTATATCGTACAATAGTGCAACTGATACTTCAAACGGAAATAATTGATCTCGTATATAATTCATGAAAGCTAGATTTTAGCATACATGATAATAGTACCATATGTGTGCTATGAGCGAATAATAGTGCTTTGTGCCAATTTTTATGATTTTGTTCTATAGTTCGTTTTATGATTTTGATAAAGTTTTTATTTGTAGATTCAGCTAATCCATTACCCTGTGGATAATAGTTTGCTGAGTACTTTAATTTAAAACCTCTTTTCAAAGCGAATTCTATCATAGCATTTCTAGAAAAGTAAGATGCATTGTCAAATATCAAAGCTGTTGGGAGGCCAAACCTGGTGATTATGAACTGATCAATAAAATCTGTAATACTTTTTGTATTAACCACATTTAATGGGATAGCTTCTACCAATTTTTGAAATAATCTGTTGCAGTTAGAATATACTTATGTTGTTTAGAAGAGTTTGGAGTTATTTCACCTATGGTATCTAACCCCCATTGTTCAAATGGTTGTTGGATATTAACTAGTTGTAGTGGAAATGTTGCTTTCCTCTCTCTTCTTGCTGCAGTTTGACATACTTTGCATTTTCTCGCGTATTCATGTACATCTTTAAATAAAGTTGGCCAATAGTAACCAACATGTATTATTTTATGAGTTGTGGTGTTTCCTCCGAAATGACCTCTAACTAGTCCATCATGAAATTGCAGCATTACTTTTTCAGCTTTAGTTTTCTCTAAACATCTCAATAATACAGAGTCGTAATTCTTCCTAAATAGAAAATCATCTATAAGTTGATATTGATTTGCTTTAAGCCTCAGAGCATGCTTTGCTGTATAATTGAGATATAATGGAGCATATCCATTTTTTAAGAAAATTTTCAAATTAGCATATTGTGACTGAGAATCGTTTAGGCTTACCTCAGACAGTTGTATTTCATTTGATTGATCTTCTTATGTTGGTAAATTAGAGGCTCCAATTAACATCCTACAAAGACCTTGACCTTTAAAATTTTAGCAGGATGTATCTCTACATCATATTCTTGAAGTGCGGTAACCCAATTTTCTCTCTTCTCTCCTACCTCTCGTTGGATTAATAATTGCCTTACTACTGAGTAAGGTACTATTATTTTAGTATGTGTTTTTGGGAGAAAAGGTCTAAAATGTTTCAAAGCTTTAAACACAGCATAAGCTTGTTTTTCCACAGCTGAATAGTTTAACTCGGCACTTTAAAGGTTAGAACTGAAAAACGAAATCAGTGCTTCAATATTTTGATCATTTAGTTGTGTCAAAACTGCTGCGTATGATGTATCAAAAGAAAATGTGTATAATAAAAATGGCTTAAGAAAATCGGGAGTTGTTAAAGAAGGAGCTTCAATGATAGCTTTCTTAATCAACTCAAAATAATTTCTCTCATCTTTTCCCCATTTTAAAAATTGAATTTTTCTTGATCATTGATTGCAAGGGTAATATGATTTGGGAAAAATCAGGAACAAATCTTTCTACAAAATTAATTTGTCCTAAAAATGATTGCATCATTTTTTTATTATGTGGTAGAGGGATGTTTCGATTTCCTTAATCCTATCAGGGTCAATATGGATTCCTTTTTTAGAGACAATGACCCCTAATAGTTTACCTTCTGATAAGGCGAAATAACATTTTTTAGGATTCAAGGAAATGCTGAATTTTCTGAAAGGCGAAATATGTTTTAGGTGATTAACATGATTGTTCCTATGCTTAGAGTAAACAATAATGTCGTCTAAGTATATAAAAACTGATCTATTGATTATTCCTATGAAAGCTATATCCATGGCACGTTGAAATGTAGCACCAGCATTAATCAACCCAAATGGCATTTTTTGGTATGCGTATGTTCCTCACTTTGTTTTGAATGTTGTCTTTAATTAATCATCCGAATGTACCATAATCTGATTATATCCTGAAAATCCGTCGAGAAAAGACATCAGTTCAAATCCTGCAACTGACTGTAATATTTGTTCCATTATAGGCAAGGGAAAATTATCCTTTTGGCAAGATTTATTCAAATTTCTAGTCTATGCAAATCCTAATGTCTCCATTCTTCTTTCTAACTGGGACCATGTTTGACACCCATTTCGAATGTCTAACAGGAAAAATAACTTTGGCTTTGAGCATTTTATTTAATTCAGATTTAATTTGACATTCTAAGTTTGGGTGGATATTTCTAAGTTTTTGTTGCACAGGTTTGTCATATGAGATCATAGGTGTAGCATGTTGAATTATAGAAGTATCATATGTTTTGAGATCCGAATAATCCCATGCAAGGATATTTTTATATGTTTTCGGCAACTTAATTAATGACATCCTTTCTTCAGGTTTTAAACCAAGACCTAGGTTAATGTTTTGAGGTTTTTCTGGTGTACCAAGATTAATCAATTCAAATTTTAGAGTAGAACTCTGGGTTTTCGAATTCGTAATCCTTTTAAACCTATTTGTCAAATCGTAGAGATCTTCCATTTTGAATACAGATTTGGGGATTGGATTAGTATTTTGTTTATCTTCAATTTGTAAGTCATGTTCATGTTCATCTACGATTTGACCTTCATAAGATCCGTCTGATGTAAGAAATTCTACTATATTTGTATCATTGTTAAATACTCTCCAATTTGTTACATTGTCGGGAATGGAAGGCCTAAAAATAAATTCAATTCAAAATCTATCTGGGCTAAATTCTTCAGATGGTATAAGCTTAGATGCTACATTAGCAAGTAAATAAGCACTTGCATTTTGTAATCTAGGAACTGTGGAGATATTAAATGCAGAAAAATGGGATGTAAGGCTTTGAGCTAAAGCTTGATAGTGTTGCAAATGTCCAGAAATACAATGAATTGTGTTTATGACTTTTCTAACAATTATCTTAGAATCTCCATATACCTGCAAATATTTAACATTTAAACTAATAGCTTTTTACAGACCTTGTATCAATGCTTCATATTCAGCGGTATTATTTTTGCATTGAAATTCGAGTCTACAAGCTAGCATTATTTTCTCTCCTTTAGGATTGATTAAAACGCAACCTGCTCCTGCACCATCTTCTAATTTTGAACCATCAAAGTATAAAGTCCAAAACAAAGAATTTTTTGAAATTTTATTGCTAAAATTAATACATCTAGAAGTGTCTGTTTGAGAAAAGTTTTCAATTTGAGAAATAGAAGTATTTATTGAAAAAGGTGAAATCTGAGAATTCAATGATCCAAGAAATGATTCAGCTAAGTAATTTCCAATAATATTGTTAGTGAAAGCTACAGGTTCATTTGTTTCTTCAAGTTTAGTGACTGTGTGTTTCATAAATTTCTCGCGATCAAATCTGATTTGATTTGGTTTACCATTATATGGCAACCACATGTGTGACCAGTCGGTAGCAAAATACCCATGTAAATTTTCAGACCAATCCCTGCTTAAAATAAGACCATAAAAGTCAGGATGTCTGCGACCAAAATATCGATTACTTGCAATACCTTTGGATTGGATGATAATCTAATGGATACTGACAACATTTCTCCAATGACCTCTACTTTTGTTCTATCTAATTGAACTATATGTACAACATATTTTTGAGGAGTGACATTCAATTTTGTACATATTGTTTTTGGCATGATGTTTGAAGATGCTCCTGAATCAATAAGACAATTATGAACATTTTTGTTGAAAATCTCATAAGCCGAAAGTAAAGGAGGAGTGTGAGAAATAGATATATCACCAATTAAAACAAGATCATCGGGATTTACTTTGTTTGAAGATGACAGAGGTTTTCCCGTATCTTTAGAAGCTTGGGCTATAACCGATGGTTGTATAGGATCTAAAGGGATTGCCTTGAGTTCTCTAAGTAAAATTTTATGTTTTCACTTGTGTTTGGTCATTTCATGTAATGAAATATTTGCTTTGGTATTTTTCATATCTTCAACTATATTGTATTCCACTGTATCTAAAACTATTAAAGTTTTGGAAGT
The DNA here is from genome assembly GCA_034641835.2 of Pinus albicaulis. Classification (NCBI taxonomy): domain Eukaryota; kingdom Viridiplantae; phylum Streptophyta; class Pinopsida; order Pinales; family Pinaceae; genus Pinus; species Pinus albicaulis. The sequence continues at coordinate 1,702,635,409 of CM076575.1, read as the reverse complement.
TGTAATAGGGTCTGGTTAAATAGGATCTGTCTGAACAGTTTTAGATTTTTTGACTGTTGTTTTTTCCTTTGTGGGGAGATATTTCTATTTGTAATTTGATATAGTTGAATCAGAAGAAGATTTACTTCTTGTAGACACAGGCATAGCTTCTCTTTCTTCTTCTGTAGGGAGAATGAAATCCCATAACCCATTCAGTTCAACTTCTTCCTCAGACTCTGGTTCCTATTCAGATGATGAGGGATCTTCAATATCTTGATCAGATTCAGCATTTGAAATCACATTTGGAGGTTGAGATGTTGAAGAGGGATTTTTCTTAAATGGGCGATATGATTTCTTAGGTATTGATGATTCATCAACTTGTTTCTTTATCTCAATCATGTCATTTGACATAGTCTTTAACACTTTTTGAAGACCTTCAAGATCGAATGGATCTTTCGAGACTTTCTTTTTGGAATCTTGACTAAATGTCACTTTCTTTGATTTCCTATCTTCTATCTCTGATCATTTTTCTAATGCTAAGATTCTTTTCTCTATAGCAAGGGCTTCTTTCATGTTTTCTAAAAGGGTAGCTTTTCGGGCTCTATCTACAAAAATAGCTATATTAGAAGGTAAAGAATAAATATACCATTCTATTTGTACATCAACAACAGGCTTGGAAGTAGTTGGGATTTTGTTTAATAACGTTAAATCTAGAGTTGAAATCTTTGATCCTTTCACCTGAATTTGTTTTTAGATTGGAAAGAGCGTTGATTAAAGATGCAGCAGTTCTATCATCTCCAAATTTTGCAAGAAAAACTTGTTCAAAATTTTCCTAATCTGCAATAGATCCTGCTGGAAGTGAAAAGTACCAGGATCCTATAGATCCTTGTAAAGTATAAGGAAACAATCTGACTACAATGTCTTCATGAGCAACTCCATTAAGATTCATGGCTAGCATAAAATTATTGATATGTTCTTCAGCGGGAAGATCATCATCTGGATTATATTTAGGTAGCCATTTTTCTAGATGATGTGGAAGAGGATTTGGATTTGCAATCAATACAGCACCAGGATTCGTCCAAGGCTAATTAGCCATAATTGGATTTGAAGTTTGCAAAGATACAGAAGTAGATCCAGAATTAGGGGTAATGGATGTAGAACTTACAACTGAAAAAATACTATTTGTGATAGTAATGATTGTTTGAGTAGAAGAAATGGAAGAATAGGAAGATGTAGATTGAGTAAGAGGATGTGAGGAAGTAATTGAAGGGAAAGTTGACATGACTTCACTCGTATCTGACTTAGATCTAGATAAGAAAAAATTTTGCGATGCAACTTTATTGGAAACTCAAATCGAGGAATTCCAAGTTTCTCGCTTTTGGATCGGTTTAATATACTAGTTTCTTTAAATAGGGAAGTAACGCTTTCTTCATAAGCTTCAGGATTAACAGGCTTTTTAGCAGAAATAGATATTCCTTCTAATTTCTGAATTAAAGACTGGACTTCGGGAGACTCGGGAGTAAATTCTGAAGCAGATGATTGTCGGAATATTTCAGGAGATGAGGGGAAGGTTTCTACAATTTCTGATTTCTAAGTTGGTGATTTAGAGTTTGATCGGGAATTTGTAGGATGCTTTTCGGGAGATCGGCTCTTATGAGGGCTTCTAGTTTGATGTTTATATTTGTATGCTATTCATAGTCAGGTCCTCCTTCTAGCGCAAAAAATGTTGAGGCCTCAGAAATATGTGGAAACAACAAGGGGGATAACCACCCGGTCCAGACATTAAAGCAGTTCCTTTTCCGTTTGGGATAGTGGCTCTGACTGGGGATAATGGGACCAGTTTCCCAGATTTGGGTTTTATATGATTGTTGGGGTTTCTCTCAAATGATTTGCATGAAGAATAACTAAAAATTAAAACAAATTTATTCTAAAATGAAAAACTTTGAATTAAATCTGATCTAATCTAACCCGGGATAATACTGATTTTATGCGATCTAAAATGATATCTATTCAGTCTGTGATGATTTAAATCAATCACAGACTTAATAGAATTAATACTTTTGTAAGATAATTCTTTTGAAAAAGAGTTAATCAAAAGAAGATGTGAAACATATCGGATATATTCTTATGATCATATATAAAACAAATCAAATTCTATTCTTATATTGTACAATATTGCAACTGATACTTCAAACATAAATAATTGATCTCATATATAATTCATGAAAGCTAGATTTATCACTAATGTTTAAAACAGATTTTAGCATACATGATAATAGTACCAGATGTGTGTTGTCTTGTTCATCTGAACAGCGATAATAGGCCACAATCAATTCTTCGAATCAATAAGTCATTCATAGAATACAAAAGTGCATCAACAGTGATCAACAAAATGATATATAATTGAAAAGACTGTGTTCCATTATTTTATCAAGGCATCCACAGACTTACAGTAAAGCATTCTTTGTAAATGTTCTTAATAAAAATTATGGACCCTTCTCTAAATGCATGAGAAGGGTTTAAATACTACATTAACTACTTACAAAAATAGATTATACAAAATATCTTATGAGGTGGTTTCAAACAACTTTCCTCATTCCTAGTATCTAATTGCTAAATTGAAATTAAAAACAAACTAGCTCGTGTTCATGTCTGATGATAGGTTACTGCCAGCTCTGCTTATCTGCTCACAAATATCTGACAATGGTTGAACTTGTGGAGGCTTCCCGAACTGTGTCTTCATCTGTTCAGTAAATATAGCATCAAGTAAAAGTGGCTACATTTTCTGTATGGAATCCAAAGAAAAATTCAATGTCGTTATTTGACTATGAGGCTTAACCAGTAGCTTCCAGTATGCTTCCCAATCAGTCTTTTTCAGTTGTGCAAGTGTTTCTTCTCGTATTTGACCTGTGTTTTTCCAACTTTGTTCTAAATTTTTGAGATCAGGAATCAATTTGTGATTTCCTTCTTTAATTAAACCAGAGGTATGCAACATGTGGTTATTCATTTTGACCATACTCTTTGATATACCTGTTGCTCTGGCTATTGCCAATTCTGCTTGTTTTACCTGTGCGTCTGAGTCAGTAAAGAGACTATCTTTAAAATTTTCTTTGATCTTTGGGAGACTTGACTTTCTCCCTTCCTCTAAATGCTGCCATTCAATATAATCAGAAATTTTGGTATTGAGTTCATTAAACTCAATTCTCTGGTCAATGACTGTATTAGTCAATTGTTCATTGATTTCCAAGTGTGGGATTATGTTTGACATTTGTAAGACAAACAAGTTTTGTTGTTTTGAGAGTAAGGCATTTAATGCCAATGCTTCTTTTATGAATTCCTCGATAGTAGGAATGCCTTCATATTTTGTAAGATCTTCTCCCAATTCTTTAATCAGTGTGTCCTTTCTGGATAAGTAATTTTCATGACTTATCTTAAGCACTTCCATATCTTGTTGAAATTTGAAGAGTTGTTGCTTGACCTTTTGACTTAGACTGTTCCTTTATTCATCCAGTTGTTGCTGTAACTGCATGACTTTATCATCCTTTTCCTGAACCAAAATGGATACTTCGGCTGCCTTATCCATTGTTGCAATAGTATATGCTCCAGCAAATTGTGATAGCCGAGTTAGGTTTTCAATTGGGTTTGATGGAGTGTCTTTCCATACAAATTCCATGACCTCATTACCTCGGGGTGTTTCAATTCTTCTTCTTTTTCTTTGCTTCCTGAATACATCTTTATGAAGAGGGTTGTAGAATACATCCAGTGGAGGGATATCAGTCACCTTCAAAATAATTTCATCAGTATGAAACGAAGGAATGACTTATGTATCTTGGGAGGTTATCCCGGGACTTTCAATGATTTCTTTTGCCGAAACTATCTAACCCCAGGGAGTTTGAAATTCTGTATTTTTCTGTGTAGATGATACCTCTGGGGTATTTATCAATGTATTGCTAACTGAAGTCCAGAATTTATCTAGTTCACCTTGATTATGTGAATCTGATTCTTCTGTTTTGATTTCTTTGCTTGCTTCAGTCATATAATTAGTAATCAAGACATTTTGAGGGATACGTTTGAGTCTTTGTTCTCTATACTCATTGATCTTTGTAATTCCTCTGGATTTATATTCAATTTGACAAAATTTTGGACTTCTTCAAAAGTTCCAACAGATTGCAAAATGTCTTCAAATATATCATCGTTGTGTATGATAGGTTTGATTTTGACTGACTGAGTAAATTTGTTAGCAATCTTTTCTGGTTCGAATTTCCTTGAGGGTAAAACAGGGAGCTTCAAAAGCTCAATCTTCTGACATTCTTTCAATGGATGATTGAAATTGTTGAGGGAGAATGTACCACACTGAATTGGAAAACTTGGCCATAAAGATTTTTTACTATCTTTCAAAGATTTAGTAAGTCCATTACCAACAGTTTGGTGAGCCACTTCTCTCGCCATTAACTTATCTAAAACATACAAAGGAAGAACCTGTGGAGGAGCGGAGCTTCCAAATATTCTGATGTATGAAAATGATTCTTCAATAAAACATCTCCCTATCATTTGAAGGTCTGTAATGTCTTCCTTAGTGAACCTAGGGCTCACTCTATCAAACATTAATTGATGTAATGGTAATACAACTCCATAACATATCCTATGGAAATGTGGTACATAATTGTGTTCCCATATCTCTTTATGACTCAAATGGATAGGGGTAGGATCCTCGAGAGTCCATTTCCAACCCATAATTGGAAAACTGGTAGAAAAACAGGTTTAATCGGAGGAAGAAGCTCTTGTCTGGCGATATTCATTAATCGCTTTAGCTAGATTTTCGGAAAGAATGGTTACCCAATTCATGATGTGGGAATTAACACAGGAGTCAATCAAGGGAAGCCAATTTATAGAGAACTTGGTATTATCAGGGAGACCATATAATCCGCATAGCATTGATGCTGCAAAATTGTATGGGTTTGCAAGTGAAGCGATAGGATGCATACCTGATTTCTCATGTTTAAACTTGTTATCCAGTTTTCTCCAACCTTGAATTTTTTAAAGGGTCTTCATTATTCTTTGCAAATTTCTCAACAAATCTATTATCATAGATGTCTTGTTGGTCGGGTAGCTTGTACATGACTTTCAAATCTTCAACTTTGAAAGAACCTAAGATCTCATTCTTAATGGTTCTTAATTGTTTGTCCTTAATTGTTGAATTCTCAAGCACCCTCTTTATCATGTTAGTGTATGGTCAAAGACTGGCCCTTGCTGCTATCTTATGAAGGAAGGAGCACGTGATATATTTAAACTGTAAATCTGAGGGTCTTGCATCATCAAAAGTTGCCTTGACCTCCACAACTTCAGGTTCTTTTTCTTCGAGGATAGTATAGATAGCTTGCCACTTTATAGCACCTCCATCTGCAGTGCAGACAATATCTGAGACTATGGGCGACATTTCTATGTATTCCAATTCTGCAATAGTCTGTTTGCCGTGTTTCTACATTACTTTGTGGATGGACATATTTTGAAGGAAAATCCCTATTAAAGACAGAGAAATGATCAAATGATGTAAGATATATTTGAAATGACCAATTTGAAAAGAAAAGATCCAGGAAGCAGCTATATCATTTATTAATCGTAACAAATCAATAATTGTTTGCATTGCGATGATAAAACATACTTAATCGTTTCTGACACTATTTATTTTCACAATAAAACTTTATTTAAACCTGTCAAATCCATCGCATCGCGCCTTTTGAATCTGTCTTTATGAAGCGCATTACTTTTTGTTTATGCGATATGCAATTTCGCGATATCGCGAAATCGCAAAATCGTAGTATCAGAATATCGCAATATCAAAATTTTGGTAAGAACTGCTTAAAGTTTTAAACATATATCCGCGATGTGAAATTTATGCTTTCGCTTACAAAATTCATATCGTTGATCGTAAAATTGGGGTTTCGTTGTTTTGTTGTTTAACTTTCAATGAGAAAATATTATGCGGGATGCGATTTGTGATAGGGTAATCACAAGGATGTTTTATTAATTTCTTTTTTTTTTTAACTTAATAAAAAACAACAACGTTTTTTGGAGTTTGATTTTTTATCTAAAATGAAAAAATACATTTCTAAGAAGGGTCCCTATTTTTATTATCAAAAGTTTAGACTATTTTGAAAATAAAAATGGGGGGAGTTTTTGCATAGCACAATAGTACCCTGGTAAAGTCTTCCTCTTCTGGTGTGAATTTTTCCTTCCAATATCGCATGTATAGCCCAACATAGTTAAGGAAGTAAGGGAAACCTTAAAAAATGTGGTCTTGGTCCTCCAAGAGATCAAATATTACTATAAAGAAGCCTTTAGATCCTATTTGTAGCCTTATTTCTCCCTTTGGGTGTCACTTGGTCTATATCCACCATTTTAGGGTCTTTTTTTAGGGCCATATGCCAATGAATTTACAGGTGATGGCATGTTCTTGCATGAATGTCATGTATGTTGCAACATCATGGTCTTGAATTTCCAGTACTGGTATTTTCTTTGCTTTTGTCTTATAGTTGTTGCTCGTCTGATTCTAAGGTCGATCCCCTTCCCTGTGTTTTTTTTTTTAGAGCCCCTGGTAGCAATCAGTTGTAAGGTGGTGTTTTTGTCTAAGATTTATCCCGGTCCACTTTCCCATGGGCGAGAAACATTTGACTTTTTGGAGGAGTTGAAAGCATTCTATGTCATGAGTTTCATAAAGAAGGAGAATTCAGGCTCCTTGACCTTTCCTGTGATGACATCCCGAAAGTAAGGGAGCTCTAAACCCCCCCTAACACAGTCATAGTAGCGCACAGAGCAGAGATAGCGAGAAACCCTAGCAGAGTGTGTTTATCCTCTTTTTAACCTCGTTTCCAAGATTCTTATTATCACTGAGGTTTTTATTTTTCTATTGTCATGATCAACGTTTCAATGTTGAACAATATTTGTGGCTCCCACTGAGTGAACATTCCTTTGTTACTCGTGACATATATATTCAAATTTCTAGTTATAGCTTGACTCTTACAATCTTTTGGCAAGTGGTATCTTGAAAATATTTGCGATATGGTCCAGTGTTTGATCTTTTGAAAGATAATTGTGGTGATTATGGTTATTATGGCCTTATTGGTATTTTCGAGTATTTGAATGCTTGCAATTAAGTTTGCAAGAATTCTGATGTTCAATTCTGGCCATGAACATATTTTCATATTTTCATTTATAAATTCCTTTCCCCTCTGCATAGATTTTTCAAGACAATATTTTCATTGTTGTTTTTATTCCATGTGCAATAGTTACCTACCAAAAAGATTTATGCAAAAATTGATATTTTTCAAAAGTTTTTACAAACATGCACCTAAAACCTTATTGTTTGGGTTGGATCCAAAATGCCAAACTAGCGAGTGAAGTTCTTTATTGGAAAAGGTTATATCGACAATTGATAATTTGATGTGATACCTCTGAAGATGTGTGGTGTCTTCTTCTTTTATTTTGGTCATATTTGCTTGTGAGAGAGTGGCACAATCTATCATGAATGCAAAAATCAACATACACTTCACAAGGGTGGATAAGCTTATTTGAAAGCAGCATATAATTCCACAACACCCACAGTGTTAGCATTTATTATCGTACACAACTAGAGAAGTTTCAGAATTTAGACTTTCCAACTTATATGTAATTGCAAAAATATATCATTATATATGGATTGATTTTTTTATGGAGATGTGAAATTCCACAAGTTTCATGAGCACATCTCAACCACAAGAGTTTCATTGGCATGATTCAACCGAAATTATTATTGTTGTTGCCTCGTGCCTCTACTTGGTTATTGTAGGCTCACCGCTGAGGTAAATTTTAAATAGGATTGTTTATATATAAGAATGGAATGAATCGACACCGCAACCTCATGAAATAGCAAAAGAGAATTTTATATAGAATGATTATCCATGCATGCAAGGGGTGTCGAATTCTTCTATTGATTAATTTATCACGAAATCGCTGCCATAGCATATGAGAAGGCAACCCATCACTCCATATCAATTATTATGTACCAATGTGCAATTTTATAAGGACCATACTACAAATTCGAGTTTTGATATCTCGAGTTTTGATATCATAGTTTCTTCATGTGAATGTATATAATTTTTTTTTTGTCAATAGTTAATAGTAATATACTTCCTTTTGTAGAAATATAATATTTTGATTCTAATTGGAAATAATCACTATTCACTTGACAAAATCTATTTTAAGGTTGTTGCGGTCTAAATTTTGGTTTTACACAATACATATTTTATTAAACTACATTTAATCATTATTTTTATTTATTAGGAGTATTGATTTTTACACTCGAGTTTTAAATAGATCACGTCACTTCATTATACCATATTATTTCTTCCACACACAGTCAACATCAAGATATTACTAAATATGAATAGTAATTTAAACTTTACAAAATGAGGATGCATTGATTTATAAATATCGTTAACCATAAGAATTACGTTAAGTTGAATCGTCTTCTTGATATGATTGGCAAACTTGTTCCAACTATAAGTTCTATTTTAGTTGAGAAATTGATGGATTCCATGTAACTTGCCTAAACTTCATTGACTCACTAGTGTACCTCCCCACCTATTAGATGGGTACTTTTCTTCCTTGAAAACTCTCGAGTTGCAATGGGGTTGTAGGATAAGTGAATATTTTAGTAGTGTGGTAGAGAATTCTCAAGCCCAAGAGGTTCTCATTCAATATAATCTTCATACACACCAAATTTACAAAAATTCTCAATTAGTAACTCCATGAGAGTTTTGCATTAGGGCGACCATCCAACGATAGGGTGTGTTGATCTATATTTATGAGGAACGAAATGAAATACAGATATGAACAAAAACACAGAGATACAGTGAAAACATAGCTTCAGTTCATTAATAACAAAGTACTGAAAACTATTTACATGCATAATGGAAATAAACTAGCTTAGGCGATAGTAGTTTATCTCTAACAAGAGATGTGGTGGCTATATGTCTTCTAAATTGTGTTACAATGACGCTTGAAGGCATATTTATTATTGAGAAACAATGGGAAACCCTAAATATTCAAAAACCTCACCCTAGGAGATGAAGCGCCAAAATTTTGTGGGCCCCGTTGGGGTAAATTGGTACATCAACTTCTTGGGGTCGTAACTTTGGCATATAATCTTCATTTGATGTGTACGATACCTCGATAGAAAGATCTAGTTGATGACTACAACTTTTTACTACAAAACCTTGCCATATACTATGGGTTTGCTCGTTTTCCAAAAAAAAACATCGTTTAGGGCCTCAAAACGACTCCGAAAGTTTAGGACCCAAAAAACTAATAGAAATAGTAAATTGTGCTACAATTAAGGAAACTGAAAGAAACAGTGTTGGGTGTCCAAGTGCAATAGGTGGGTGGCCACCAATATCCACCTAGATCATTCCTCCCTCCTTAGGAAGCAATGGTACCCATTGTGTTGAGTGTCTTTATGAGATGGGGAAATTTCTATCGAACTTGCTCCCTAGTGAGCCACTTACCCTGGTGCAAGAGTTGGCCAACCTTGACAACTTGATACAGTTGGATCCTCTATTTGCAAGTGTTCTTGATCTGTGTGTCCATGATTTGATCAAATTATGGCTTATTCAATATATTATGGGCTGAGCTTTGTTGGTGTCAACTGCTAAACAATGTGTGATGTGTCCAACAATGGTGGAAAGTATGGTCGAAGTCGGTCCACATTGAACACAAGGTGAAAGCAAAGGAATGGGGGAACGTTGAGCTAAAAATTATTATCTCTCACAACCTTGGTGATGGTGTAGTTCCCATATAGAAGTGGCCTAAGCTCTGGTAAGGTGTTCTTTCTACAAATGCAACAAGACTTTGTTGCCCACCTGAAACTTATGGGGCACCGATGTAGATCATGTCATTGCTTTTAGTTGGCATTAGATTTATCCTGGATGTCGTAAACCTATTGGTGGATGTGTTGAATGCACTCAATAAACCTAGTGGCTTTATCAGCTTCGTACTAAACATGGGCAGATCCTTGATCCTGTGTAGTTGCAAAAAGCAGTGCAACAACAAGGGCACATAATGGTTGAATTCCTAAGCCCACTTCAAAGGGGTTGTGGTCAGTCGAGATATGGAGAGCTTTGTTATAGTGGTGTTGCACATAGGGAAGACTCTCATCCCATGTACACAGATGTTTAGAGTTGTACATGCATAGTATGTGCACAATCATCATGTTTACAATCTTTTTTTGGCCATAAGTCTTATTATATCAGTTTTTCTTTATAGTTATAAGTTCAGCATTGTAATTTTTTATTATTCAAAAAATTTAAGGGACTCAAAGTTGGATTGTCAACACCAATTTGTAAATGTTGAATAAATGCGTTGATAGTTATATTATTAGCGCCAATTTTTAAATGTTGAATAAAGGAATTGATAGTTGGATTATCAACACCAATTTTGAATTTGAACCAATAAACTAAAGGCGTTGATAGTTAGCTTGTGAGCACAGATTTAAAATTTAAATTTTAAATGTCAAGATCAAATCATTGATAGATCACTAGTCATAAAAGAACTGGGTATCGGGACAAGTGAGCAATGACATGTAAATTTTCAGCACAACCTATCCTCAAACGACATGTGGCGTTGACAAATCAAATGTCAGCAAAAAAATTGTTTTACTCTGTTTTTTTTCATAAAAGGCAGTAACTTCGAGAACGATTTTGAAAAAATGGGAACGAATTTTTGAAAACCAAAAAAAAATATTTTATTTTTTTCCAAAATGGAACTATTTAAAATAACCTCTCTTATTTTTTACACAGGTGTCATGGTTTGGAATATTCAAAGGAATATTTGCAGCCTATTTTTCCAGATTTAAATATTAAATAATTTCTTATTTTAGTTATTAACTTTGAGTGTGGTTTTCGAGAATTTTAAAATGAATTTTCCAAATATGAACGGGGCTTTTGTCGAGAATGGGCTCATTTACAAAAACCTCTTTCATGTTTTACATAACTATCACGGTTTTGGAGATACGAATGGATATTTGGACCCTATTTTTCAAGAATTTGCTAGAAAAATCTCATAGACATTTGTTGATGAGTCACCTCATCATTTCGAATTGGGGATAAGATCTTACCATCTTCTTGATTGTTTGAAATGAAAAACTAAAGATAAATGAGGAGGTTTTCCGATCCATTTCTTTTGGATCTTGATTTATTTTTTATATTTTGCCCAATTTTGTAATTAAAGCTTATAGAAGTTGTGGATCTCAAAATGATGCAATTTTTATATAAATTAGATGGAAAAGACAGAACAACTGTTGGAATTTTTCACAGAAACCCTTGCACATTTGTAGAAATTTGATATAAATAATTTTTTTTGTGAGCAGTGTTACTTGTACAAATTTTATAAAGATTCATGTGTGATAAGTTTCCTATCAATTTTTCTAGTGTATTATTTTGATTCTAAGTCATAAATCTGATTCATAAGTCTTCTGCATTTGGAAATACCTGATTAAATTTGAACTCTGTCTATAAGCTCATATTTACATATACCAAATTTCTTATATGTTTCAACTTAAATGTCATTTACATAAATCATTTGAATGCTATGTTTTTTATGTTTATTCTCTTTTGTCTCCTTTCATAACTTAATGATGGTTTGCCTAAGAAACTTAAAGTTGCCATGCCTATGTTAAACCTGTTCATATAGTCTATAGCTAGCAGTTTTATTTCAAGAGACTCCATTGCCCAATGGTCCCCGTCTATCTTCCTTCCAAACAAATTTCATGTGTCAACAACTAAATATGGCAAGTGAGCTAAATTGTATGATGCTAAGTGACAATGAGTGGTAAAGTTTTAAGGAGAGATCCCTCCCCAGATTGAAGGGTCGACTTTCAATCTAAAGCGGTTAGAGGTTACCTTAGTTTTTTCCCTCTACAACCGAGGTTTTTTCTAAGTGATAACATTTTGGTTCCCTCTACAACCGGGGTTTTTTCTACGTGATAACATTTTGGCGTCGTTTTCGGGAATGCGGAGATTCAAGTCAACATCCCGGAAGAACGACAACGAATAGATCTTCTCTTTGATGGTGAACAAAGGACTGACGGAGAAATAAGGACATACATAGAAAGATTGCACATCATTCACTTGGCGATTCCAGTTTTAGAAGAATCCAGAGCTCATAATTTTCATGGCGACTCCACTGTCCAAAGCCTCAGAAGCCTAAAAAACTTCTTGGTGACTCCACTAGATTAAGATGGATCATAAATCTATAAGGTATGCTCGAATGAACCATGAACAAATACCATTTTTTCCAATCAAATTTCGTGCATAGATTGGCAATCATATTTGCCAAAATTTAGAGATGAAAATAGGTATGATGTTGCTTTGCATATCATTAAATTTCATATGCATTCACGTAAGTTTAAGGTTGAATGGATTGAATATTATTTGATGAAGATGTTCATGGCTACTTTGGAGGGAAAGGAAAGATCATGGTATGAAAATTTACCAACTGTTATTTTATACTCTTTAAAATATTTTCATACAATGTTTTTTGAAAATTATAAAGAAACATATTCATCTTTGTTGCTCAAAATTATTGTGGTCATTTCGAGAATTTCATTCAACATTTGGAAAACATTTATGAAGATGAAATTTTAGAAGCCCTTCATAGCAACCATTTTCAACATCAAGACGAAATATTAGAAGCTAGCTGCCATAATATTCAACAAAAATTTTAGCAGGTCCTAATTTCTCCCATAGCTAAAAATGAAACTGATAAAGATCTTGATCTAGACATTCATGTACCTTCTCCTAAGTTTGATGAAGATATTCAACAATCCTATCAGATCTTAGGTGACCAAGAAATATCTTATGATATTCAATCATTTTTTTTCGCAATTCTCTTTTCCCCTGAATTACTCATGGAAGAAGAGCTTGTTTTAGATTCATTGGAAAATGCGGAAAGAATTCAGGATTTTACACCTTTTCAAGTGAAAAAATATGAAATTCTTGAAAAGATAGATGACATTCTAATTGAATCACATGAAGAGTCACTCTTATACAATCTTGTTATATATGAGAGGTATGTTATATTTGAAAATTTTCAAGGAAAGATAATTTTTCTCTCCGATGATAGCAAGAATGAATAGATTGTTGTTTCTTCATTTCTGTATTATTTTGAACTTCAGAACATAGAACAAGGAGCAGTTATAAATGAAGAATATCCTTTTCTTTTGGGTTATCAAGAAAGAGTAGTTTTTTATGTTCTTGAATTTTATTTTACCAGTCTACTGGAAACATCAGTGCAGGCATATTTTTTGTTGTTTATGGACCATGGGTTTAGCTCTTTTACCATGACTTTCAAGTCATGCACTAATCTTCTTTTCCAAAATAAGCCCATATAACTTTAATGATTTTTAGACTTATCAAAATTATAATGATTTTTAAACGTTTTTCTTAATAAAATATCAAATAAATTTAAATACTTATATATTTTTATTTACATAAAGTAATTTTAATTTTAAGTTTAAAAATATTAATCGTTAATTTATAATTTTAAATATTTCAAAATTCTAATATTGATTTATTTAAATTTAAAAGATATGTAATTGTGTTTTGAAATTATTGTATAATAAAATTTAAAATATTTGATGTAAATTTCTTAAAAGAGGTAAATCAAAACATTATAAATCACACAATACTAAATTTATAATTGTTTTAATATAGAAAAACAAATTAACAATTTAAAAATAATAATAATAATAATAATTATGGTTTACTCGATTATGTGAGATGACTACATTTAACTTATAGCTTTAATAACTACGACCGAGAAGCATCTAAGTTATTGAATTCATGTAGACTTAACATAACACCCTGTCACTATTTGAGATGACTACATTTAACTTGTAACTTCAATAACCACGACTAAGAAGCATCTAAGATGTAAAATTCACCGACACTTAACATAACGCCTGTCACTATTTTCTCTAGGCTCCCTAATAAATTAATGATTTTTATAAAAATATAATTTAATTATTTAATATTTTTTATATTTTTACCTTTATATATATTATGGTTTTTCTTTATTTAAAAGATATTTTTAGATATATAAAAAAATTACTTGAACCATTTTTATTATACAGAATATAAACATCACACTTTATTATACAAAATATAAGTATCACACTAATGATGAGAATTTTTATGGAAAACAATCAACTTAAATAATATTAAAAAGTAGAAATAAAAAAAATTTAGTTAAACTACGCTCTTTTATTTATTAAAAAAAAAAAAAAACAAATTCAAATTTACAACACATATAAACACCACCACATGGAGGATGGGCATGTCGGTAGCACGGGGAGGGGGGCCTTGCATGGTGGGAAGCTTGGATATGGATGTAGTTTCATGAATGATCTGTTTGATCATGGTAAGGAGGTTGTCCTTTGGATTCTTCACATTCTTGAATGTTCTTGCATTTCGCTCTTTCCAAATAACCCAAAAAATGGCCCCTGGTAGGAGGTTTCAGGGCCAATCGACTACTGAGTGTGGGGATACGCTCAAACGCCAATTGTCGAGGGTGGTCCAAATTTAGGCCCTATCTCTGTCTATTGTATTGAATATTCCGGCCCCCCAATCCCAGAGCTTGTTGGTGTAGTCACAGGTGTTCAATATTTGGTTAATAGTCTCTTCTCGTGTTTCACACAGAGAGCATATGGAAGGACCTACGAAGCCTCTTCGCCAAAGATTGTTCCACATAGAGATTTTGTCATGCATAGCAAGCCAAAGGAAGAGAGTGATTTTGGGCCATTTTTCTCTTCCCCGGAGAGTGCTCCACCTTTGATGTTTTTGCTATTGATCATGATTCGAGATGTAGCCATAAGCCTCCTTGAGGTTAAAGAGTCTTGCAGGGTTTTTCTTCGTCTTAGCATGTCATCCCCATACAGAATATAAACATCACACTTTATTATACAAAATATAAGTATCTGATCTGAAATGTGGGAACTTCTTATTTCTAATACAGAGATGGACTGTAGGGGCATTTATAGGATATGTCACCTTTAAAGAAAGGATGAGATCCTGAAGCTTTCTGGCCCTTTACAGACTCTGCCTAAAGAAATAATAGAAGTAATCACTAATGATCTGATAATGAAACTACTTGTTCGCTGGTGCAACATATTCATTATCCATAAACTTATGTGTGCAAACTGTTTAATGTGTTTTGCAATTGGAACAAAATTCTTTTGGTGAATTTATGAGTCTTTTTGTGTGTAGGAGGCTTATTTATTTTTACTGTTTAACATCTTTAACTCTGATAAAACACTGAAAATAAATCACATAATATAACACAGCATATGATAAGGCAGTTCACCCCTCCTGGGCTACATCTGCCAAGTCCAAGGCCCCCAAATAGGCATGTCCTTGCTCTCATTATGCTCAAATTTGTTAATACAGTGATCAGAAAGCCTAAAAAGGAAAAAAAAGTTGTGAAAATGAGTTCAAAGCATAGAAAAAAGTAAATATAGGCTTTTTTTTCACCTCCAAAGGTTAATCATAGCCCAATACAGCTCCAACACTCCCTAGGCCCTAATGGCTCTCCAAGCTTCTCTGCTGAAAAAGTACCTGAAGATGATCTTTGTTGCCTCTGAAACCTGCACCATTGGCTCTGGAATGCTAAAATTACCCAAATTAGACTCTTTTTTCACCTCAAATGGTTAACCACAGCTCAGCACAGCATCAACCCCAAGCCCTAGTGGCTAAAAAAACTTCTCCGAAGCTACAAAGGCTGAATATCAGTTCCAATGGCTCTGAAACCTGTCTCAATGGCTTCAAAATGCTGAGAAGACCTAAAATCAAAAAAAAAATTGCTCAAAAAGGATCTTCCATGTGAAAGATATGGCCCAAACAGTATTTTGCCCAATGTTAGGGAAAAATCCCACAAAAGGTGGGCCAACTTTAGTTAACTGCAGATAACATTTAGTGGTCCCCCTAAACTGGTGGGCGCGCTCCAAATTCGGCGGGACCATTTGCATTAATATTAAATGTTATTTATGGTGGTCACATGGACCAACCAAAATATCAGCAGAGAAACCGTGGAGCTAACGGCTTTATATACCACGTAATTGCAACTTACCCGTGGCATTAAAATCTTTAACGTTGCATTGGTTCACATGTAAATGGTTAACTGTCCACGGTTTATGCTAACCGTAATACTCCGCAGATCTGTTTGAAGCCCCCGGTTTTTTTGGGTAAGGTCATATTGAATGGGGTTTACGTCACGTTGAATGGGGGCTAGTTTAAACCTCCGCTTCCACCCATACATAACATTTACCACGTGTATTTCATAACGTTTGAAATGTTCCATATGAATTAAACTTTGCCATTTTATTTGGGTTTTAAAATAATTTGGATTTAAATAAATGTGTGGAATTTAATTAATATAATTAAAGTTTTAATATTTAATATATATAGAAACATTAATATAATATATGATTTTTTTAAAATCAAATAAAATATTAAATATTTATATATATAAAACATTAATTAAACTTTAATATATTAAAAATATTTCCACATTAAAATTATGAACCCATACTTAATATTGTAGAACATTGGGCGATTTCAAAATGCAATAACTTCTTCACACGGTAACGGATTTGAGTGTCGTTCACAGCACCAGGATCGTATCGCTGAGGTCTATCTGGTCACTCGCGTTCCAACCAATTTTGAGCATTTTTACAACTTAGAACATGATCACCTGATCAATATCACACTAATGATAAGAATTTTTATGGAAAACAATCAACTTAAATATTATTAAAAAAAATAAAAATAAAAATTGTTTAGTTAAACTACACTCTTTTATTTAAAAAATTAAAATTAAAATTAAACACCACCACATGGAGGATGCATATGTCGGTAGCACGGGGAGGGGGGCCTTGCATGGTGGGAAGCTTGGATATGGATGTAGTTTCATGAATGATCTGTTTAATCACGATAAGGAGGTTTTCCCCAGATTCTTCATATTCTTGAATGTTCTTGCATTTCTCTCCTTCCAAATAACCCAACAAATGGCCCCTAGTAGGAGGTTCCAGGGCCAATCGACTACCAGGTGTGGGGATATGCTCGAACGCCAATTGTCCAGGGTGGTCCAAATTTAAGCCCTATCTCTACCTATGGTACTGAATATTTCCCCCCCCCCAATCCCAGAGCTTGTTGGTCTACTAGTCACAATTGTTCAATAGGTGGTTGATAGTCTCTTCCTGTGTTTCGCACAGAGAGCATATGGAAGGACCTGTGAAACCTATTCACTAGAGATTGTACCACATGAGGATTTTGTTATGCATAGCAAGCCAAAGGAAGAGATTGATTTTGGGCCATTATTCTCTTCCCCAGAGAGTGCTCCATATTTGATGTTTTTGCTATTGATCATTATTCACGATATATCCATAAGCCTCCTTGAGGTTAAAGAGTCTTGCAGGGTTTTTCTCCGTCTTATCATGTCATCCCCGTGGTCCACTTGAATTTGACGCTCCTTGAGGATCTGATCAAAATAACTCCAATCCAAATTTTCAAGTAAAGGAAGTCATTCCTGCTTTTCCAACCATTCTCTCCATCGACCTCTAGGAATGACAGGCTTCCAATAATGGGCTACATGAAATTTTCCCTTTGCTTGCATGGCTCTTTATAGGGCATGATGGTGAACGTTTCCGAGGATTAGAAATTGCGACCAAGTGTCCTCCCAAAAGAGGGCATTTTCCCCATTGCAAATCTCCTAGAAGTTATGCCTCTGAATAACTTCTTTGTTTCTCCATGCCTAGTTCCATATTTTCGAGCCTTGGACCTGACCCGAAAGCCTAATGATATCTTTGTGGGTGTATTGGGCGAGTATTCTACACTTTGTTTCCCTGAATGCGATGAAGACGGTTTCAGAGATGAGGAATCTATCAATTCTAGAGTAAATCTACCTATCTCCTCCTCGTATTTCGTTCCAAGTGTAAATTCCATTAACTCTCTGCATGTCCACCAAACCCATTTTATCTGTGGCTTCTTGGAAGGCTTCAACATCCCTATCCAATTTTCTAAGACCTCCTTTTTTTTTGACAGGTTGAGGATCATGTTAAAGTCCCCTCTAATGATTTTATATGTATGGGATGTGTCTCGAGAATTCTCACTGAAGGCAACATTTGGATCCTCTCTTCAAATATGTGAGGTCCATAGATATTGGTGGTAACACATATTGTTTATGTGGTTCATGTTACTTTCAGGACTGTTGTGATAATGATTTTAGTTTCTATTAAGGATATCAATTCATATAGTAGTCCTTCCATAGAATCAATTTCCCTCCAGTTGTACCATGTATTGCATTGGCTCAATAACTATAGCTTTTGCAACACTCTTTTTGCAGGGCTGGTAGGTCTTCCATAGCTAGCTTTGTCTCCTGGATGAGCATTATTTCTAGCTTGATTTTCATTATTCTTTGTTTTAAAAGTATTTTCTTCCCAAGGCCATTTAAGTCTCTGATATTCCATGAGATGCAATTCATTGAGAAAGATAAGGAGTTAGGGTGAGAGATCTTACCTTTCCCTCATTGATTAATCTTACGCCTAGTTCCTGAAGGAGATGGCTTGTTATTTTCCTTCCTCATTTACGTCTTGGACCTTTCGGGTTATACTAATCGACTATGATGTTAGATAGAATCCCCTTGTAGGCACTATCCTCACATTGTCTCCTCGTTGTGGTATATTTTAGCTCTTCTTATATGAGATATTCTCCTTCTATTTTTTGGATGTATTCCTCTGGTATTGTTTTCAGGCCTCATTTCTCCCACACTTTTGGTATCAAGTTAAGATCAACTCCTCCTAGAACTTATTTTATCGCTTGTTCCACTTCTAAGTCTTCTTTAGGTTCTTGGTCCATGTCTACATCTTCTAAGGGCAGGCTGATTTGATTGTGGCTCTGACTAGGAGCGCATTCCTAATTATGTCTTGGAGAGGGTATTTGATTCACCATTTCGCCTTCCTCCTCGACAATCTCCTTTGTGTTTTGTTATTCATGTTCCTCTTGCAAGGCTTCAAATTTATTTATTTTTTATGGATGTGTCTGACCTTGTTTCCCTTAATTTATTTTATTATTCCTATTTATGGAGGCTTCTTTAGTGAAGCCTTATTCTGCCATTTTCTTTTGACCCTAAGCATTGGCCTATTGGGAGACATTCTTGGGGAAATATCTAAAGAGATTGTCATGCTCGTGACATTTTCTACGACTGAATGGGATATTCTTGTAGTCTATATTTTCAAGCCATACCTTGTCCCTGAATACCAGTTTTATAGCCTTTGGAAGTGCTCCTAAGATGTCTAGATAGATGCAAATTCAAGTATATGAGACGTAGTGGCTAGACCTAGTGCCCTTCGACATTTTGATGCATTCTCCTATTTCTTCACCTATACCTTTCAACATGGAGGGCAACTAGTAATCCATGGGGCGAGAGTAGAGTCTCATCCAAATAGGTACCCTAGCAAAGTCTTCCTTTTTCTGGTGTGATTTTTTCCTTCCAATATCGCATGTATAGCGCAACAAAGTTGAGGAAGTAAGGGCCACCCTAAAAAATGCAGTCTTGGTCCTCCAGGAGATCAAATATTATTGTAAAGAAGCCTTTAGATCCTATTTGTAGCATTATTTCTCCCTTTGGGTGCCACTTGGTCTATATCCACCATTTTAAGGTTTTTTTCTAAGGGTTGGATGCCCATGAATTTACAGATAATGGCATCTTCTTGCATGAATTCCATGTATATTGTAACATCAGGGTCTTGAATTTCCAGTATTGGTATTTACTTTGCTTTTGGCTTGCAGTTGTTGCTCGTCTAATTCTGAGGTCGATCCATTTCCCCTATGTTTGGTTTTTGAGAGCCCCTGGTAGCAGTCGGTTGTGAGGTGGTGTTTTTGTCTGAGATTTATCCCACTCCACTTTCCCGTGGGAGAGCAACATTTGACTTTCTGGAGGAGTTGAAAGTGTTCTATGTCATGAGCTTCATGAAGAAGGAGGATTCATGCTCCTTGACCTTTCCCATGACGACATCCCGAAAGGAGGGGGGCTTTGAGCCCCCCCTGACATAGTTATAGCAGCACGTAGAGTGGAGATAGCGAGAAACCCTGGCAGAGTGTGTTTATCCTCTTTTTAACCTTGTTTCCAAGATTTTTATTATTACTAAGGTTTTTATTTTTCTATTGTCATGATCAACGTTTCAATGTTGAACAATATTTGTGGCTCCCATTGAGTGAACCTTCCTTTTTTACTCGTGACCTATATAGTCAAATTTCATAATTATAGCTTGACCCTTACATTCTTTTGGTAAGTGGTATCTTGAAAATATTTGCGATATGGTCCAGTGTTTGATCTCTTAAAAGATAATTGTGGTGATTATGGTTATTATGGCTTTATTAATATTTTTGGAGTATTTAAATACTTGCAATTAAGTTTGCAAGAATTTTGATGTTCAATTTTGGCCATGAACATATTTTCATTTATAAATTCCTTTTCCCTTTGCATAGATTTTTCAAGACAATCTTTTCGTTGTTGTTTTTATTTCGTGTGCAATAGTTACCTACCAAAAATATTTACACAAGAATTGATATTTTTCAAAAAAAATTACAAACATGCACTTAAAACCTTATTGTTTGGGTTGGATCCACACTGCCAAAGTAGCGAGTGAAGTTCTCTATCTGCAAAAGTTATATCGACAATTGATAATTTGATGTGATACCTGAAGATGTATGGTATCATCTTCTTCTTTCTTTCTTTCTTTTTCATATTTACTTGTGAGAGAGTGGCACAATCTATCACGAATGCAAAAATCAGCATACACTTCACAAGGGTGGATAAGCTTATTCGGTAGCAGCGTATAAATCCACAACACCCGCAGTGTTAGCATTTATTACCGTATAGGATTGATTTTTTTATGGAGATGTGAAATTCCACAAGTTTCACCAGTACATCTCAACCACACGATTTTCATGGGAAAAATTCAACCGAAATTATTATTGGCATTGGCCATGCCTCTCCTTGGTTATTATAAGCTCGCCAGTGAGATAAATTTTAAATAGGATTGTGTATATATAAGAATGGAAGAAATCGGCACCGCAACCTTATGAAATAGCAAAAGAGAATTCAATATAGAGTGATTATCCATGCATGGAAGGGGTGTCGGTTTCATCTATTGATTGATTTATCAGGGAATAACTGCTATAGCATATGATAAGGCAAGTCATCACTTCATATAAATTATTTTGTGCCAATGTGCAATTTTATAAGGACCATACTATGAATTCGAGTTTTGATGTCATAGTTTCTTCATGTGAATGTATATAATTTTTTTTTGTCGATAGTTAATAGTAATATACTTCGTTTTGTAGATTTATAATATTTTGATTCTAATCGGAAGTAATCACTATTCACTTGACAAAATCTATTTCAAGGTTTTCACCGACCAAATTTTGGTTTTACACAATACATATTTTATTTAACTACGTTTAATCATTTTTTATATATTAGGAGTATTGAGTTGTACACTTGAGTTTTAAATATTTCACGTCACTTCATCATACCATATTATTTCTTCCACACAGACACTCCTCAACGTCAAGATATTACTAAATATGAATAGTAATTTAAACTTTACAAAATGAGGATGCATTAATTTATAAATATCGTTAACCATAAGAATTACGTTAAGTTGATTCCTCTTTTTGATAGGATTGGCAAACTTTTTCCAATTATAAGTTTGATTTTAGTTGAGAAATTGATCAATTCCATGTAACTTGTCTCAACTTCATTTATTCACTAGTGTACCTCCCCACTTACTCCATGGGTACTTTTCTTCCTTGCAAGCTTTCGAGTTGCAATGGGGTTGTAGGATAAGTGAATATTCTAGTAGTGTGGTAGAGAATTCTCAAGTCCAATAAGTTTTTATTTAATATAATCTCCACACACACAAAATTCACAAAAATTCTCAATTAGTAACTTCATGAGAATTTTGCATTAGGGCGACCGTCCAATGATAGGATGCGTTGATCTAGATCTATGAGGAACAAAATGAAATACATATATGAACAAAAACACAGAGATACAATGAAAACATAACTTCAATTCATTAACAACAAAGTACTGAAAACTATTTACATGCATAATGGAAATAAACTAGCTTAGGCGATGGTAGTTTATCTCTAACAAGAGATGTGGTGGCTACATGTCTTATGAACTGTGTTACAATGAGGCTTGAAGGCATATTTATTATTGAGAAACAATGGGAAACCCTAAACATTCAAAAACCTAACCCTAGGAGATGAAGCGCCAAAAGTTTGTGGGCCTCGTTGGGGTAAATTGGTACATCAACTTCTCGGGGTCGTAACTTTGGCATATGATCTTTGTTTGATGCGTACGATACCTTGATAGCAAGATCTAGTCGATGACTACAACTTTTGACTACAAAACCTTGCCATAGGTTATGGGTTTTCTCTTTTTCCAAAACAATTTTTACGGCCTCAAAACGACTCTGAAAGTGCTGAACCCAAAAAACTACCAGAAATAGAAAATTGTGCTACACTTAAGGAAACTGAAAGAAACAATGTTGGGTGTCCAAGTGGAATAGGTGGGTGGCCACCAATATCCACCTAGATCAGTCCTCCCTCCTTAGGAAGCAATGGTCCCCATTGTGTTGAGCGTCTTTATGAGATGGCGAAATTTATGTTGAACTTGCTCCTTGGTGAGCCACTTACCCTTGTGCAAGAGTTGGCCAACCTTGACAACTTGATACAGTTGGATCCTCTGTTTGCAAGTGTTCTTAATCTGTGTGTCCATGATTCGATCAATTGTGGCTTGTTCAATGCAGTCTGGGTTGAGCTTTGTTGGTGTCAACTGCTCAACAATGTATGATGTATCCAACAACGGTGGAAATTATGGTCAAAGTCAGTCCACATTGAACACTAGGTGCAAGCCAAGGAATGGGGGAATTTTGAGCTCAAAATTATTATCTATCACAACCTTGGTGATGGTGTAATGCCCATATAGAACTGGCCTGAGCTTCTAATGGGCCCTAGTAAGTTGTTCTTTCTGCAAATGCAACAAGACTTTGTTTCCCACCTAAAACTTATGTGGCACCGATGTTGATCATGTCATTGTTTTTAGTTGGCATTAGATTTATCCCGGATGTCGTAAACCTGTTGGCGGATGTGTTGAATGGGCTCAATAAACCTAGTGGCTTTATCAGCTTCGTACTGAACATGGGAAGATTCTTGATCCTGTGTAGTTGCAAAAGGCAGTGCAACAACAAGGACACATAATGGTTGAATTCCTAAGCCCACTTCAAAGGGGTTGTGGCCAGTCGAGCTATGGAGAGCTTTGTTATAGTTTTGTTGCACATAGGGAAGACTCTCATCCCATGTACATAGATGCTTAGAGTTGTACATGCGTAGTATGCACACAATCATCATGTTTACGACCTTTGTTTGGCCATAAGTCTTGTTATCTCATCTTTGCTTTATAGTTATAAGTTCAGCATTGTAAATTTTTTTTATTAAAAAAATTTAAGGGACTCACAAATGGATTGTCAGCACCAATTTGTAAATGTTGAATAAATGCGTTGATAGTTTGATTATTAGCTCCAATTTTTAAATGTTCAATAAAGGCGTTGATAGTTAGCTTGTGAGCACGGATTTAAAATTTAAATTTTAAATGTCAAGATCAAAGCATCGATAGATCACTAGTCATAAAAGAACAGGGTATCAGGACAAGCGAGCACTGACATTTAAATTTTTAGCACAGCCTATCCTCAAACAAAATGTGGCGTTGACAAATCAAATGTCAGCAAAAAAATTGTTTACTCTATTTTTTTTTATATATAAAAGGCAGTAACTTCGAGCACAATTTCGAACAAATGGGAACGGATTTTTGAAAACTAAAAAGCTTTATTTTATTTTTTTCTGAAATGGAACTATTTAAAATGACCTCTCTCAGATTTTACACTGGTGTCACGGTTTGGAATATTCGAAGGAATATTTGCAGCCTATTTTTCCATATTTAAATATTAAATAATTTATTGTTTTAGCCATTAACTTTGGTTGCGGTTTTTGAGAACTCTAAAATGAATTTTCCAAATATGAAAGAGGCTTTTGTCAAGAATTTTCTCATTTACAAAACCCTCTTTCATGTTTTACATAACTATCATTGTTTGGGATATACGAAGGCATATTTGGACCTTATTTTCAATAATTTTCCAGAAAAAAGCTCATGGACACTTGTTGATGAGTCACCTCATCAATTCAAAGTGGGGATAAGATCTTACCATCTCCTTGATTGTTTGAAATGACAAACTAAAGATAAATGAGGAGGTTTTCAGATCCATTTCCTTTGGATCTTGATTTATTTTTGATATTTTGTCAAATTTTGTAATTACAACTTCTAGAAGTTATGGATCTCAAAATGATGCAATTTTTATATAAATTAGATGGAAAAGGAAAAACAACGGTTGGAATTTTTTGCAGAAATGCTTGCACATTTGTAGAAATTTGATATTAATAAATTTTTTTGTGAGCACTGTTACTTGTGCAAATTTTATAAAGATTCATGTGCGATAAGTTTCCTATCATTTTTTCTAGTGTATTATTTTGATTCTAAGTCATAAATATGATTTATAAGTCTTCTGCATTCGGAAATACCTGATTAAATTTGAACTCTGTCTATAAGCTCATATTTACATATTCCAAATTTCTTATATGTTTCAACTTAAATGTCATTTACATAAATCATTTGAATGCTATGTTTTTTATGTTTTTTATGTTTATTCTCTTTTGTCTCCTTTCATAACTTAATGATGGTTTTCCTAAGAAACTTAAAGTTACTATGCCTATGTTAAACTTGTTCATATAGTCTGTAGCTAGCATTTTTATTTCAAGAGACTCCATTGCCCAATTTTCCCCATCTATATTCCTTCCAAACAAAGTTCCTGTGTCAACAACTAAATCTGGCAAGTGAGCTAAATTGTATGATGCTAAGTGACAATGAGTGGTAGAGTTTTAAGGAGAGATCCCTCCCCAGATTGAAGGGTCGACTTTCAATCTAAAGCGGTTAGAGATTACCTTAGTTTTTTCCCTCTACAACAGAGGTTTTTTTCTAAGTGATAACATTTTGATTCCCTCTACAACCAGGGTTTTTTCTACGTAATAACATTTTGGCGCTGTTTTCGGGGATGTGGTGATTCAGGTCAACATCCTGGAAGAATGACAACGAATAGATATACTCTTTGATGGTGAAAAAAGCGCAAACATAGAAAGAAGGACATACATAGAAAGGTTGCATGTCATTCACTTGGCGACTCCAGTTTCAGAAGAATCCAGAGCTCATAATTTTCATGGCGACTCCACTTTCCAAAGACTCAGAAGCCTAAAAAACTTCTTGGCGACTCCACTAGATTAACATGGATCATAAATCTATAAGGTATGCTTTTATGAACCATGAACAAATACCAGGTTTTCCAAATCAAATTTCGTGCATAGATTGGCAATCATGTTTGCCAAAATTTAGAGATGAAAACAAGTATGATGTTGCTTTGCATATCATTAAATTTCATATGCATTCACGTAAGTTGAAGGTTGAATAACATGAAGATTATTTGATGAAGATGTTCATGGATACTTTGGAGGGAAAGGCAAGATCATGGTATGAAAATTTACCAACTGTTATTTTATCTCTTTAAAGGATTTTCATACAGTGTTTTTTGAAAATTATAAAGAATCATATTCATCTTTGTTGCTAGTTCAAAATTATTGTGGTAATTTCGACAATTTCATTCAACATTTGGAAAATATTTATGAAGATGAAATTTTAGAAGCCCTTCATAACAACCATTTTCAACATCAAGATTAAATACTAGAAGCTAGCTGCCATAATATTTAGTAAACTTTTTAACAGGTTCCTAATTTCTCCCATAGTTGAAAATGAAACTGATAAAGATCTTGATCTAGACATTCATGAACCTTCTCCTGAGTTTGATGAAGATATTAAACAATCCTGTCAGATCTTAAGTGACCAAGAAAAATCTTATGATAGTCAATCAGTTCTTTTTGCAGTTCTCTTATCCCCTAAATTACTCATGGAAGAAGAGCTTGTTTTAGATTCATTGGAAAATGCAAAAAGTATTCGGGATTTTACACCTTTTCAAGTGAAAAAATATGAAATTCTTGAAAAGATAGATTACATTCTAATTGAACCACATGAAGATTCACTCTTATACAATCTTGTTATATATGATAGGTATGTTATATCTTTCCAGGGAAAGATAAATTTGATCTCCAATGATAGAAAGAATGAATAGATTGTTCTTTCTTCATTTGAGTATTATCTCGAACTTCATAACATTGAACAAGGAGAAGTTATAAATGAAGAATATCCTTTTCTTTTGGGTTATCAAGAAAGAGTAGTTTTTTATGTTCTTGAATATTATTTTACCAGTCTGCTAGAAACATCAGTGCAGGCATATTTTTTGTTGTCTATGGACCATGGGTTTCGGTTTCAACTACAGTTTTAGTTTCCATTTTCCAATTTCTTTTTTCTTTGCAAAATAGTGAAAACAAAGTCCAATTATTAAGCCAACAACTTGCATGGGCATCTGCTGTCAGTGGG
Source organism: Pinus albicaulis (assembly GCA_034641835.2). Taxonomy (NCBI): domain Eukaryota; kingdom Viridiplantae; phylum Streptophyta; class Pinopsida; order Pinales; family Pinaceae; genus Pinus; species Pinus albicaulis. Next base: position 1,702,608,733 of record CM076575.1, on the reverse strand, counting down.
CATTTGTTGAAGGATCTTAGAAAAGTTTTCCATCATTGAATTCCTTTCTCACTCAAGGGCTTCTTTGAGTAATATTTAGAAAGTATGTCCTATTGCTTCGTATTTCATTTCTTTCACCATGGGAGGTCATATGGGTCGGTGAGGCTGGTCTCGCAAAGGTTCAACCAATTCAATCCCTAACTCTTTATATCCCAGCTCATTGGGGACATGAACAGAAAAACAAAGAAAGAACAGACCACTCTGATACCATTGAGCTAGATTTATGAAGGGAAAAAATAAAATACATATATGAACATAAACACAGATATACAACAAAAATAAAACTTCACTTCATTAATAACAAAGTATTGAAAATTGTTTATATGTAGAATGGAAAGAAACTAGCTCAGACAATGGTAATTTATCTTTGATAATATATGTGGCAGCTACATGGCTTTTGAACTTTATTATGATGAGGCTCAAAGGCCTATTTATTATTGAGAAATAATGGGAAACCCTAAACATCCAAAAACCTAACCCTAGGAGATGAAATGCCAAAATTTTGTGGGCCCCATTGGGGTAAATTGGTACATCAACGTCTCAGGGTTGTAACTTTGGCATATGATCTTTGTTTGACGCGTACGATATCTTGTTAGAAATATTTATCCATGGAATACAACTTTTGACTACAGACCCTTTGTATAAGCTATGGGTTTGCCCATTTTCCAAAAAAAAAGGTCATTTAGGGCCTTAAAATGGCTTTGGAAGTTTAGGACCCGAAAAACTGCAAAAAATAGTAAATTATGCTTCAAATAAGGAAACTGAAAGAAACAATGTTGGGGGTCCAAGTTGAATAGGTGGGTGGCCACCAATATTCACCAAGATCATGCATAAAATATGAGTCTCTCATAGCTTATTCATCTTTTACATGAGTTTTTTGTGTTCTCGTTTCACTCTTATGCAAAATTTATCCTATTTTAATCTTATTCTTATCTTTTACCTTCCATTATTTTATTGTTTTCTTCTAACTCTTTATTTTATTATTTTCTTCAAACTTCCTTTATTTTATGTTATTTTTATTTATTTTTTTCAAATTTTAGATAGAGATTCCAATTGTATGTTTTTTCCACATGGATGGTTCAGATGAATATATTTTTTCTTAACTTTTAATTTTTTTATTTTTATTTCGTGCTCACCACCTCCATTTAGTGTTAGAATTCAATCAATATTTTATTTTCATTATGTCTAAATTTAAAATATTCTCTCCACATGTTTTTAGAATAGCTAGAATACTTAATTGAGTTAAAATTACTTCATTTGGTTTTTCTTAAGTTTGATTTAAGCATGTGCCCATAATCCTATTTTTCCAAGTTTTTTTTGTGTTTTTTATAAATTTAGAGTTTACTTGGAACTTCATTTTATTCATCCTCCTTTAACTTAAAGTGTTTTAAACCATTAACTTGAATTTTGATTAGCTTTACGTTTCCCAATACCATGGATGTGAAATCGATTATGCCCTTCAATAAATTCCTCACGAAGTTCCAAGGGTGCCACAACACTTTCCCTTTAAGTATATATGACTAGTTGAGGAGAAAATAGACACGATGACAAGACAAATAGTAACTATTGAAAAGTCAACAATAAATGTGTGTCTAATTTAATTTTCCCTTAATTAAATTGGACAATAAAATGTAATTGTATCTCATAATCATTTTTAATAGTTAACTGAGTGTGATAAACTCATTTAGCTCATGAATTTCGAGTTGAGGGTGGTTGGTTAGGCATGTAGAGTGATTCTATTAGTTATGGAGTTTGAATTGTAGTTATTACATCAGTTTAATGCATGAGAAATTAGTTAACTCGATTAATTGAGTTAAATTCAGTTGAACTAGTTGTAACTGTTTGTTGCACTAATGAGAGATCAAGTGAATTAAATCAAGTTTAATTCACATGCAGTAATCTACCATGAAATTGATGATTTACTATTAATATTTGCACGCATGTCAGTTCCAGTGGATACCTAGTTGAGACAAAGGTTAAAGGGATGTTAACTATTAGTTGTATCATTAGTAGGTTGCCCACATGCAGCAAGACATCCATTGGATTGCCCATGATACTTGCGCAATTTTGGAAGGCTGAAATTCCTAAATAATAGGGATTGCATTCCACATGAATTGAGCAAGACAGGAAGGCTGATTAGAGGCACGAAATTGGCTAAGTGTTTGTCGATTTTGTTTGGGTCAGTGTGAGACAGTTGTGAGAGTGCAAGAGACTCTTGTGAGAAGAGTGCATTGTAATTGTTTCATGATTCCATGGTGAATATGCAATATAAGATAGAGGGGTTTTGAGCAGCAAGATATCCCCAGGAAAATATATGTGTTGTGGTTTGATTTGCTTCTTTCTTTACTTGTTATGATCGGTGATCGTGTTTATTTTCCGCAATTGATTTGTAGAAGGATTCAGTATCTAGATTTAGTACATTTCTTGATCATATTGAATCCATTGCTATACCTATGTTTGTATAATTTCAACATGGTATCAAAGCACAAGAAAGCACTGTAGTGAATAAGAAATTGAGTTTGTGACTGAATAGAATTCGAATTTGCAAAAGTCTTCTTGGTGTGACAGGCATATCAGGATCTAAATTGCTTTCAATGGCTTGAGATTGGAGTATGCACTCGAGGGAAGCTCTAACTATATTGCGTGGAAAGACAGGATGGAGGTAGTACTAGAGGACAATGGTTAAAAGAATTCATTGATAATGACATTCCCAAACCCGCTACAGCAGATGCCGCAAATCTTGATGCTTAGCAAAAGAAGGTTGCAAAGGCGAGGAGGATCTTATTGGAGGTAGTATGAGACCACATTATCTCAAGTCTCCATGGAAAAGCGACTCCATATGAAATGTGGAAGGCTTTGACAGATTTGTTTCAGAGCAACAATACTCATAGAAAATTAGCACTGAAGGACAAGCTCAAGAAAATCGAAATGGAGAAAGGCGACACTATTATGAAATATCTAACAATTTTTTTCCAATGTCGAGATGAGCTTGGGAGCATCAGAATTACTGTCGTGGATGATGACTTAGTGAGCATAGCTCTTCTAGGTCGTCCCAAGGGTTGGCATAGTTATCGGGACTCTTTCAATGGGAGGGAGAAGCTACTAGATTGGGAACGACTTTGGTCGAATTTGGTGTAAGAATAATTTAGGCGAAATACCAAGGATGGATCTTCATCTAAGACAGATGATGAAGAAAATTGCGCTTTGGCTGCTAAGGTGAAGAAGAGGAAAGGAAATAAATCCTATTCCAAATCTGAGTCTGAAAAAGAAGGCAAGAAGCGCGATATGTCCAGAGTGAAGTGTTTTCACTGTCACGAGAATGGATATTATGCCACTAATTGTCCACAAAAGAAGAAGAACGGGAAGGCTTCAGGATCTGTTGTTGGTGAGGCTTTGGCCTCACCATTTGAGCTTGACTTCTCGCTAATTTCATGCATGGTGTCAAGTGCAGTGGGATTGGTGTGGTACTTGGATAGTGGTGCATCTTTCCACATGACGAGAGACAAAGAAATTTTCAGTATCTTGGAGGAGAAGGACCTCCAGATGCATATCTAAATGGGTGATGAAAGGCGGTACAGTGCTACCAGGATTGGTACAGTTACCTTCCAGAGACAGTCAGGTACACCCTTCTTATTAAAATATGTAATGCATGTACCAAGCTTGAAGAAAAATTTAGTTCCAGTCGCAATGTTGGAGGATAGAGGCTATGATGTGGTTTTCAATGAAGGGAAAGCTTTCCTTCGACACAAATCCACAAGAAAAGCCAAGAATATTGGGATTCGTGTGAAGAATCTCTATAAACTTGATGTAGATGGTTATGCAACATTGATGGGTAAAGCAGAAAAAGTGGTGAGTTGGGATGAGGGTGAGTTCTGGCACAGGATATTGGGCCATCTACACCACATAGCCTTGAAGGTCATGCATCAGATTTCTACAGGTCTTCCCAAGGGTACTCTTGTGCAAATAGATACATGCAAGGGATGTACTATGGGGAAGTATTCACATGCCACTTTTCATGAAAAGCAGAACCTAGCTTTGGAAATCCTTGAGAGAGTTCACTCATACGTGTGTGGCCCATTCTCTACTGCTTCGACATCAAAGCACAAGTACTATCTGATCTTTGTTGATGTTTTTTCTAGAAAGTGTTGGATCTACTTCATGCAGAAGAAAGTTCAAACATTCTCAAAATTTCTTGAGTTCAATGCACTAGTGGAGAATGGCATGGGGAAGCATGTGAAGGCTCTTAGGAGTGAAAATGGTGGTGAGTACATCTCCAATGAATTCAAGAAATTCTGTAGAAAAGAAGGAATTCAGAGACAGTTGATTGCATTACATAACCCACAACAGAATGGGGTTGCAGAAAGAAATAATAGAAAAATTGTGGGTGCGGCAAGAGCGATGTTACATGATCAGGGCCTACCATTGCATCTGTGGGTAGAGGCATGCAACACAACAATATTTGTGCAAAAATGTAGTCCTCATTGGATACTTGGCATGAGTACACCAAAGGAGGCTTTTTCTGGTAAGAAACCTGATGTTTCATATTTTAAAAATTTTGGCTCATCTGTATATGTGCATGTGACCAAAGACTCCAGGAAGAAGCTCGAACCAACAACTGAGATTGGAATATTTGTGGGGTACACTGATACTCCCCACAACTATCGGGTGTATTTTCCAAACAACAGGATGAATGTTGTGAGACAGGATATAAAATTTGATGAGGAGAAAGCCAAGCGATTGTCCCTTGAGAGGGAGCGGGATTTTCATGCAGATGAGGAATTCTTGGTTCCAAATAATGAACCTCAAGATGTGGAGAAGCCACATGCAAAGGATCATGGAGTGGCATAAAACACTCATGTAGAGCCATCCACCAGAAATGGTAGAAGGCACACCACGGAAGCTGATAGATTGAGACTTGATGCAACAGAGCATGTAGGAGCACCTACTTCACAGCGCAGACAGAGATAGTCTCCAAATAGGTTTACTAGGACATGGCTCTTATGATCAAGTGTATTGTGATAGAACCATCCTCCTTTGAGGAAGAAGCGCAACAACCAATTTGGGTTGACGCTATGGTTGAGGAGTATGAGTCCATCATCAAGAACAGTGCATGGAAAGTTGTCCCAAGGCCGGTCGGAAAATCAGTGGTTGGATCCATATGGATCTATAAGGTGAAGCAAGCAAGGATGGGAGTGTGGAGAAGTACATGGCTAGATTTGTAGCCTGGGGATTCTCACGAGTTGAAGGGATTGACTATGAGGAGACTTTTGCACTGGTTGTGAAGTACTCATTGATTAGATCTATCCTTGCACTCTCAGTGCAGATGGGGTGGCAGATACATTAGAAGGATGTGAAAAATGTGTTTCTCAATGGATTTATTGAGGAAGAAGTGTACATAGAGCAGCTAGAAGGTTTTGAGATCTTTGATAGTGAGTTGCATGTGTGCCGACTTAAGAGACCATTGTATGGGCTCAAACAAGCACCTCGTGCTTGGTACAATCGAATTGACGACTATTTCACCGAGTTGGGCTTCCCAAAAGTGAAGCGGATGCAAACATGTACCATATTTTGGTTGATGGTAAGCTCTTAGTTATCGTACTTTATGTTGATGATCTAATTTTGACAGGTGATGAGGAGTTGATAACTTCTTGCAAGGAGGTTCTTGCAAGGGAGTTAAAAATGAAGGACATGGGACTCCTTCACTATTTCCTTGGTTTGGAAATATGGAAATGGGATGGTGAGATATTTGTTTCTCAAGGTAAGTATGCCAAAGATATTTTGAGTAAGTTTCACATGGAGAGCTGTAAACCCATGGAGACTCCTCTTCCAGGAAATTGGAGGAAAGATGATACTACTTCAGGAGAAGTAGTGGACGATATTGTTTACATGTAGCTAGTGGGTTCACTGATGTACTTGGTGAACACCAGACCAGAAATTTGCTACGTAGTTAACCAGTTGATTCAAGCTATGGTTAAGCTGGCCAAGCTCTTTTGGAAGGCGAGGAAGCATGTATTGAGATATCTTATGGGCACTACAAAGTATGGATTATGGTACGGATGGACAGAGGGAGTGAAGCCTCAAGGCTTCACAGATGCAGATTGGGCAGGAAATTCATCCGACAGAAAGATCACATTAGGAGGGATATTCAACATAGGATTGACAACAGTTTCTTGGTACAACATAAAGCAACGATCTGTGGCACTCAGTTCAGCCAAGGCGGAGTACATGGCAGCAAGTCAGGTTGCATGTGAGGCCATCTGGATGAGAAAGATCCTGGTTGGTTTGTTTGGTTCTTAGATGGATCCAACAGTGATACATTGTGATAACCAGAGTTTCATTAAACTCTGGTTAATCTGGTATTCCATGATAGGTCCAAGCATATAGACATCTAGTACCACCATCTCAGATATTGTGTTCAGAAGCGCATTACGTTACTTTAGTACATTCCCACATAAGATCAGGATGCAGATATTCTAACGAAGGCACTCGCCGGCAAAAAATTCAAATACCATAGAGGCAGGATCAAGGTGGCAAATAATCCCTTTCTTACTGAGAGGGAGTGTTGAAAATTCAACAATAAATGTGCGTCTAATTTAATTTTCCCTTAATTAAATTGGACAATAAAATGTAATGTTATCTCATAATCACTTGTAATAGTTAACTAAGTGTGATAAACTCATTTAGCTCTTGAATTTTGAGTTGAGGGTGGTTGGTGAGGCATGTAGAGTGATTTTATTAGTTATGGAGTTCAAATTGCAGTTAGTGCATTAGTTTAAAGCATGAGAAATCAGTTAACTTAATTAATTGAGTTAAATTCAGTTGAACTAGTTGTAATTGTTTGTTGCACTAGTGAGAGATCAAGTGAATTAAATCAGATTTAATTAACATGCAGTGATCTGCCATGTAACTGATGATTTACTATTATTAGTTGCATGCATGTCCGTTCCAATGGAGACCCAGTTGAGAAAAAGGTTAAAGGGATGTTAACTATCAGTTGTATCATTAGTAGGTTGCCCGCATGTAGCCAGACATCCATTGGATTGACCATGATGCTTGCACAGTTTTGGAAGGCTGAAATTCCTAAATAATATGGATTGCATTCCAGTTGAATTGCACAAGCAAGGCAGGCTGATTAGAGGCAGAAAATTGGCTAAGTGTTTGTCGATTTTGTCTGGGTCAGTGTGAGACAATTGTGAGAGTGAAAGAGACTCTTGGGAGAAGAGTGCATTGTAATTGTTTCATGATTCCATGGTGAATATAAAATAGAAGATAGAGGGGTTTTGAGCAGCAAGCTTTCCCCGAGAAAATATTTGTGTTGTGGTTTGATTTGCCTCTTTCTTTACTTGTTGTGATTGGCAATGGTGTTTATTTTCCGCAATTGATTTGTAGAAGGATTCAATATCTAGCTTTATTAGAATTGCTTGATCGGATTGAATCCATTGATATACATATGTTTGTATAATTTCTGCAGTAACTTCATGGTTTCTCTTTATTGTGAGACTAATGGTAATTTAGGGTTAAGGTATCTACATTAATGCACACCCCTTAGTGAAACATCATGAGTTACCAAATATGTGGTCCAACCCTCTCAACATCACACAATTTCAAGGCAAAGGTGCTCAACACCTTCCAACACAAGCAACGACTAGTGTGCTTTCTAGTGGGTGGAATCAAGGATGATGTCCCACCCTTACAAACATGGTCTAATCTTCTCCATATAACCACATCACCTATCTGCGAGTCATTTGGTAAGCATGTAACATGTTTTTGCAATCACTAACATGTCATCAGTAATTTTGTAACAATATATTATTGATTATTTCAAAATTCAACATCATGTACTCAATAACCAAACCAAAATCATTGACCAATCACATGTCTATGTGCCATTGTGGTATCACGTCATGCTCACACAATGTTAGTAACATCTAATCATAATTATTAGTCATCACAATATATACATGTCAATAAGTACCATAAAAAACTTCAGTACCATGCTAATATCTTGATCATCAACATAGTCCTAAATGATAATAAAAACAAGCAAATCACGTGTAATCGTCACATGAAATAACAACTAGATCATCAATGTCTGATTTCCTCAAAAGTTAAAGTGTAGGTCACAATATTTATCTTAGAAGTCAAAGTGAAATTGAAAGTGTCTATCTTAGGTCAAGTTAGGATGGGGCACTATATATTTCATTATGACATCCTCATGGAGGAAGTACTTTTATTTCCATACTGAATGAATGCAGTAAATTGTTTTACAAATGACTCCCCATATCCTTGGAAAACAGGTATGTATTTTGACTCATTCACATGATTGTGGTGAAAATCCTGCATACCAGGAAATTCAACTAGATCATAGCATTATGCTAACGATGGAGGGAGCTCCATATTTATTGTTTGCATCACTAGATTTTTCTTGGATGATTGAATTTCGTTTAATATTTTATTGGATTTACTCAAAAGGTTAAGTTACTCAAGAAATTCAGCTAGATCATAGAATTATGCTAACTACGGAGGGTTGGTGACCCTTTCACCATGGAATGTATTAATAGAGAACCTTGTCACCGTTTATTCTACACTTAGTGGGCATTAGTTAAAGCATTTGATAATTTTTCTAGGGCATTTAGAGTTTTTTTTTCGAAGGAAAGAAAAAACAATAGTTTTATTAAGATATAAAATTATGGCTACATAAGTTGGAGAACATTTGTATGGCCATGATGTGCATGTGTGTGTGTGTGACTTAACTACCCAGAAAGTTCTAAAAAATCATAGATCAAAATTGTCATGCAAGGTCATTTGTTGTAGCTTATCAAAATAAAGATTCTATTTCAAGTTTAGATTTTAAAAATATTTCATAATGGGCCTAGGGGTGTCTAATGCTCATGAAGAAATATTGTTTGCTACCTCTTTTTTCTTCAGAGATTTTCCATGTGTCGAACCATTTCTTGAGTGTCGATAATCTTATTGCTTCTTGTTCCTCTATACATGATCAAATATTATATTGGTGTAAGAGGAAATCATGAGTTGCAAATTTTGGAAGAGAGGTTGAAAAGTGTAATTTTGTAAGGGATATTCTCCTTTTCATCTAGTTGATCTCTTACAAAGAGTCCCCATAAATGTGTAGATTAATTATTCCTTGATCTTGTGCTAGGTATAAAAGTAGCTTAAGTGCCATGAATTCAACATAGTTTTTTGTGAGAAGGCCTAAACCTGCAGAATGACAAAGAATGTTCCTCCTGTAAGAAGAGAATGTGACTTGTGCCCCCTTACGGGGATGCCCTTGTGGTGCACCTTCGAAGAATTTCTAGGGATGTTTCTTTTGAATTACCACCTTTGAGGGAGGCTCCTTAGTAAAAGGGCCATATGATAGCACAAAGTCTAGAATAGCGAAACTCTACATAGAAAATTAATAGCCATTGGAAATTTTCCTTTGAAAATTACATGATTCCTTTCAAGCCAAATGCCCTAGGATGATGTGAGTGGGAGCTTTGAATGTATTTTGGATATGAGAGGAGATCCATGTGTGCAAACCTTCCTCAATTGAGGCACCAACCCATCAGAAATTTCGACCTTGAATTCTTTGAATATCTTTCCAAACATCTTTGGAGAAGGGGAACATAAAAAATATACAAACCACTAATTTTGAGTCATATTTGCACAATGGGCATTGACTTGGACCATGGAATGACTACTTCTGCAATTTATTCCATGTAGAAACTTTGTTTTTTAGAGGATGCCACATAAAAATTTTGACTTTTGCAAGACCATAGAGTGTCTATAGATTTTTACCCCACCAAGTGAGACGATTAAGAAAAGATTCATGTGCAAGCCTAGATGCTTTGTTTTCCCAAACAAGCTAGCCCAAATTATTGGAAATTGTGACAAATGGTTAAATAAGAGTTTTGATATAAATTTCCCATGTTATTGCATGCTCTCCTTCAAGTTGAAGAACTTGAAGAATATCCTATAATTTTTTCCCCTATCCCATTTCCTTGTGAGAGACTTGGATGAGATAAATGTAACCTTCCTTGTGTAATATATGAATTAAATAATCTAGAAGTTTATGATTGTTTGAGCTATCAACCCAAGTGTCCTTGCTAATCATTACATGAGTTCCATCCCCCATATTCCAACAAATGCCCTAGTGAATAATGTAAAATGCATGAATAATAAATTTCAAGGAAAGAGAACCATTTATAGAGGATTTTTCTAGCTCTTTGATCCAATCCATAAGATAAATAGGCTTGATATATTTGAACAACATAAATTGTTCCCATAAACCTTCTCCTTGTATGAATCTCTTGGTGCACTTGGAAGCTAGAACAGATGCAAAATAGGTTAGATCCTTTAGACCCCACCCCACTTGAGCTTTTGGCAAAGCAATAGAATTCCATGAGGGCAGAGTAAAGAATTTTTTGTCCTCCTTTCCTACCGATAATACATAGAGGGATAGACATTTGATTTTCTCTGACTCCTTTTGGGATCCATGACAAGGAGAACTAGGGAACTAGAATAGCTTCAATTACAAACTTGATTTGAAGCAAATGTACTACCTGAGATAACCACTAATTGCACCAAACATTGTTCCTTTTTTCTAGCTTATATAATAGTCGATACCAATACGATTTCAGTAATTGCTAGGATTTAAAGTAAATCCTAGATATTTGAATCCTTTGTCGGTATTTTTCCAATTGTAAATACATTAAATTTGAGATGCTAAAATGTTTGTGATATCATATTCCCCATGTGAATAGGGACTATTTTGATCTATTAACAAGCATGGAATTTTTTAAGGAATATAGGGGTGCTTCCAAAGTTTTCATATCTATGATGTTGCCATCACAAAATATTGGAATATCATCAACAAAAGTAAATGAGATAATCTATAGTTTGTAGAATAGAAACACCCTTAAATGTATTATGATTCTAAGCATCCTTTAATATATTTTTAAGGCATTCAAAAACCAAAATAAAGAGAACAAGAGAGAAGGGACAACCTTTCCTCAATCCTTTGTTTGCATTAAAGAAGGGTGCATCGCTCCAATGGTCAATAATGCAAATGAAGTGTTAATGATACAATTGAATATCCAATATACAAATGAGTGATTGAACCTTAAATGAATAAGAATCAAGAAAATATGTAACCAACTTACCCTCTTAAAAGCATTTTATATATCTTCCTTATACACCACCATTTTTTGATGACTTGAGTGGATGGAATGGAGCCTTTCCTGAGCCAAGCCAACAACATTATGGATCTACTTATCATTTAGGAACATGAATTATTTTGGGGAAATGTGATAAGAGAGGATGTCTTTGAAAGGTTTTGCAATAATTTTGGAGGTGATATTGCATATGGAGTTACAAAGCGAAATAATATGCAAGTGGTTTAAATAGGTGGGGTTGTCCTTTTTAGGAATTGGAGCCACAAAGGTAGAGTTGAAAGGAGCCAAAATTTGTCCCTTGTGATGAAAGTACTCCATCACATTGATTTAGGCTATATGAATATTGAAATTAAATGCATAAAATTAAATGGAACACACATAAATAAATATTAAAAGCACAATAATATGGTGAAAACCTAACTTATATTGATAAATGAAATAATAGAATATTGTATAACACAAATTGGCTAGAATGGTGGTAGTTATCTTTGATTAGAGAGAGATGGTGGTTACACACATTCACAAAATTAATTACAAGAGGTCGAAAGAATGACATTTTAACATAAATAAAGAAACCCAAAGGTCAAAAACCCTAACCCTAGAAGATGAATTTCCAAAATTCTCATGGGTCTTGACGTGGTTAATTGGTACATCAACTTCTCAAAGGTGCAACTTTTGCATTCAATATTTGTTTTGGATGCCTAGTAGCTCATTGAAGAGAACTATCAGAGGAATAGAAATTTTGACTAGGGCCAAGGCATGGCATGAAAACCCCTTCCACCCCCCGAATTTCCAAAAACATCATTTAGGGCCTCAAAATGACCTCGAAAGTTTGGGACCCAAAAATCATAGAAAAACTATCAATAAGATAGAGAACCATTGAAACACTGGAAGAGGTGTGTAGCCACTGATATTCACTTGGATTACACTTGTAATAGGTATTCACCTAAAAATTCAAGGCATCCTACAAAAAATTCAATCGGTAGTCCATTCGAACCTGAGCGCTTTCCTTTTTGAAAACATTGGATAACTCCCTTAAGCTCTCCCTTTGTGATTTTCTCCATTAGCTAATTGTCCTAATCTTCATCGATGAAAATAGATAAATGTGAAGCCACTTAAATAATATTATCGATATTTACCCTTTCTTGGCCTTGAAAAAGCTATTTGAAGTAATTTGTTCCCTCCTCAATTAGCTCCTAAATAGATGATACGTAAGTGCCATAAGCTAGATTAATGGACCATAAAATATTTATGAATTTCCTTTGATTGGCATAGTGGTGAAAGAATTTGGTGTTTTCATACCTTGCATGTAACCATAGTTTACAATTTTTAATCCTCCATTGTTTTTCCTTGTCAAGAAGTAAATTCCTTCTTTTATTCTCCAACTCTCTAAAATCTTCTTTTTTTTCTTCAAAAAACATTTTGAAACCTTCCCCCTATATATAAGATATGGTTTGAGCTTCAATCTCCTAAAGTAACTTTGACTTTCATTCTCTTTTTTTCTTTGCCAATGCACTAGCAACAATGTTGGCTCTTTTTTAGTTTGTTTGGAATTGGTTCAAGGGAGAGGCAACACCATCTGGATTACAAGGTCTCCAAACATATTGAATGGCTTATATGAATGAGGGATCCTCAAACTAGTGTGAATTGAGCTTGAAGGGACTTAGTGGCTTTGGGACCACTTTATTAATTTCTAGAAAATAGGGTAGTGGTATGACTCTCCTCTAATGTCTTCTGAATGCCTAATTCTCATATTTGATTCTAAAAAATCTTCAAAGATTAAGAATTTGTTTATTCTTCTGGTTATTTTATCATTTCCTACTCTATTGTTTCATCTGGTAGGGAGGAGCTTGGGGGTTTGAATATCGATTAGCCCACCCCCCTCAATATAATCCAACAGGAAATTGGCAAGAAGGTTAGATCAAGCAATTGAACCCATATTTAATTATAGCCAAATTTTAGGTCCCCTATAATGATGAGTGTTTCTCTGGTTGAAATAGGCAAATTTAGAGTGTGTTCCCAAAAAACTTCCCAATTATCTATAGATATTTAAGAAAAGAAGGGAAAAATCTAGATCCCTAGAGTAAAGATCCAATGCCAAGCCATTCCTAATTGACCATGTTGACTGTAATATGAAATCCCCTTTCATCCACATTGAAAAATCCCCACCGGAGTTTCTTTTTGTGTCACTTGAAAGAAAATTCTAATCTAGGAAAGAGGAAGAGAGCAAATTGGTGGCTTTGTCACCTTCTATCATCGATTCTTAGAGAAGAATAATTTGAGGCCTATGAACATCAATAAAATGCCTTAGAGCCAATTTTTTCATGGGGTTGGCTAAGCCAAAATAGTTTAAGAAGACAATTTTCATTTGAGGCCTTGGAGTTGAATTACTTAGAATTAATGTTGTTTAGCATTGGGTGTTCCTGGTCGGGAATCCCACCTCTTCCCATCTAGTAGCTCTTGGGAGAGTTTGCATTGTATTTTCCACTATCTGGCTGAAGGCCAAGCTTCTTCTTTCAACTACAATGCAGATCCTGTTGAGGGTTTGGTTTTCTTTGCAAGTTGCAGCAAGTGGAGGCTAGATCTCTTCAGATCTAGAGCATTTCAGTGCTCCTTTTCAGTGGAGAAGACTTCTACTTCATTGGGAGGAGAGTATTGGATGTATTGAGCTTCATTTTCTGATATTGGCATGTGGCCATCCACATTCTAAACCGTACAACACAGTTTAACTTCCAGATCTGCATTATTCTTGTAGGTGCAGCTGGAGGGTCTTTTGGCACACCATCTAGAGAGTTGGTTTTCAAGTGTTGGGGATTTGCCCTTCACTTTGGAGATCCATTGGAGGGGATCATTCTCTTATTTGTATTATATCAGATCCAGTTCCAGATCTGAATATTTCTACAGATCTGCAGTCTTAAAACTCAGATCTACAAGTTGTACATGGTGTAATGCTGAAAACCCCAAGGGGATTTTGAAGAGGAACCTATATAGTGTGGGGATCTAATATAGATCTAACTTTTCGTGCACTTATTTTCTCTAGATCTAAAGTGTAATGTATAGGTGTTGCAACTCATTAAAATAACGTTGTAAGGCTTTTTCCAGTCTTAATACATGGTTTCATCACCTCTTTTTGAGGATTTTCTTCTATTGGAGACTTGTATTTCCTGTTATGCATCTTATGGGCCATATTTTACATCTCTTTTGTTGTTGTAAATACATTTGAAAGGTCTCCATATTGGCCTCCTGCTTTGTCTTTGATGATCTACGTTATTTTCCTGCAAATCTGCATTGTATTGTTGTATTCCCCATTTGGGAATATTACAGTGGTATTAGAGCATCATCTTGGCACAACCTGTGCTTTCTAAGAATCCAATATGTCTTCTAAAGAAGAGGAGCCTCTTACTGAAAAAGAGAAGAGGTATCTAAAGAGAATATAAAAGAAATTTGATTACACAAATGATAATGAAGACAAGGGTAAAGCCCCTTTATCTGGAGGTTAAGATGAAGATAAGGATTTTCCTAAGACCCTTCTCAGAGCCATGCAAGATCTTGCTAGAGAGATCAAAGAGATGAGAATGGACAGAATCAAGGAATCCTCTAAAGTATTTCATCTTGGAGAAGGCTCTAGCATGTCTCATCACTGGAATGATAAACCAGTGCATCATCCACAAGTTTCCCAACGCTCTACCATGCCTACCTTTTTGGTTGTGGGAAATGAAGGGTTTCAAGAGCATGAATCCCTTGAATACTATTTTGAATAATATGAGTCTCAAAATCAGAGATTCAAAGATCACTTGATTTTTCAAGAGCTTTTTCACATAAAGGACAATAGAAGACCAAGGCATCATGATAGCGGTGGTGGATTCATTCAAAATCATGATCGACACCACACTATGGGAAAATTATTTTTACCCAATTTTTATGGGTCATCCAAGTGTTCTGCCAAATCTTGGGTAGAAAAACTTGACATCTACTTTCAGTTGAACAAGGTTCCAGAGATGGAGGCTATCAAGATTGCAGCGCTGCACCTTGAAGGTGAAGCACATGACTGGTGGTTCCATGGTTTGTCTACATTGGGTCATGCCAATGTGACTGCTTATTCAGAGTTCCCTAGAAGGTTGGTGGAAAGATTTGATAGAAGAGATCCAGAGGCACCATTCATGAGCCTTGCAAAGTTGAAACAATCAGGTAATACAAAAACTTACATCTCTAAATTTTTAAGATTATCTGTTATGGTTCCTAATTTCTCTACAGCAAGAAGGGTGTACATGTTCATTGATGGTTTAGATGAACCTCTCCATGGGTTGGTTAAATATACCAAGCCCACTACCCTACATGATTTTATTGAAAGGGCTAGAGACATTCAAGATTCCTTGCCAAAAGCAAAGGCAACTTTTTAGCATAAGCCCTCTTTTTTTTCAAAGGGAAAGAAAGAAAAAGTTGCTCCTTCCAAGGAAAGCTCATATAAGAAACCTCTTGATGATGAAGTCTAGAGAGATCTTAGAAGAAGGAATCTTTTCTTCACTTGCCAAGAATCATGAGCACCTGGACATAGATGTGTTGCTGGAAAAGCACATTACATAGAGGTATTCTCAGATGATGAAGAGGAAGAAGAAGATGAACCAAGAAGAGGTCACAGCACTGACACTGAAGGAGGAGAGCCAACACCATCAGGAGATGGGAATGAAGCATTTTCTCCTATTGGAGGGGCTCTTTCATCTTTGAGAGGAGTACCTAAGTACTTGACCTTAAGAGTTCAAGGTTCCATCTTGAATCAGAGGGTTTATGTTTTTATTGACAGTGGGGCTACCCACAATTTCATTGATGCCCAACTAGTGCAAAGGAGGGCAATACCCATTGATGCTTTTAAGGGATTCTCTGTTTTGGTCCCAGGAGATATAACAATGCAATGAATTCATTATGTCCCATCACTTTTAGTCACCATGGGGACTTATACATTGATTGATCACTTCTTTGTGGTTGACATACCTGACACCAATGTGATTTTTTGTGTCCAATGGTTGATTACATTGGGGAAAGTCACCACTGATTGGGAGGATTTTCAAATGGAATGGGTGGAAAAAAAGAGTGGTAAGACTCAAATGATAAAAGGCATGCATACATATCCCTCACATACCACTTCCACATAAAGAACAGAGATGGATTTGCGCAGTGGAAGCAAGCACCTTAAGGGCTATCGCCTTAAAAGCACCTCATGAGATCAAGTGCATGAGACACTGCTACTCAGTGGCAAACCACTTCTGGGAGGCCACCTGATTCAAATTCTCGTGGGATATGTCTTCACAAACATGATGCCCAAGCATAGATCCAGGAGGGATGGGAGCATTGAAGACAATGATACAAGGTTGAGAGTCTTGGTAGGCTCAAGGAGGAGGGGAGATCTTCTCCTCAATATCATCATCACCCACTCTCATTTTAGCTTTTGCATTGTGGAGGAGACAGAAGGAATGGCCTTCCAACTTTTATACCTTTGGCATGAGATATGTCGAGAGGAGAATAGCCACATGATGACATTTCAACAGATAGACGTTAGCGCCGCTTGGCTTCTACTGATACATTTAATTTGAGTTGATCGTTGATTCATACATCAAGATGCACTGTGTTTTTTATGGGAATGTATGGAGGGAGGATGGGAGGTATGTCTGTGCCCTGTGGGATGGAGATTCTCCATGTATCTTATGCTACATGTTTCAGGGAGAACATTGGGCAAACCATGTTTGTTTCATTTGAGCTATTGTCTCCTTATGGGATGGCTTATTTACATCTCATGAGAACTTTGGAGGAGAAATTCATGGAGGGCTGGATTGGTGAACACTTAGCTTATGGAGGAAGCTTATCACATGATGGTGTCACCTAGGGAGGAGGAAGAGAGTTGCAGCACTCACCTTATCAGTTTCTTGAGGACAAGCAACATTTGGGAGGGGAGGACTATAATATTCCCAATTAGTCATGAGCTAATTGGAATATTCATTTTTATTTTATTTCTTTGTTTAAAGAATAAAAGTGTAAAGGAAGTCCATAATACTCCTAAACAGTGAATAAATCAAATTCCAAATGTAAAAAGGCTGAATCTTGGCTGCTAAATCAAGCACCGTTAGGTGTGAAAGGGGCTGGACATTTTGACTGGGTCAACCTTGACCAAATCTATAGCGTTGCCTTGGAGGAGTGGCCATCAATGAGGCATAGTGCAGTTTTAGATGGAGATGCCTTGTGTGAAAGGAGTGATCTCATTAGAAGTGGTTTAGGGTTTGCAAGCTCTTAAATTATAAAAGGAAGAGGATGGTAGCATTAAAAGGTTGTTAATGGTATTGTATTTCTGAATATATTGTCTGTTTAGACATATATCATTCTCTTGCTGTTTAGCTGAGAATTATCATATATCATTCTCTTGGGAGAGTTTTCATTGTATTGTCCACTATTTGGCCGAAGGCCAAGACTCTTCTTTCAACTACAATGCAGATCATGTTGAGGGTTTGGCTGTCTTTGCAAACTACAACAAGTGGAGGCTAGATCTCTTCAGATCTAGACCATATCAGTGCCCCTTTTCAGTGGAGAAGTATTCTACTTCATTGGGAGGAGAGTATTGGATGTATTGAGCTTCATTTTCTGATCTTGGCATGTGGCCAACCACATTCTAAACCCTAAAGCACAGTTTTACTTCCAGATTTGCGTTATTCCTATAGGTGCAGTTGCAGGCTCTTTTGGCACACCATTTGGAGAGTTGGTTTTCAAGTGTTGGGGATCTTCCCTTCACTTTGGAGATCCATTGGAGGGGATCATTCTCTTGTTTATATCAAATTAGATCCAGTTCCAGATCTGAATATTTCTACTAATCCATAGTCTTAAAACTCAGATCTACAAGTTGTACATGGTATAATGCTGAAAACCCCAAGGTGATTTTGAAGACGAGCCTATATAGTGTGGGGATCTATTATAGATTTGAATTTTCATGCACTTATTTGCTCTAGATCTAAAGTGTAATCTACAGCTATTGCAGCTCACTAAAATAATGCTATAAGGCTTTTTCCAGTCTTAATACATGGTTGCAACACCTCTTTTTGAGGATTTTCTTCTATTGGAGACTTGTATTTCCTGTTATGCATCTTATGGGCCATCTTTTACATCTGTTTTGCTACTGTAAATACATTTGAAAGGTCTCCATATTGGCCTCCTGCTTTGACTTCGATGATCTACGTTATTTTCCTGCAAATCTGCATTGTATTGCTGCATTCCCCATTTGGGAATATTACACCTGTCAAATGACCTGCTCCTAATTCTTGATGGTGATAATGTTTTCCAATCCCTTAGACAGATTAACGTTATCAAAATATGAGCCATGCCCATATAACGAGTGTTTTGATAGGATTCATAAACCTCATAAAAAACCTCAATGTGATACCAAATTCTCCAAAAAAATTAGAGGACCAAAAGAGGAGCGGGAGCCCTAGAAGCTTCCACAAAATAAGGATTACCCCCATCTTCTCAAATTGAGCATCAAAATTGAGTTGTCATTTTTTTGTGAACATGGCTTGTGAGCCCCAAAACCATCGACCTTGGATCAATTTTTGAGTATCAAATGTTGAATTTATGATCTAGGCCATCCACCCTCACACGAGAATCATATACTTTGGAGAGTAACCCCAAATTACCAAGAAGTTTACATTTGTCCGTTCTTCTAGGATTTCCATGGAAATTCTTTCTTTAGAAAATCGAATCATGATAAATGGATCTTCCATCTTATGAATGACATTCAAGCAAATTATTCCCCCAATACGAGGTTTATTTCCATCAATTTCCATTTGATGCACCTTTTGCTCTGCTAAGTTGCTTTAGTGCCAGGTGTAACCTTGTCTGCCATTAAGGAGGAGGGAGAGTGAGTTGTTAATCCATCAATCATCATTTAAGTAGTGAATAAACCATCGATAAAACCAACTAGGGATGTTGAAAATAATATAGACTATAGCAAGGGAACCAACACTAAATCCACTCTAAGAATGGAGATGTTTGTATAACACTTTATCGAAGAAGAGAGAAGAGTGCATGGTCATTATCCAAGTCTGTATGTAGAGGCAAAGTATAAGAGTTGAGGTAATCAAGTGTGGAAGTTGTAGGTTTTCCAGGTCGAATAGATCTAGATCTAGTTATGATTGCATGATTATGACGCCCACCGTTATTCAAGCCAAAGAGGTATAAGTTTAATCCGCAATTGGAGGGTGCTCTTGTTGAGCAAAAGACCTTTGAGACTACTTGTCGTGCTAGGTTAAATGGCAACCCCCTCTAGTAGGTTTGGGGAAAAGTCGACCACCTCTAGGTCCATGGCCCATGCTTGTCATGAAGGCCACAAGTGGCCTAGTTTGAAGGAAACCCCAAAGAGCACATACATGTTAAGGCATTTAGAGATATACAACAAAAACAAAATTTCAATGTTAAAAAGAATAAAACAAAAACAAAATAAAATTTGTCAAGGTTTTAGAGTTATAATCATTATTATAAAATTAAATTAAATTTTATGTGTAGGGATTTTAAAACAAAATGTATTCATATTTTTCATCTTCGACATTTTGGATCACAACTTAGGTCCATCATCATGAGAGAATGTGGATCCTAAATGTTGAGGATTAAGAATATGAATGTGATTTCTTCGGAAATCTCTACACATGATATTAAGTCCCACAAAAATCTCAAATTTGAAAACTAAAACTTGTTCAGAGATTTATAATGCATTTTTCTATTTTTTATTTTTTTGGCAATAATTAATAAAATCCAGAAATGTAATTATTAACTAAATCATAATTTTATATTGTTTAAAATGTATAAATCTATTCAAAACCCCTAAAAAAAACTTCCATGATCTTAACAATTGAAATATGCAATTCTGATTGTCATTATTTTTGTTATTATTATTATCCAATTTTAAGGTCACGGCCAAGCCAAACACCAAATTAGTATATGATACCCCTTTGTTTGTGAGACAAGGGACCCACCTCCACACAACGATTTGACTACTAAGTCTAGGAATGCATACATACTCTACCCTTTTGATTTTGAACCTATAACCTCTTAAGAGAAAACACATACTCTTAACCATTAAACACAATCAGACTATATTCTAATCTATATATAAAAAATTAATTTAAATAATAATAAATTATATTTTCCCCACCATGTAACCCAATTCTAATACTAATTTAAAAGTAAAAATTACACATTTAGAGTCCTAAAAAATTAAGTTACCATAAAACTTATATGCAATGACAATGTTCGTGCTCATGGTGACGTAGAATCGCAAACTTAAACACAAAGTAATAAAACTCTTTCTTCTTTATTTAGGAAAATTGAATCATGTCCCACGTCCCACTTTCTTGTTTTAGAGGGACTTCCGTGCCTTCTTCGTAAGGGGCGTGAGCTTTTCCGTGATATATATATATACACCGCTTATTTGAGGCATTGGTTCCGTGATAATGATCATACGAGTAGGTTCAAATTTTGACGAAATCTTTATCGACTTTACCTAATCACCACCCCATTTAGCTGTTTGCTTCTTAAATTTATAAAACCTTCCTAAATTTATGAAAACTTTGCTTCGGGACAAAGTATTTGTCCCAGTAGGTTCAAATTTTGACGAAATCTTTATCGACTTTACCTAATCACCACCCCATTTAGCTGTTTGCTTCTTAAATTTATAAAACCTTCCTAAATTTATGAAAACTTTGCTTCGGGACAAAGTATTTGTCCCATGAGTAGCTGTCCTATGACTTCACTTCTCATAAAGAGGTTCTCCTAATTTATTAATTTTACAAAGGTTAAAGTAATTAAGTGTTTATTCGTGTCTTTTATACATGTGAAGCATTAATAATGATTTATTCTTAATTTATGTAATTTTACCAAGGTTAAAGTACTTAAGTGTTTATTTTGATTTTATTTTTTTTAATATTTATGAGAGATTTTTATTTTATTTATTTATTTTATTATATAGTTTTTTTGAAATGAGATCTTTTTTGTGGATGAAGTTTTATTGTTAAAATTGTTATGAATTGTTTATGGGGTATTGGATAAACAGTGATTGGGTGCTTTATTAAGGCACTTTGATGTGAAGTTATTTGTTCAGTCTTCCACCTTGATCGGGGTGATATATTAGACATGTGGAAGATGTAGTCTTGCCAAGCTTACAAAAAAAAATGTTATGAATTAATTATTTTCACCCATATTTATATTAAATTTAGGGAATAATTCTTTTGAAAAGGAGTTGAGTTTATCTACTTATTAATTGACTCCTTTTATATTGCATAATAAAACTATTTTTTTGAAACAAAAAAATTACAAATATTTATTCTATTTTAAAATATTTGAACATTATTGAATTATTTTAAAAATTGAACATTATACCAAAAAGAATAGAATTACATAAATAATGTACATTTTATTTATTTCCATTTAAAAATTAAGAATCAATTCTACCTTTTCTTTTTCCCTTCTTTTTAACCTCATCCTACCCCTCAAAGAAGGATCTATAGTGGCTATCTATAACTCAGAAGGTGAGAGCTTAGGAATTGAAGACCGAACCATTTTCTTATTAGAATTAGAGATGTTAGTATCATGAAGGCACTTCATTCTTTAAGGAAGGAGAACATGATCAACTACCATTTATGAGGAGGAAATTTGTGTATCAATAGCTTTTGTTTGAGTCATGCTTTCAAACAAATGATATTAATCTTCTTTGAATATGTTGTTTGTTGATTTTCATTATCTTTTTTCTCATCTTTATCTAGTGGAAATGTCCAACCTTTTGATTTAGACCTAGCCATTTTTTTATGTAAAAGATGAGCTCATCCATGAGCACAAGAATCTCGTAAATATCTTGGAATATGAAAAATTTGCATTGGAATATTGTATTCTCATAAACCAAGATCTAAATCCATATAAATTTTTTTTCATTTGAGAGCAGTTTCGTCTAGAAGACCCTTATTTAAGTTGATCTCATCTATATGCATAATACTACTATTGCTTTCTTAAAATTTGTTTTCACGTAACCAAATATAGTATTTTCAATATCCTACATTACTAAAATATGTCAAAATGTAATGGAAAATTTGGGAGGTAAACCCAAATTTGCATACAAGTAACTAACATAGAGCTTGGATCAAATTTAGGAAACCAAGAATTTATAAAAGGTCATGTTATTCCTTACAAACAACCACCCTCATCAAAAAATTCTTCAAAGTAAAAAAGAAAATGAACAATAAAAAAACCTTTTGGAACAGAGATAAATCTCACAACTCTTTGTCCAAATTGAGTGGATCAACTAGTAATAATCAGATGAAGGAAACCAATAACTATTAAATTTCTGAATAATAGTCATTTATTCATAGTTTTGATGCAATTCAATGATCTTTGACGATGCATTTTCCACCAATATTTAATCATCCAATTTATCCACTGTATAAACATACGTGATAGGAGTTAAAATGGTTGTCATTCATTCATATATATATATATATATATATATATATATATATATATATAATGAAACCAACTTTAAATTTGAAGAGATCCTAAGTCTCAAAACTTCTCACTATAATCACAATACCAACTGGATAGTCCAATAACTATAGAAATTATAGTCGAATTAAGGAATTTCATTTATAAAAAGTTATTAGGTTAATTATATTTAATCCTTGCAATAATTCATGATGAAAGGATGACAAACCAACACTTAATTTACTTGGGGAATTTTATGTTATGTAATATGGCATGAAATTTTATCTTTCAAATCACTTTGTAAAATATTATATATGTATGTAATTTTATCTTTTAAATCAGTATGTAAAATCTTATGGGAGACATTCTTAAGTGATCTAATTAACATTAATAACAAAATAATTGAATTGAAAAATCTTTTATTTATAGAAATAACAAGATATACATTGATTTCATTACTTTATATATATATATATATATATATATATATATATATATATATATATATGAAATATTAATATTTTTGTTTGTTTCTCAAGTTCTTTGTGATTTTCCACGCTTGATTTATGGTTTGAGGAGCCACTACCCAAGCTGTCCAAAGTCACCCAGGGATTGCACCCGCCTGAGCCACACCAATCCTTAACTCACTTTATTTTTTATCATGTCTCCTCCTCCTAACACAAAGCATATCCACCCTAGTGAGATTTGATCCTGAGTCACATTTCCTACAAAGTCCATCCTCAATTATATAAATTTTATAATTATTCAATTTTATATAATTTAATAACAATATATAAACAATAAAAATATTAAACACAAATCAGAGTAAATTAAGAACTGTGTTCCCAAAAAAACCTATTACAAATCTATTTAAAAAAATAAACATCTATTCCAATTTTAATATAATTTAATATTGAGCTAACCATCCTTATCCACTTTTACAACTAACATAATAATAATACAAATTGACTTACACCAATTCAAAGTTAAACCAAATAATACAAATTGACATAGACCAAATTATAAAGTTAAACAAAACACAATTTTGTTTTTATTAATTAATATGATCAATAAAATATACGGATGAATAATAAATTAATTACATAAATCAAAAGAGATATAAGAACTCTAACGAATTATTATATTTTTACCCAAAAAAAACATTATTGTTAATTTATTATTTTAACTAATACTTTTTATTTAATGTTTTTCATTAATAATATATATCTATTTCTATATCAAAATAATAATATAAAAATTAATACTTTTTAATAAAATATAAATTAAAAGCATTTATTAATATAGAGAAATTATTCAATATATAAAGAAATTATATTAATATAAATTTATGTTTGGGGCACAGTAAAGATTTAGAATTATATTAAAATGTGTTGTTGAATTTTACTGAAAAAGCTATAGATCTTAGTTTAATGCAATATAACCAATATATAGTAACAAAGTTCTCGTTTTTAACCATAAAAAAAATAAGAAAAAGACCTCAAAAAGATACAAACTTGTATAAAATCTAGTGTGGAGAAATTTTATCCCAGCCTGAAGGTGGTGGAGAATGAAGTACTTCATTCAGATCCAGAGCAAAGTAGGAAGAGATGGTTGGATGAGCTGAGGAGTTAAAGGATTAAATAATGTGTTGATTTTTAGCCTTTAAATCTTTAATATGGAGCATTAGAGCATTGATTTCATCCATTAACTTATGAATATGATGTCTTCGCTCAATGAGAATTTCCATTTTTGATGTCTAGTTGGTTGTCAATTGAGCTTGTTGAATCTACATCTCACTGATTTCATGTTGCGTCTCTACAATTTCTTCTGCTTGGCCACTAAAGTGATCATGATTTCCTATATGTGCCTTGAAAGCCATAGTCATAGTTGAATTCATATCTTGAGGAAGTTCAAGGATGAGACACATATGACGATGCTTAAGCAAACTCGATACCAAAGAGATCCAACAAATGCATAAAATAGGATAAGGAATTTTCCAAAGTTGGAAAGGAATAACAGAATGAATTCCATCTACACCGGTTGAATATTGTATGTAGACGACCACACAGGATGATATGCATGTGAACTAATCCATTAGACCCCTAAGGCATGCAACAAGACAACACATTGATCTCAATTCCATGGTGAGATCATACTCGTGACAGGGGAACAACATAAACCTAATGAGAACAAATAATGAGTGTGGGAACGAATGGAGCCATATAATTGTTAAGTTGAAGCCTTCAATCCTTACATGGCTTGGCGTCGCCATTTATCCACACCCTAACTTAAGACTTAATTCCATGCTTAACATGTTAAGGGAGGTTAGGGGATGGGATGAAAGGAACCCTAATTATTGGAATAAAGGTTCTTTCTTGATGCATATTTGCTTGATTTGTAAGGGAGTCCACTCTTTTATTATTTTGCCTTGCACATGACGAATTTGAACTTTTTGGAAATGGGATAAATTTCATTGATTTTTTTTTTAAGGATTCTGAGTATGTCATCTGAAGGCTAAGATGAAGATATTGGATTATGAGCCTGAAGTCTCCCATTATGATTACTTGATTGATGTTGAGATTTTTAGCTCATTTAATTCCTTAGTATAGTACATGCGTTTCAGAATTAAGATGGAAATATTGAATATAAACACTAATCCACACTATGATTATTTAATTGATATTGAGAGCATTAACTTAATTCCTTTATATAATGCATATGCTTCAACTTGGTTTTTTTTTTTCCAACTACATTCTAAGAAAAAACCATTTTTTCATTTCCTCTAAACACACGAACACCCCACTCTACATCACCCCCACTCTACATCTACCACTCATTAACTTATAATATATTTTATCCCTTTAAAAAATAATAATAAAATATTAAATGACATTTTAAATATAAAATTAATATATTTTATTATTTAAAAAAACACACTAAAGCCCTCTACATCTACTACCCATTAATTTATAATATATTTTATCACTATAAACAGTAACCATAAAATATTAAAAGATATTTTAAATATAAAATTTTAAATTAAAATTAATATATTTTATTATTTAAAAAAAACACAAATAAAAGTTAAAACTATATATATATAATCTCAAATTTATATTATAATACTATTAACCATTAAATTATACATATATATATAATCTTAAATTAATATTATTAACAATTTCCCTATTATTTTTACCTATTTAATCATCAACACGTTACCATTAAAATATATATATTTCATATTTAAATTTCATCTATCACCGGCATTCTCCTTCCTATCAACTACCTGACAACTACTTAAACTTGTCATGCGTCACACCAATTTCATGAACTTATCAGCAATTTAAGAATGACAGCAATAGGCAACTACGCAATATAAAATTCGTTGGACTTCATAAATAAAAAGTATAGAATTTTGTATTTTTTAACCGACTCAATTTATTCTAATTAACTGTTAAAAATATAAAGAGGCAAAAGGAATTTTTTATTTTAATGAACATAAATTAATTAACATTTTCAAAATAGGAATAAGATAATTCTTAAATTATTTTAAATTAAAAACATCAATAATGTTTTTTCATTAAAGATATTATTTAAATATACTTATATTAAATATTATTTTTTTTAACTTTTTCTTAATAATAATGATGATGATTAACGTTTACTTGAAATCAATGAGGTTTATCGGATCTTAAGAAAAGGGATTAATTGAGACTTTCTAATATTTTATTTTTATGATTAAATAGAAGGGAAAGAAGTGTTTCCAGATCACTATAATTTTTTTCGTTGAACAAGTCAAAAATGTTGGTAGTGTGACAATTGTTTTGGAAATGAGAGCAGATGTGAGTAAGTGCCAAGCAATCCAAGAGAAAGTGCTTCTCATCTTCAATCCTCTTAGTATTGCACAATTGACAAATTCTTTCTTTCTAAGGTCTTTTGGGAATAGACCAAGTGGTTTCACTTTGGAGCTCATGAGAGTTAGTTCTTATCTTTGCAATGTTCATTTTCTTCTTAACATTGGTCAAGATTGAGAGATCATTTTGGTTAGCGGGAGTGGGTTTGATCACCTCCTTATAATATCTTGGCTTCCTTTTCCATTCTAGCTCCTTATCATCCAACAATTTGTCCTTAAAATTAGAAGTAATAATATTTTTAATATTATATTTATTCTCCATGATGATCTCCTCCTTTAACCCCCAATATTCAAGCCAAGACTAGGCATACTTGTGCCAACCCCACTTGAGCCGGAGGTGTGGGTTTTGGCTAGAGTTAGAAGTAATTTTGGGGAACCTCTTGGTTTCCATGTTGTAAAGCTTCTTCTTATACATCAGATAGTGAAACATAACCATGCTTTCAATGGGGGAAAGACCAACTTCAGTCAAGAGGATATGATAAGGTTTATTACCTTTAATCTTGAGGTTGTAGGTTATAAATTGGATTTAAATCAACTCGATCTTCCTCCACAACTCTCTAGATATACTGCAACCCCAAACCTCACATCTATATAAGATAACGGACATGATGAGAATCTCAAAGAGGAACTTTTTTTACTCCAAACCCAAAGATCAGTCATCTTGCAATTGTTTTTAAGATCATAATAAGCTTTCTAGTTTCCAATAATCCTTTTTTCGATGCTATAAGTTCCAATTACGCTGGTGATGAATATCAATACTTAAATATTTGTATGGAGAAACCTTCTCCAAGTAATTATTATCATAGATGAAATTTTCATGGTTGATCTTTTTTGGATTTAATTATCATGACTCTAATCTTTTCAGTATTAACAATGATAACCATCTTGGAGCAATAATCATGGAGGATTTTAAGCCGGTTGTCAAGATCCTCATGGCTTCTAACTAGAAGAATAATATTACCAGCATAAAGGAGGAGTAATGACCATACCAAAGAGCTTGGGTTCGACTTATCCTGCAACTTCCATATATGCTTCTAGCTTATCAATGTAAATGCCAAAAAGGGTAGGGGATAGGGGACACCCTTGCTTGATGTCTATGTTGCATTTAATTTCTTTAGACTAACTCTCAGTGGTCTTAAGTTTGGCGACAACGTTCTTGTATAGTTGAAACACAACAACCCTCAACTCAAGAGGAATGATTGTTTCTTCAAGTCTTTACCATAACTTATCCCTAGGAACCGTGTCGAAAACTTTTCTAAAGTCAACAAAATAACATAAGAGATCAATTTTTCTATTGTGACATTCCTTAGCAACGATCCTAAGAGTGACAATATGGTCAATAATTGAGCGATGTCTTCGAAAACCAGCTTACCATTCAACTCTTTTACCATGGCTTTCAAACCATATGCTAATCTTCTTTTCCAAAATAAATCGAATTATAATGATTTTAAAACATTTTTCTAAATAAAATATCAAAAGCAAGGAACTGACGTTCCTAATGTCTTTGACCACATCACATTCCAAAATGAAATGTTTTTCCGATTCCACTGCCCTAGATGTGCAAATGTACACACTTGTTCTTCCCAAGCTTCTTTAGGCCTTTTCCACCGTCTTGTTTCACACCGAAATTTATGCGAGTTGGTTCTTAATTGAACAATAAGAACCTTTTCCCTCCACAGAATGCTAGCTCTAATATACTCTTTTTGTTGTGGATCACACGTAGGGTTGAATTCCTCAATGTAGTACTTCTTCTTTCTATCAGACTCTTTTCCCCACACTTATTTATGAAACTTCCCCATAACAAAATTCTTTAGCTCTTGTTATTTGTGGGACAAGCATTGACGTAGATATTCCATTTTTGCATCCATGTGTAGTTTTGTCTCATCCATGTTTTCTTTCTTTCACTTGTGCCTTCGTTGAAGATAACATTAGGACATCGACCTACTCCCATTTTCTCAATTCTTTTTAGATACCTTATGAGCCGCACCATAGCAATTGCTTCGATAAGAGTTGCTCCTATTTCACTCAACATTATCTCATAAGGCACTGAACTTTTTATTTTGAACTTGCTCATGATCAAGCGTTTTTGGATTTTCTCAATTTGTTTCCATTTTGAGACGGGGTGCTGCTAGCCCACAATTCACACCCATATAGAGGCACTGGACAAACTAGGAGTCTAAAAAGCATTTTAATCGTTTTCCAATCCCATAACTCTGCCTCTCTACATTTGTTTTGAAGAACATATAATGCTTTTCACCCTCCTAAAATTCTCTTATTTTTATAGTCCTCCCAATCAAGTTTGTTGTTGAAATCAATCCCGAGGTACTTGTACTCATTTACTTCTTCAAGAAATTTGCCTTCAAAGAAGAACGTATGTTGACTATGATTCTTTTTATTAGAAAAAAAACATTATTTTGGTCTTTCTAGTATTGACTTGCATCCCTACAAAAATGCTAAGGGCATATAGGGACATCTACAATCCATGGGCCAATTTAGAAATCAATACGAGATTGTCATCTTATAAAAGAAGCTTTATCATAAACTCCCCCAACAGAAAACCATCTCCACCTTGCAGATTTAGCCACTCTTCAAGTTTATCAATATATAAACCAAAAAGTGTAGGGGATAGAGGTCAACCTTTTTCGACTCCATTGTCACTTCTAAAGCTTTCTGAAATACCTGTTGAGGTTCTAATTTTGACTTTCACCTCTTCATAAAGTATATGGACAATGACTCTATAGTGCAAAGAAATTTCAAGTTCTTCCATTCTACGCCACAACTTATATCTAAGGACTGTGTCAAATGCCTTTTTGAAGTCAACAAAGTAGCATAATACTTATTATTTGTCCCCCCAAAACTTTTCAATAATGTGTCTCAACGTGATACCATGATCCACTATAGAATGCTTCGGCCTAAAACCCACTTGTCCTTTTTCCCTCTTTTCTTTTACTTCTGCCTACTTACTGATTCTATTTTTTACCATGTTGCCAAAAAGCTTTGCAAACAAAGGATTGATCATAATGGTTCTATAATTGGAAGGTTGTTAATGTCTCCACTTTTAAAAAGGGTATTGCTAGGCTAGTTGTAGAGTCTCTTAGGAATCCTTGCTGAATGATGTTGTTGAATATTTCCATGATGTGCGGTGCAAGTGTGCTCATTCCCCATTTTAGATACTTTGTTTGAAGTTCAACCAAGTCTTTTACCTTTCCTGTTTTCAACTTCTTAATTCCAATCTCCACCTCTTGTAACATCAAGAGCTTTGTAGTTGTGTTGATCCTAGGGGGAGGCTCCACCTCTTATTCTTTCTCGTAGAGTTGTCTTGCATATTCAAACCATTGATTGGTTGTAATATTATTTTCGGTTTGCTTTTTCCTTGGTTGAAGTTCCTACCAAAAAAGCTTTGGGTTATTCTTGCCTCGATATATTAACTCTTCTCGCCTTGTTTGCATGAACTCAATTTTTTTTCCTTTTCCGTATCTGCTTATATAACTTTAGATTCATCTTCTCCTTGCCTACCTTTTTCAAGGTTCTCCTTGCCATTTTGCATTCCTCATCAAACCGAGCATTTACAGGAAAACAATTTGATTATGATTTCCTATTTTTTGCTCTTATGCACTTCTCAAGTGCACTTTGAATTATATTTGTTAACTCATGTCTATTGAAGCTTTGGAAACCAAATTTCTCATTCTGAATTAATAGCTCTAGCATTGTCTTGAAGATAATACAATTTTATTGTGTTAAAAGAATTTTGGCCCTTGATAGTGATTTTCGAGAGCATTGAGTTTTCCTCCTACGCTGCCTTTCTTCTAACCATGATAACTTTTTATAAATTGGGTTATGGTCTGATTTTAAGTCCCAAATACGCTCTCCAATCTTAACTTTGTCTATTTTTTCTATCAAGCTTTGTGAACAAATCACATAGTCAACGACACTTGCCCCATTTTATGTGTTGTAAGTGAAGTTCCCAAACCTTTTCCATCTATCTAGAACATTGCAAATAATTAAGTTGAAAGCACCACACAA
The DNA here is from genome assembly GCA_034641835.2 of Pinus albicaulis. Lineage (NCBI taxonomy): Eukaryota > Viridiplantae > Streptophyta > Pinopsida > Pinales > Pinaceae > Pinus > Pinus albicaulis. Next base: position 1,702,578,082 of record CM076575.1, on the reverse strand, counting down.
TGTAAGCAACTCCTCTCCAAAATGATTGTTAACTTTGTCATCTTCTGAACACCTCACCCATTGGGGATTCTCCTCTTCAGTGAGCCAAATAGGATTGCGATCTTCTTTGCAACAAAGAATACTAGCATGTTGATTTGTTGTTCTAACATTGAAATCTCCCACTAAAAGAACTTCTCCGTGCTGAGAATAAGTGACAATATCTTACTTTAAAACTACATATAAATCCTTGTTATCTAATTCCTTATTTTTGTCAATTTTTAAGTCTTCAGAGACAAAATAATAAAATATAATTCTAATTCTTTGATATTTTAAACCATAAATATCACACTAGCAATAAGATTCCTATTTTGTTTATAGAAAACAATTAACTAAATAATACTAATAAAAAATCGTTTAATTCAACTACAATCTTTTATTTAAAAAAAATAAAAAATTCAAATTTACAACACATTTAAACACAACCCCACACATATATATATTAAATTAACATTTTACTTGTAATTACAATTTATTGTTAAATTAGGTTAAACTATTAACATTTTACTTGTTATTACAATTTATGGTTAAACTAATTTAACATCGTTAAAAACAATAATGACACATACACGTCTGCTCGATAAATGCCACCTGACAAAATGCAAAAGCCCAAAACTAAAATCATTTATGGTTTGGGTCGGTGAGAAACTTGGTGGACTCCTTCCATGTCTGTCTGTCCGTCATTCATTCGAAGGGGAAAAGGAAGCGAGGAGCGAAAAACGGACAGCGACGGGACGCAGAGGTTTCAGGTTCCAACCACTCTCCTGCCACTCTCCAAGATTTGAAGTCCAATTCCCCACGCCACTCTCAAAATTGAGCTTAAAAGGAAATTCACGGCAACTGGATTCCGTGATCGCACGATCGCATGTTCGATTCCCCTGGCTACCTCCAACAGATTTCGAGATCAATTCTCATCCCAGTCCAGAAATGACGAACGAATTTCATTCCAACGGCTTCACGAACGGAGATAAGCTCAATTTTCCACATACAAACGGCGCAACGGAGCATCAGCAGGGCATCAATGGCAGCGACGGTCCAGGGAAGCCCAACAATAACGTCGCAGAGGAGAGACTGGACGAGCTCCGTCAATTGCTCGGAAAATCGCGGGGCGACGTGCTGAGGATCGCAGGCGTGGGGGCCGGGGCCTGGGGCAGCGTCTTCGTAGCCCTACTGCAGGACGCTTATGGAAGCTTTAGGGACAAAATGCAGGTTAGAATATGGCGGAGGCCCGGCAGGTCGGTAGATCGAGCCACCGCGGAGCATTTATTCGAGGTCATTAACTCAAGGGAAGATGTTCTCAGACGTTTGATCAGGCGTTGCGCCTATCTTAAATACGTAGAGGCCAGGCTCGGGGATCGCGTTCTGTATGCCGACGAGATTCTGAAAGACGGTTTCTGTTTGAATATGATCGAAACACCGCTCTGCCCGCTGAAAGTTGTGACGAATTTGCAGGAGGCCGTGTGGGACGCCGACATTGTTATCAACGGCCTCCCTTCGACAGAAACGAAGGAGGTTTTTGAGGAAATTAGCAGGTATTGGAAGGAGCGCAGGACTATGCCGATTATTATTTCGCTGGCGAAGGGAGTTGAAGCGGCTTTGACACCTCTTCCGCGCATTATAACTCCCACGCAGATTATCTGTCGAGCTAGTGAGTCATTTGTTTTAAATTTTCTTAAGCTCTCTCTTGGTTTCGTTGATTTTGAGGAAATTTATGATGCTTTAAGCTGCTATAATAGATGCTGGATTGCATGCTTTTAGATATTCTGTTCAATTTTTAATTCTGCCGATTGGGAGGTTATGACCTTAAATTCAAAGACATTTGTTGAGGGACGCCCTTATAAAGTGTGCAAGTTTTCACTGCTTGAAAGTCCCCATCACAGACCATTGTTTACTCCGACGCAGATTATCTGTCGAGCTAGTGAGACATTTGTTGAGGGACGCCCTTATAAAGTCTGCAAGTTTTTACTGCTTGAAAGTCCCCATCACAGACCATTGTTTTACTCCCACACAGATTATCTGTTGAGCTAGTGAGTCATTTGTTCTAAATTTTCTTAAGCTCTCTCTTGGTTTCGTTGAATTTGAGGAAATTTATGATGCTTTAAGCTGTTATAATAGATGCTGGACTGCATGCTTTTAGATATTCTGTACAATTTTTAATTCTGCCGATTGGGAGGTTATGACCTTAAATTCAGAGACATTTGTTGAGGGACGCCCTTATGAAGTGTGCAAGTTTTTACTGCTTGAAAGTCCCCATCACAGACCATTGTTTACTCCCCCTCCCCGCCCTAGCCCCCGCTGGCCAAAGCAGGTTGGTTGCCAAAGACTGCAAGTTATCGTTAATTGAATGGGACAATAGTTACAACAAATAGCCAGGTTATGGTTAGGTTAATGGGACCATAGTTGGCTCCACGGATATGTCTGTGTATATGGAAAACACGGTCATCATATCATGGACCATATTTTAGCGGCATCTTCGCTATATTTCAGTATATTTCAGTCGTATTAGGCCTCATCATATCGTATTCGTATTATTTGCGTAGTCTAAACAGGCCACAATTTTTGCCACAGGATTTTGATTTTGGGTGCCAAAGGGTTTTTGATGGTGGTGCTGAATCCATTAATGCCAACAAAGAAATATTTAAGCACTTCCACCATCAATTTTTTTGAATTTTTTTCGCCAGATTCCAGCTAGAAATTTGACATCCACGTGAAATTGTGGCAACAACACCGTTATTTTTGTTTGTTTTTCGGTTTTTTCAAATATAGATTTTGGTGCATACTCATATGTTTAGGCTGTATATCCTTTTTTCAAATACAGATTTGGATTATGCTCCTGTATTTTTGGCGTATTTCATTTTTTCCAAATAAGATTTATTCTGCACTGTATCGGTATATCCATATGATTCGTCCAGATTCATATCAACCCCAAATCTATTAAGCAATGAGTGGGATTTAAAAACTGAGAGATTAAAAATGGAGGTTTAAGATAAACCTAGTTATCATATATATTATTTTTATCATAGTTATGTTTTTTCACTTTTACAATATAATCTTAAATTTTATTTCATTATTGGGTTGTAGAATGAGCATCATGGCTCTTGGTGCAATAACTATCAAAAGGGATCACACTCACTTGCTCAAAACAACACACAGGCCATGGTCAATCAACATACCCAACACTAGGAATTTGGACATTTGTGGATATGACAAGCTGCAGGTACTTGTGGCAGAACTTGGTCACTCACACCAACAGAGCAAAGAACATTTGAATTTTTGACGATGCAAATTTCCCACCTTGCTTTTCTTGGTGCAATAATTATGAACGGGATCACATTGGGTTCCCCAAAACAATCCACAGGCTATGGTCTATCATCACACCACATGATAGGAATCTGGATATTTGTGGGTATGGCAAACGGCGGATACGTGAGGCAATGTTGTTATAGTTTTTCCCTGGTTGCTTGTTAGTTGTTTTCTCTCTTCTCACTGCATACTAGTGACAACAGATCCATATCCTGGTGCAATAGATGCATACCCATGGATGCAAGCACAATATCGATGATTGGAGTTAGGTTCGACACTAGTTGCTTTGGAAGGAAGCTGTTGTTATGTAGGGTGAGTTAGGAGGGTGCATGCATACACAGTCTTAAGTTCAGACATGCATTTCCATAAATAGCTAGGGTGCAGATATTTGAGGATTTTTTTGTTTTCCATTTTTAAGTAGAGGGCACAGATCTCAATGAGGGCATGCACGAATGCATATTTAAGCTCATCTTCTAGTTGAGGCTCTCTTTACTTGGAACTAGTACCCATGCAAGGAGAGTGTACTAGGTTATCAGATTAGGGTATGGATTTGGCACAGTTAAATAGAGTGGTTTTTGCATCTGTCCAGATTCTTTGTACTTTCCCTTCATAAAGGAGATTATTGTCCAGAACTGTGTTGGTTAGCGAATTTTAGTTTTGAGCTATTGCATGTATTTCTTCTATTAAATTGAAGATAGATGCAGTATCGAGAGTTTTGCATTGTGATTTTGTTATTCGCGATTTCCAGTAGGATGTGTTTGCAGATTAATGTATTTAGAGATTGCTATTTTGATAGAGGTATTCAGTTTTTCAGCTACCTAGGTTTAGGTTAATTTATGTAAGTGCAAAATTGCTCACCATGATTTGAGATCATACATGTTCATTAAAATCCTCCAGATCCATGTATGGACTGTGTTGTTGAATCTGAGAGGAATTGTTGGAGGGATTTGGGGGTTGTGATGCCCAAGCTTTGGTGAATGAAGTAGATTTGGACTTGTGATAGGTTGTTGGTTGGGATGCCTAGGATCTTCTACTAATTGGAAGGCTGTTATTGGCACCAACGCAGATCCATCTTAAACTTGGACCTATCAATCTTTGAGAGGGATCAAATTAATTTCTCAAGGTGTAATTTTTTATTTTATTTTATCATTGAATATGAAGGAGTTGATACATGAAATGGAATTAAATGGTTATTATTTGACATGGTATCATAGCATGTTCATTAAAATCCTTCAGATCCATGTATATAATGTGTTGTTGCATATGAAAGGGAGTTGTTGGAGTATTTCAGGGGGTGTGATGCCCAACCTTCAATCAGTGAAGTAGATTTGGACGCATGATAGGTTGCTGGTTGAGATGCTTAGGATATTCTACTAATTGGAAGGATGTTATTGGCACCAACGCAGATCCATGTCAATCTTGGACCTCTCAATGCCTGAGAGGGATCAAATTTCTTGAGGTGTAACTTTTCTTTATCATTTAATATGAAGGAATTAATACATGAAATAGAATTAATTGATAAAAAGTTTCACACAAGAAATTTAATCCTTCTTGGTGCTTGATAGAATCAGGTTTAAGATGAGGGTAAGTTGATTTGATTTTGTTTAGTTGTTGTCATGTACATGTACATACATATTTGACAACAGCTGTGTCATACTGTGTTGTAGAGCACCTTGCTACTCTCTATGCAATGAGATAGGAGATCTACACTTGGGATAGGTTGTAGATCTGATTTTTTTTGAGTTTGATATGTTTGTTCAAGTATATTCTTAGGGTTTCTAACTTTCTAGTGATGACCAATGTTTGCCTTTGAGAGTGTCACATGTTGGAAGGTGCTTCCAACTATGCAGTGTGGAAGTGTATGATACAAAATGCGTTGGAAGAAGTTGACGTATTGCATCCTATGGATAAGGAGGTGACACCTCTTATTGATTCCAAGAACTCTTTATAACATGCTAAGAAAGTAGCGAAGGTAAAGGAATTGTCCTTTATTTGGTGAAGGCTTACTAAATCCATCACATTGCACAAAGAGGAAGATAGTTAGGGAGATGCTTAATGCCTTGGTCATGTTGTACTAGAGTGTCAACTTGTCTTGTAAAATTCTTTTGACTAACAAGCTCACCAATGCTTACACAAGAAACATTGATACCGTAGCGAGCTATTTGATGAAGGTCATAGATTTGAGAGATCAACTTACAACACTCGGAGAATTGTTTGATGAGAGTGAGATAGTTCGAAAAACTTTGAATGGTTTTGGTCCACCATGGCATCACCTTGTGCTTGTGAGAAGTTATCCACTTCTAAGTAATTGTGGCATGACTTTGTTAGAGAGGGGAGATGAGATTAGAGACAATTACAACAATTTTTGAGGATGCTTGAGACCTAACCGTCATTTAGAAGGTAAAGAAAGGAGGCAAGAGAGGAGAACTCAAAGGGGGCTAGAAGAACGAGGAAGGCTTAACATCTTTGAACTAAGGGAAGAAAGATCAGAGACATGTTAAGTGCTTCAAGTGCCACAAGTTTAGTTGCTATGGCTCTTAGTGTCCTTGGAAGAAGGAGAAGGTTAAACAACAACAATAACAACAATTTTCCGGGAGTGCAAAAGCTTTCGTAGGGGTAGACGAGCTTGCATCTCTCTTGGAGATAACTTTTTCCATGGTGTCGTATCTTTGCACTAACACCATTTATGATGTTAGATGGTATATGGGTCAATGTTGTTGAAGAATGTAGCTAGGTTCGGTCTTCATAATTGTACTTGAGTAATAATCAAATGTATTTATCAAAAGAAAGAAAAATCAATTTTATTATTATATAAATTGACTTATTAAAGCACGAGTTTCATGCTTGGGTCAATTATTTTTAGGCCAAGGTCTCAATTGTAGACCTCTAGGGTTTATGTCAAGTGCCTTTGTTCATGTCATATTGTAAAGAACCCTTATTGGGAATTATATGTCGAAGAAGAAAATCATTTTATTGTAAAATAGGTCATTTATGCCTCCTCCACCAAGTCGGCCTCAAGAAGATCAAGTCGGTCTCAAATAGGGTAATTTGATCTCACATGAAGCCTATATATTGGAGCAACTCGACTTCATTTGGAGCACATCTCTCACAAGTTCAAATTGCAGTAGTTGGGAGCAGAAAAAGTGCGAAGTTGAAGAGGGAAGCTAGAATCAAAGTTTTGGCTCTCTCTCTCTCTCTCTCTCTCTCATGTGCAACAAAATTTTGAAGCTGCATCGAAGCTGTGAAGCTGCATTGAAGCTGTGAAGCTGCTGCATCAAGGTCGAAGCTGTGAAGTTGCTGCATCAAGGTCGAAGCTGTGAAGCTACTGCATCAAGGTCGAAGCTGTGAAGCTGTTGCATCAAGGTCGAAGCTGTGAAGCTGCTGCATCAAGGTAGAAGATGTGAAGTTGCATCAAAGTTGAAGTTTTGGATTGAAGCTTCACTTTGAAGGGCTGACACTTACAAGTAGGAAGGGCTGACTTAGTGGAGGAGGAAGGTCTGCTGGTCTAGGGTCTTGGTTGTCTCACTGTCATATGAATCTACTGAAGGAAGAGTTCTTGTTTGGGTTTTCCTCTAGATAGGGGTTTTGCTCTGGCTTTTCGCTTACATCTGGTGTCTTTGATCTTCGTGCTATGGTTTTGGTAATTGCTTGATGAACTTAGATAAATAAAGAACACAAGAAAGTTAATTAGAACATAAGAATATGACAAGTAATTATCAACATAAAGAAAATCTTTTTACCTTTCTGATTTTCCAACATGGTATCAGAGCTATAAGGTGAAGAAGAAGGAAAAAGGTAGCCTGAAGATCTATTGAAAGAAGAATAAATTCTTGGATCTAGTCAAAGGAAAAGTAAAGAAGGCTACAAATGAATCAAGTGAAGCAGAGAAAGCAAAGTTTAGAGAAACAAAGATTTTGTCCATGAGCCTAATGGTAGATGGAATATAGGATAACCTTATCCCATATATTTCCAACATAGATTCCGCTCAAGAGATGTATGAAGCCTTATCCAAATTGTTCACAATCAAGAATCTTGGTCAAAATGCATGTCTTAAGAATGAACTAAGAACTATGAAGATGACAAAGGATGACATTGTGGCATCCTTCTTTTTAAGGATAGCTAGAATCAGAGATGATCTCTAGGCAATAGATGAGATAGTACCTGAAAAAGAGCTTGTGATCATTGCACTTCTAGGATTACCAACATCTTGGAGTGCCTTTGCATAAGGGATCAACATTTGGAAGGACACTCCTACATTTCGAACAATTATGGAATGCATGTAGTCAAGAAGAAGTCATAATTTCATTAGTAAGCAACAAAGAGAATGAAGAGGAGAAAATTTCAAATGCCTATTTTGCTCATGACAAGAATAAAGGAACCTTTAAGAAGGGCCAAGGAAGAAGATAGACCTATCCAAGATTGAATGCTACAATTGTCACAAGACGGGTCACCATAAAAGGGATTGTCCTGAGAATCCAGGGAATAAAAGGAGGGACAGGGATCAAATAAACTTTGCTGAAGAAGGTTCAAACAAACTCTATCCCATACATATCCTTCTACTCTAAGTTTTGAATTGTTTTCATTTATGCTTTAGTACTTGTAGGTTTAACATGCTTTGGAAAAACATTTTTGAATTGTTTTGATAAAATTATAGGCATCCCTCAAGATTGGATTAAGAGGGAGCCCTCACCATTTTACCAAAGATAAGTATCTTACTCCTTGTATTATCTTTTTATATTTGGTTTCCTTCTCTTATCTAAAATGTGTTTGTATTAGTTGCTAATAACATTTCTTTTCATATTTTCCTTGTTTAGGAAAGCTTGCTGATCTGCTCAAGGGTTATGAAGGAGACCTCATAAGACAAAGCATGGCAAAAACATTGTTGCAAGAGAAGTCCTACAAGGTTTAATGACAAAAGCATGACAAAAGCATTGTTGCAAGGGTTAATGTCCTACAAGCATGACAAAAGCATTGTTGCAAGGGTTAATGTCCTACAAGGTTTGTTAAGAAACAACTCAAAGGTATGACTTAAGCCATAAGCTTTGTTCTCTTCATAATAAAGGTATATTCATTTTCTTTTAATCTACTTTACATTACTAACATCGTTATGTCTAGGACCTTTGAATCACAAAGATTCTTATCTGGGTGATTAATCATTAGATTCAATCTACCCTCATTATACATTTGAACATTCTTATGGAACCCTAAAAGGGTTCTCTATAAAACCCTAACCTAAGGGTGTGACAATATTGATTGTGAAACCCTAATCTTCTTAGGGTTATTGATGAAATATAAAAAAAATGTATTCTTTTGATGTTTGGGGCTTTGGTATTGTTATGGAAACCCTACAGTTGGATGGTAATGTCTATGTATTGAAATCCTAGACCTTTAAAGTTTTTGGTAATTTAGTGTTTATGAGCAAAACCCTATCAATATCTAGAGTAAGCTCCTATGTTAATTTTAGATAACAATGGTATGTTCTATGCTTAGCACAATTTACTTCAATGTTCCTTTAGCAACCCAATAACAATATTCAATTATTTCCAGTAGCAATCACATTAACCATTAATCACATTGACAGTAAATGCAGATAGAACATAAAAACAATTGCAGAAGACAAGCCAAGACAAGAGAACATTAGATATGGCGGATGCCAGGGAAAAACCCCAATGTGGGGAAACCCTTTGATCAATTCTTCTTATTATTATTCAATAGTTTAGCAGAGAGAGAGAGTACAAAAGTCAAATTCACTTGCCCAATACACAGCCAAATCAACCCTGTCAAATTCTGCAGTGAATTGCAGTCAAATTTCAGCCCTAACTAGAAAGTCAACGCTGGTCAAATCAACAACAAACCTTCCTCAATGCAACTTAGTCTTCCTTGGTCACACTCGACCTGAACAGAAGGTCAAAATCAACCCAAAACAGTCAAGGCAAACTCTGTGAAAGGAGAGAAAATTGCTATAATTTTCTACGGTCAACATGCAATTTGGTTTGCGGTCTAAGTGCTCAGAAGACCTCAGTGCCAAAAGCTGCGGCCTGCTAAGACAAAAATTTCCCCAAAAGATCGAAGTCAAATGATGCCTGGAAGGTCTCAGTCAACGTTGGTCAACAGTCTGAAACTTCTGCTATTTCGGTTTTGTGATTTAGCCCAAAAATTATTAGTTTTTGTGCCCAGCTATACGACCCGCACAAATCGAACTTTTGCACCCAAAATCGAAGTCAAACTTGGTCAAGAACACCTCGGTCAACGCTGGTCAAACTGTCCATGAACTCTGAAATTTTCGGCCTGCAATCTGTCCCAGAAATTCGTCCTTCAGCCACACGTGACAGAGAGAGAGAGAGAGAATGTTTGAGTGAAGAGAGAGAGAGAGAATGTTTGAGTGAATGATGTCCAAATGAGGTGAGAGGTCATTCCTATTTATACAATTCGTTGAGGGTGAAGAGACACGTCCATTGGGCTCCTCGAGCCTACATTAAGTTGAGGTCGACCTGAACAATTTGCACATGTGAGAATAAATTCAAAATTACACTTCTGGTTTGTTCGAATGAGATGATTTTTAGATGTTGTGAAACCAGCTCCAAAAATAGAAGAAAAGAGATATCAACGCCTTAGAAATAAGCCACTTCGAGGGGGAAACCTCTAATACATTACATGAATGAACAATTCTTGGATGATACAAATTACAAAACCTCCTTTCTATATATAGGAGTCCATGGAGCCACAATGTAATCCTAGCCGACCTAACAATAATAATTTAAGGGCACAATAATAACAATATGGGAGTTACAAGGGTACAATAATAACAATAAGGGGGTTACACTAACAACAATAAGGGACTATACTAGTAATATAGGGACCTAACATGCCCCTCTCCTTCAAAAAAGTGTTGTTCTCAACGCTTGAGTAGCTCTAGGTGCTTCTGTATAAAATTCTCATCCTCCCATGTAGAATCTTCAGTGGGTAAGTTCTTCCACTTGATGAGATACTCTGAAATTGATCGATTCCGTAGCTGTCGAGTTCTTGTTTCCATGACCACTTAAGGTTCCAATATGATTTTTCCTTCCTCATCAAGTTCTGGAAATATTGTTTGAACTGGAAGATTTTCACCTATAACCTTCTTTAAGCATGAAACATGGAAAACTGGATGTACTCGTGAAGAAGCAAGAAGCTCCAATTTGTATGCCATAGTACCAATCTTTTGCAACACCTTGTAAGGACCATAGTACTTTGGCGATAATTTATTATCCTTCTTAGCTTGCTTGAGGGACATTTGTTTGTATGGTTGTAGCTGTAAAAATACCCAGTCTCCTACATCAAAACTTCTCTCGCTGCGATGTTGATTTGCCTATTGTTTCATTTGATTTAGTGCCAAATTCAGGTTATCCTTTAAGAGTTGGAGAACTTCTTGTTGATGCTCGATGTGATCTTGCACTGCTTGAACCTTCGAATTTTCTCTTAAAGATGATGTGATGGATGGTGGAGGATATCCATAAAGTGCCATAAATGGGGTCTTTTTTGCTGCAATATGGAAAGAAGTGTTATACCACCATTCAACGAGAGGTAACCACTTGACCCATTGTGTTTGTTTATCAGATACAAAACAACGAAGATATCCTTCCAAACATTTATTTACTATCTCAGTTTGACCATCGGATTGAGGATGATAAGATGAGCTATGAGCTAATTGAGTACCCAAACAAGAAAATAACTCCGTCTAAAAATTTCCAGTAAAAATGGGATCTCTGTCGCTCACAATAACCCTTGGGCTTCCATGTAGCTTTTGAATTCTGTCCATAAATGTAGTAGCAACTGTACTTGCTTTAAATGGATGAGATAATGCTCAAAAGTGTGCATACTTGGTAAGTCTATCAACTACCACCATGATGACACTCTTTCCTTCGGACTTAGGTAAACCTGTGATAAAATCCATTGAAATATCCTCCCAACATTGACTTGGAATGGATAAAGGTTGTAGAAGACCTTGGGTCTTAATTGTCTCAACTTTATTCTGCTGGCAAACCAAACATTCCGCCACAAACTTTTGAATATCAGATTTAAGGCCATCCCAAAAAAATTCTTTCTTCACCCTGTGGTAAGTTTTTAAAAATCCTGAGTGTCCTCCTAAAGGAGAAGTGTGCAATTCCAGAAGAATCTTTTGTTTTAGTTGGGAATTTTTACAAAGATATAAGCGATCTTTGTACCATAAGGAATCATTTTTCCAACTAAATGTATCAGATGTACTAGGATCTTGCTGCAACTTTTGAATGAGTGTCCATACATCTTTGTCCTTCTTCCGTTCATCTCTTGCTTCGGTTATCCAATCTGGTTGGATAATAGAAATGTCACAAAGCAATGCTTCCACCTCTTCATTCTTTCTTGAGAGTGCATCTGCAACAACATTAAGCTTTCCTTTTTGTAGATTATTTCAAAGTCATAACCCAACATCTTTGTGACCCATTTTTGCTGCTCTTCTGAAGATAGTCTTTGTTCCAAAAAGTGTTTAAGACTATCATGATCAGTTTTTACCTTGAAGTGTCTTCCATTAGGTAAGTTCTCCATTTCTTTAGTGCATGCAATATTGCTAACATTTCCTTCTCATAAATAGGTTTCTGTAAATACTTTCCTTTGATTGGACGACTTTCAAAAGCAATGGGTCTTCCTTCCTGCATTAAAACAGCACCAATTCCATTTCCTAAGGCATCACATTCCACAATAAAGGTTTTTGTGAAGTCCGGCGTAGCTAAGACCGGTGCTAGGCACATTGCCTCTTTAAGATGTTCAAAGGCCTTAGTTGCTTCAAGAGTCCATGAAAATGCATCTTTCTTCAATAATGTTGTTAGAGGTGCTGCTATTCTCCCATAATTCTTAACAAACTTGCGATAATAACCTGTTAACCCGAGAAATCCTTGCAACTGCTTTATGGTTGTGGGGACTTTCCATTCCTTAATGGCTTTAATTTTGTTAGGGTCTACCTTAACACCCTCATGAGATACAATATGACCCAGATATTCCACCTCTTGTACTCCAAAGAAACATTTGGATTTTTTTGCATATAATTGTTTCTCCTCCAATAGTTTGAGCACCCTGTCAACATGTTGAACATGATCCTTCCAAGACCTGCTGTAGATTAGTATATCACCAAAAAATACTAGCACAAATTTTCTAAGGAAGGGTTTGAAAATGGAATTCATCAACCCTTGAAATGTAGAAGGTGCATTGATAAGGCCAAAAGGTATGACCAAAAATTCATAATGAACCTCATGATTTTGAAATGCTGTTTTTAGAATATCTTCAGTCTTCATTCTAATTTGATGATATCCTGAACAAGATCCAACTTGGTAAAATAAATTGCTCCATGTAATTCATCCAATAATTCATCAATCACAGGAATGAGAAATTTATCTTTAATGGTGAGCTTATTGAGCTCCCTATAATTCGGACACATGCGCAATGATCCATCCTTCTTGTTTACCAATACTACAGGAGCAGAGAAAGAACTTTGACTAGGTTGAATTATACCCGCCTCTAACATTTCTGCAATCATACGTTCAATTTCGCTCTTTTGGACATAAGGATATCTATAAGGCATGATGTTTGGAGGAACACTTCTTGGAATCAAATGAATAGCATGATCATGATCACGAATAGGTGGGAGTCCTTTGGGAGTTTCAAACACCTTGGAATGATTGTCCAAGACTTGTTGGAGATCTGCAGAAATAGATGATTTTGATGTTGGAACATCTAGTGAGCATAATTGTGCAATTACGCCTCGTTGTTCTTTCTTTAGAAGCTTTGTCATGCCATTAGAGCTTATTATCCTTCCTGGCTTCCCTTCAATACCCCGTAATTCGACTTCCTTTCCTTCTGAAAAAATTTTCAAGAAAAGTTCTTGAAAATTAAAAGCTACCATCCCCAAAGATTGTAACCATTGTACTCCTAGTACAACATCAGCACCTCCCATAAGAATGGAAAGCATTGGACTATTCAATACATATTCCCCCATGGTTAGCTTGATATTATGGCATTTTCTAGAGCAATTTATAGTTCCTCCATTTGCAACCATCACTTGACATTCTGGTGCTGGGTATAGGAAACAATTCAATTCCTTGGCTATCTTACAATGAATACAATTATGGGTGCTACCTGAATCAATCAACACTATTACCTTTTTCTTCTTGATATGTCCTTTTATTTTGAGAGTTTGAGGAGTGGTAATTCCTGCCAATGCATTACACGATATGGTTGGACTCATTTCTTCCTCGTCTAGGGTTGGTTCCTGGTGTATATCCTCTTCTTTTGAAGATTCTTGTTCATTTTCTTCTTCCTCTTCACAATCTATGTAAAATAATTTCTTCTCAGCACACTTATGACCTTTAGTGTATTTGCTATCACAACTGTAGCAAAGCCCTTTTGCTCTTTTTTCTTCCAATTGTTGTGGTGTCAACCTTGTAGGTTGTGGAAATCTAGGCGTAGCAACACTTCCTTCTTTATAGAATTGAGTGGTAGGCTTCCTTGTCGCCATTATTTTACATTCAACTTTTCTTGCCAACCCGAATGCCTTCTCCAATGAATCCGGTTCCAAAATGCGAACTTCATGTTGGATGTTATCCTTTAAAGTGCCTATGAAGAGATCGATCCTGTGTTCCTCCGGAATATCAGTTACCCTTATATTCAATTTTTGGAAGTCCTCAATGTGCTGCCCCACTAAACCCTTTTGTTTGAGATTTATCAATTGGATAAATAAGGTGTTGCTCTTTGTATCCTCATAATGTGCTATCATTTCCTCCGTAAAAATTGACCATGTGACAATTTTTTTACGGGAGCAAAGCCATCGATACCATACAAATGTATTTTGTTCTAAATGTAAAGTTGCAATGCGTACCTTTTGTGTGTTTTGCACATTATTGAGATCAAAATATTGCTCCATCTGTAGTGTCCATATTACAAGATCCTTTCCATCAAACTTTCTCATATCCATTTTTGGAATATGGTGGTTCTTCCCCGCAACATTAGAGTTTATGAAATCACGATTAACATTTATTTTGTTCTCATCATGAGTTTTCTCGACTATCTTGTCACCATTAGGAAACATTTCTTGTATCAACTTTGTCAAACCTTCCATGTTTACTTTTAGATCATTCTTCATGTTTTCCATCTTAGCTTCCATGTCATCCATTTTAGATTCTATGCCAGCTTCCATGCCATCCATCTTAGCTTCCATGCCATTCTTCAAACCATCCATCTTAGATTCCACGCCTTTCTTCAAACCATCCATCTTAGTTTCCACGCCTTTCTTCCAAACTTCCATGTCATTTTTTGTTGTTCTTTGCGAGAGCAAAATTTGTTGCACTTGCTCTTGTAATTTTGATATGTCATGTTGCCATTCTTCGTCTTCATGAGTCATAGTAGAGCCTTCTAAAGGCTTAATGGGTGTTGAATTCTTTTTAGGGGCCATTTTAGAATCCAACACTGATATCTATTCTACAATATGCCCTTGGAATCAATTCAACTTGATTCTTCAAACAAGACTTATGCAATTCGAAAAAAAAATACACACCTTTTACTTGCTTTTGAGAAGCTCGATATTGAAATTGACTTATCTTTATACTTGCAGATCCTCAATATCTGAAATTCGGCTTTGTAGTAGTCCTCTGAAGCTGCTTTCAAATGCCATAGGTCTGACTTGATTTGGATTCTTCAATTCAAAGTTATGTCCAATCTCCCACAATGACCTAATTATGGACTGGTTCAGTAGAGCGAACTTGTACGACTTGCCACGTGTCACTGTTTGATCCTTTGGCTCTGAAATTTATAGACAGGAAACTACAGTCCGTGTACTTCCAGTCACTTCTTACAGAATTCCAATTCGATGCTCAGAGAGAGAGTTATGAAGATTTTCCTACGATCACCTCTTTGAGATGAAATTCGGGAGCCTGCAAAAGACCTAACTTCCACATATCATATCTCCAAAAATATTGCGAACCAAGCTCTGAAATTGTGTGACAATGTTCTTCAGGATTTCGGCTTCGCGCACTAAAATTTTTAGCTTCTGAACCTTCGTAGAAAAAAAGTTGTAGCGAAAATGCTGCAATGACCTTTTTAAGTGAAATTCAGGAGCCTGCAGATTGCCCTAACTTCCACAAATCATATCTTCGCAAATATTGCGAACCAAGCTCAGAAATTTTGTGACGATGTTCCTCAGGATTTCGGCTTTGCACTCTAAAAATTTCAGCTTCTGAACCTTCATAGAAAAACAGTTATAGCGAAAATGCCACGATGATTTGTTTGAAGCAGTGAAACCGTAGAATTCAAAGCTCTGATACCAAATGTTGTGAAACCAGCTTCAAGAATAGAAGAAAAGAGATATCAACGCCTTAGAAATAAGCCACTTTGAGGGGGAAACCTCCAATTCATTACATGAATGAACAATTCTTAGATGATACAAATTACAAAACCTCCTTTCTATATATAGGAGCAGTGGTTTGAAAATCGCGATTTTTTCAGAAGGCCGATTTAATCGGCGATTTTTTGGATTTGAAAAAAACGCCAAAAAATCGCGATTTTTTCATAAAAAATCGTGGGCCCATCAAACAACAACCCAATAAGTTCAAAAATTGATTTTTTTTTTGTCATTTTTGTAGACAGAGGGTAAAAAAGAGAGCTAAGGAGGAGGAGAAGTCATCTTGAGAGGACACAATCCGCCTAATGAACGGCCCAGATTGACTAGAAATTTGTATACTTTTACAAGGCAATTTTACATCTGTTTTTAGCTTCGAGGGCGCTGACCCTGAAACCCCCCGCCAGGGGGGGCTCCATAAAGTCGCAGCCACCCCCCCTGGACCCCCCAGGCATCGTTTAATTATGGGCAGCGTTGCTGCCCCATTAAGGTACAGGGGTCCAACGTTGTGATACAAAATAAACAAGATAATCAGGCTCCACACACAACAGAGAGGCCTATCATGGAGTCAGCCCCTGATTGGATAGAGCAGGAGGTAGTGGAGGGGGAGGAGGAGGAGGTGACACCACCTACCCCTGCTACCAGTAGAGGACGTGGTTTGCCTCCTTTAGCTCCTGGTGCTTTAGGTTCTCGGAAGTAGTGGAGGGGGTGGAGGAGGAGGTGACACCACCTACCCCTGCTACCGGTAGAGGATGTGGTCTGCCTCCTTTAGCTCCTGGTGCTTTAGGTTCTGGTGCTTCAGGTTCTAGAGCACAAGAGAGTCTAGAGGGAAAGCTGTTACATTTTCTCGCAAGAGGGGCAGAGGAAATCAGTGATATATACTATAGGTTATTTGGTGCATTCCTTTGTATATAACATTATGACTCATGATATGAGATACATTATCATATTTTTTGTTGATATTTTGAGGTTGAGTTGAGACTCAGGACTTAGTATTCAGGACATGATTCACTGTTATGTGTGATGTAGCACTAGACATGATATTACACATCTTATATATTAGTTTTTTTTTCATATTAATGTGTCAATGCATTTATTTTATGTTGTGGGTGCTTTTGGATATTAAAAAAATTGAAAAAATATGAATATTTTTGTATGTGCCGATTCTTTTTCCAATTTTTACCGATTTTTTCTCGATTTTTTACGATTTTTTTCCGATTTTTTCCCCTCTCCGATTTAATCCCGATTGCGATTTTCAAAACATTGTATAGGAGTCCATGGGGCCACAATGTAATCCTGGTGGGGCCACAATGTAATCCTAGCCGACCTAACAATAATAATTTAAGGGCACAATAATAACAATATGGGGGTTACAGGGGTACAATAATAACAATAAGGGGGTTACACTAACAACAATAAGGGACTATACTAGTAATATAGGGACTTAACATTAGATCAATCTTGGACCTCTCAAAAAGAGGAATTTAATGCAATCATCATCTCCATCAAATGAGCTGTCCCAAGCTGGAATTTGGCCCTAGTCGCCAAATTTAACATCCTAAGAATGAAACCCTAGGTGTATATATGTCTATCTGATCGAAAGCCTAGCCTGATCAAAATTGTTATATGTCCAACTTTAATGTATTGATATTTGTGTCTTGGGTTTACTTGATATGTGTGTTGTTGTGATATGCTTGTGCATGGTTATGAAATCCTAGATTTGTATATATGCTAACCTAATTGTTGATTTTTATGGTTCTAGGGTTTGTAACTAAGCCCTAGTCAAAGTTTGATATTCTTGGATATGGTGTCATTGTTTCAGATGTGATGATAAAGTCTAGTGCTTTCAAAATGTTGGTCGTATTTTTGAAACCTTAGATTGTGTTGTGATTGGTTTGATTGTTGATATCTAAGGTTTAGTGTCTCAAAGATGGAATCTAGGGTTTGTATTAAATCCTAGTATATGTCTATCATATAAATTCTGAAAATTGTTAGATGCATTGTACTTGTTTGAATTGCTTCTAGGGTTTGCAATATATTATAGTAGTATGTCATATCTCTGAAAGAAATATTGAGGCCCCAGGTATAATGAGATTGATATCTTGATTGAGTTACTTTAAATGGTGTTATTTAGGGTTTATAACCAAACCCGAACAAGAAGTTGAAGTATAGAAGTATGTGTCTCTTGCTAATTATGAACCTAGCTAAGTGTAGGTATTTGATGTCTAAAGTCTAATGCTTCCATTATTATATGATATAGTTAACTTCATGCTTCTATATATGTATTTGGTTGCACTTGCTGTTTAAGTTGTGCAGGGACATAATCTTCAAAATGTTGAAGATATTCGTAAGTAAAGTTGACGTGATTGGTAAGCATGATAAAGAAAGCTTTATGAATAATGATGATCAAGATGACTCTGATAAGAAGGATTGAAGCCATGAAAGATTCTCCGATGTCATAGAAAGAAGTTGATCTCCCTAAGTTAAGAGGGAGCATGGATAAAAGAAAGGGTATATCTCCCAAGTTGAGAGGGAGGGCATATTATAATCATGATGGATACCTTGAAGAAGAAATTGGAGAATGTATATTGAGGTGCTGCTAAAAGAAGGAAAGTAGGATCTGGTTGTAGAATATGTTGCTTCATGTGAAGTAGGAAAGGAAGATGTATGGTTGAGGAAACTTCTGTCAAGATTCGTTTGGGAAGTTTGTAAGTCCTATTGTTGAGACAATAAAGGCAACATCAAGATGTCTGAAGACCCCGATGATTTGTGTTTACTTATGTATTTGAAAGTTTGTTATTGATTGGGGTTGTGATTGTTCAAGTAAATCTCTCGAAGTTTTGGAAGCATGCTTGATGTTGAGGATTTTCGAGCTTCTGTGGCTGTCAATTGAATAAGATTTATACGGATTATCCATAATGTTATGATGTTATTGATCTGTTTGAACGACAAAGATTTGTTACCAATTTGAATAATCGAGAGTGTTGAGGCATTGTGTGTAATTCAAAATGCTTGGGAGGACATCTGGCTGGCCTGTGTGTTGAAGTCTAGTTCTCGAAGTAGGGAGGGTGGCGTTGGTCATAGAGCTTTGAACTTGCATTACGCACCTAGTTCCTTGGGTTGATGGTACCTGGAGTGGCTGAAAGCTTTAGTCCATTTAGTCCCACTCAGATAGATTGCCCTAGTTAGGAATCTAGTTTGTGGTACTAAGTGTGCCAGAACTCTTCGTAGTTCATTTTGAGATCTTCCATGTACCTCTATATATATATGTAATTATGAATACCTCCCTGGTTAATGGGGAGTGTTGAAGAATGTAACTAGGTTCGATCTTCATAATTGTACTTTAGTCATAATGAAATGTATTTATCAAAAGAAAGAAAATGGATTTTTATTATTATATAAATTGATTTATTAAAGCATGGGTTTCATGCTTGTGTCAATTATTTTTAGGTCAAGGTCTCCATTGTAGACCTCTAGGGTTTATGTCAAGTGTCTTTGTCCACCTCATATTGTAAATAAACCTTCTTTGGAATTATTTGTCAAAGAAGAAAATTATTTTATTGTAAAATAGGTCATTTAGGCCTTCTCCATCAAGTCGGCCTCAAACAAGGTAATTCAATCTCACATGAAGCCTATATATTAGAGCAACTCGACTTCATTTGGAGCACATCTCTCACAAGTTCGAATTGCAGTAGCTAGGAGCAGAAAAAGTGCGAAGTTGAAGAAGGAAGTTGGAATTGAAGTTTTGGGTCTCTCTCTCTCTCTCTCTCTCTTTCTCATGTGCAACGAAATTTTGAAGTTGGGAAACTGCATCGAAGCTGTGAAGTCGCTGCATCAAGGTCGAAGTTGTGAAGCGGCTGCATCAAGGTCGAAGCTATGAAGCTGCTGCATCAAAATCGAAGCTGTGAAGCTGCTGTGAAGTTGCATCAAAATCGAATTTCTGGATTGAAGCTACACTTTGAAGGGCTGACACTTATAGGGAGGAAGGGCTGACTTGGTGGAGGAGGAAGGTCTATTGGTCTAGTGTCTTGTTTGTCTCACTGTCATATGGATCTATTGAAGGAAGAGTCCTTGACTGGGTTTTCCCCTAGATAAGGGTTTTGCCCTGGCTGCCCGCCTACATCTGGTGTCTTTGATCTTCGTGCTATGGTTTTGGTCATTGCTTGATGAACCGAGATTAAAAAATAACACAAGAAAGTTAATAAGAACATAAGAATATCATAAGTAATTATTA
Organism: Pinus albicaulis; assembly: GCA_034641835.2. Classification (NCBI taxonomy): domain Eukaryota; kingdom Viridiplantae; phylum Streptophyta; class Pinopsida; order Pinales; family Pinaceae; genus Pinus; species Pinus albicaulis. The sequence goes on along the minus strand of CM076575.1, from coordinate 1,702,558,109 downwards.
ACTTAAAGAAAATATTTCTGCCTTTCTGATTTTCCAACAAATGTTACACTTATTATCTTGACAAATTTATCACCAAGGGCTCGGTCTATAACTTATTGTTGGAGTAGTGTTTTCGGGTAACACGTTTTGTGAAATACATAGAGGAGCATCACATAGGGAGGTCAGTCAAGGGATAGCACGCAAAAGTTGCAAGGAGAAGGAACTGCACGAAAGTGCGACGTATAAGGAAAGCCGTTGGGATAATTTTGTCTTAGTGAATACCATTCATAGTTTACTAGCCATGTTGCGACACAATCTAGTAGGGGTACCTAAGGGACAAGTACAACTACTAGACCAATGACAATAATGGGACAAAGACCCATTTTCACCTCAGTAAGTGCCTCTTGCTCTTTACGAACTTTGACCGATGGGAGGAGTTCGAGTATGAAGGAAATCACTTGTAAAGATAGGATCAATGATAAGATAATAAGTGATTCCCAAGGCGCATTCAAAGGAGAGGCTCAATTATGGCTTAGTGAAGAAGGGCTCTCCAATAATGACCTATAAGGGAGGTCAAGACCTATAGTCAAGAAATATCCAATGATGATGGGTGTGTCTAGGATTGAGACTTCCAAGGTGAAGCAAGACTCCTCTAGGAGCTTTGAGTGATGATTTTCCTTCAAAATAACGCCTTTTGCTCTACTAGAGAAATATTGGAAGAAATCCAAACGAGACCTAAGGTTTATGAATAATCACAAGAGGAAACCCTCCAATGTGATCCCTAGGTTGAGCCCGGATAGGGAAAGGGTCAAGAATGATTGATTTTTTAGAGTTTTATATGCAAATGACCCTTTAGAAGAGCACCAACCATAGACGTTCAAGATGGACTTCAAAGATGCAACTAGGGCTTGAGTTTTCTCACAATACAATTGTGGGAATTGCTCTAAACTTGGAGGATCACTAGAGGAGTCACCGATGCAGAAGCCTATCCAAATGGATTTGCAAGATCACCCCTCTAATGCAATTCGCAGGCGACCCTAGCTAGCCGTCTAGGGTAGAGGCCATACTTTTGAAAAAGGAGAAAAAGAGGAGGAGGAGGAGGGTGAACACCAAATTTTCTTGGACTAGTGCCTTACACTTGGGCTATGGAGTTTATGTGATTTGAAATTCGGCTAAATCGTTTCTCAAGGAGGCTAAAAAGTGATTCCCTAGCACCGAATTTTCAACAATTACCCACCCAAGATCTATGGACTTTTATGGAAGAAAATCAAATTTCAATCCACTAGGAACATTCATGTACTTGTTATTCAATGAGTAACATGTACAAATTTGCAATATAAAAATTTTACAATGATATTCAATAATTAGGGCACAAGAAGAACTAAATAGTTGCAAAATTTCCACATTAGACATAAAATCTTCAACAAAATCACTTACAAGATAACAAGAGATATATCCAATCCAAGATCAAGAAAGCAGCTCCAAGAGACAACAAATTTAGCTCCCAAAAATATCGAAATGCATCAAAATATCTTTAATAGACATCCAAAGAAAAGTGCGAAATTCTCAAGAGAGAGATATCCAAGTGTGATGATGATGCTCTCACAAATGATAGTCACTTTTATTTATATGATCCTCTAATTAGTTCAAATTAGCCTAAGATGCTCCTAAAAATATTTTAATGTGCAAAATAACATAACTTTGGTGACAAGCCTACCAAATAGCTCATAAAGTGTAGAATAAGCCATCCAAAATGAAGCTGAAATGATGAAACAATGGTGTAGGAGGGTCGTTGGAAGGCCTAATGGAACAAGGGGCAATGAACATATAATCTCACATATAATGTGAGGCAATGAACAAGCTTTTGAAGGTGCTGAGGCTGCGCATGGCATGAGATAATGCTTTGTCACATGATGGAAACTCATGGCTCTCCACACATCCCCTACAAGTGTCGATATTATCCTATGGTGGGCTTGGGCCCTACTTAAGTTTCCCAACCCATGATGAAACCACCCGCTAATCCTATATAAGATCCAATGCGTCTCCTTACCTTTAGATACAATAATTCATTAGTGCAATTGAGTGAATAAGCTTGTTAATTAAGGGCAAAAATGAGACATCATAGAGGGTTTCCATTCCAAATTTGGGGCTTTGAACATGCAGTGGTGTTACCTTCCTATGTAGGAGTGGTTAATAATCAACGCTATTAGGTGTTCCCAACCCCTAAACGGAAGGACATGTCCAATGTACATCCTTCAAGTGGTAGGTGTCACGTGAATAATGATGAGGTGGATGGGTACACAGGGGTCTTAAGGCCAAATGCCCTAGGCTCAAGGAGGGTAATGATGAGGGATGTCCACATATTTGGGTATATGAATGTAGGAGGGAGTAATTGTGGTGCATGAGTTACCTCAACCTTTGTTTTTCCACCCTTCATTTTCCTTTTGCCTTTTATTGATTTTTCTTTTATTTTATTGCTCAGGGCTCCAGGGAATGAGAGCATGATTTGTATGATATAGCAGTGATTACCCCCTTAAGTTGGTGGGGCAGTTCATCACCCACCAGGGGTTGGGACATACATGGGTTCCTTAATGATGCAGGGGGAACTCATAGGGGTCTTGGGAACCAGGGTGATGGCCATAATGATAAGGGGTAGAGCTCATGCTTGGCTTTTGCCCATGTTCTAAATTTTACGGTCATAGCCATCTTTTGCAATTTGTGGTATTATTTCCTTTTGTATGTGGCCATGTTATGCTTTTATCCTCTTTTTTAGCTGCATCAACCTTCGAGGCATCATTCCAGGCCCGGCCCAGACATGTAGACAAGGGGAGGAGGAGTACCAAAGCCTTGTGGACCCAGAGAGGGAAGATGATGAAATAGGGAATGCAATGTGCAGAGGGGAGTGAAAAATATGAAATGGGAAAACACAATTGCACTAACCAAATCAAGGTTTCCCAAGTAGTGCCCATCCTAAAGCTGCAAGCCAGTAGGGGAGATCCCATCGGACTAGGTTTGAGGTGTAACCCCCCAAGTCAAGGTAAGGGAACAAGACTATAGTCAAAACCCTTCCTTCTTCCAAATCACCTAATAATCCATACCCAAGTGTGCCCAAGAAAAACAATCATAAGCACCCAATTGCATAATGAAAAATCATACCTTTAGGATTAGATGGGCCACCTTCAAACATACGATCTCGATGAATGGGTGAGGGGACATATGACTAGCTTAGGGAGCACAGACATCTGATACAACATCGACTACATTAGTGGCTGTCAGGGGCTGCTGGTTGAAGACAAATCTAGGAGAAAATTTCTCATATGGGGTCACCCACTAGTTGTGGGTAACATCTGGCTCCAATTGGGACATGAGCTCTCTATGGAGTGCACGAACCATGTACTTGAACGGGGAGGTCATGACATCACCAACAATCCTCTGGGACCGCAGACTTGTTATCCTGCTCATCACAAACAAACATGGGAAGCATTTGTCCTATGCTTGATCACCCATGTTTTCATAAAATAATAATAAAACCATACAAGAAATAAAACCTACTCTAAATGCAACTCTAATCTAAATGCACATCTAATTTAGCATGAGGACATGATATGATGATGTCAGCGATGTAAAAATCAATATGCAATGCATCCTACTCTAACATGCATATACTATACAATATTACAATGTCAATTGCCTTCAGGAAAATACTCCTTGAGGAGTTTCCCATTCACAGGGAGGGGAATGGATTCTCCACTAAGAGTTTCTAGATGGTAGGAGTTTATACTAGCTATATCAGATATCCTATAGGAACCCGTCCATAGATTATCTAACTTCTTATGCATACCAGGTTTTCCCCTTCTTTTATCCCATAGGAGAATTAGGTTTCCTAGCTTGAAGGCTTTATTCTTGACATGCTTATCAAAGCTGTTTTTCATCTTTTCATGGTTTCGGCCAAGCTGATCAAGGGTTTTCCTTCTAACTTCATTTGCCTCAATGAGTTGATCAATTCGAGCTTGTATGGCATCTTGCTGATCAGGAAAAGCTTTCAAACATTCAAGGATAGGTAATTGGAGTTGGAGCAGTAATTTAGCCTTTGCTCCATAGACCAGTTGAAATGGGCTGTATCCAGTCGAAGCCTTTAAGGTGGTGTGATCAACCCACAGAGCATACGTGATCTTGCTATCCCAATTTCGCTTATTTTCAACCACCGTTCGCTTAATAATCTTTATGAGGTTCTTATTGCTTAATTCAACTTTGCCATTCCTTTGAGGATAATAGTTAGATGAATGTGACAAGATTATCCCATATTTATTACATAATGATGTTAAAGGCATAGAATCAAATGTTTTGGCCTTATTAGTTACAATCTTGGTGGGCACACCAAATCTAGTAATAATTCTTTCCTCAAGGAAATCCATAACCACTTGGTTCATTGCCTTCTTTGTAGGTATGGCTTCTACCCATTTAGTGAAGTAATCAGTGGTTTTAGTATCCATTTATGCCCATTGCTTGTATTGTCCTTGAATTCCCCAATGAAATCTAGGCCTCATTGTTGAAAAGGTGCATCTACAATAACATTCTTTAGGGGCATGGCGGTGAGTTGCTGCTTTCCCGCAAATAATTGGCATGGATGGCATCATTTGACAAAGTTTAATGTATCAACAAAGATAGATGGCCAATAATATCCCGCCCTCAATATTTTGTGTGAGGTAGTCTAGTGACATAATGTCCACCACAAAATCCAGTGTGAAATTCCTTTACTAGGTTTTGGGCCTCCTCTTTACTTACACACCGAAGGATTACTCCATTTGGGTTCATCCAACCAAGACCTTCCAACCAAGACCTTCTTGGATCAAGCAATACTTGGCAACCTTTAATCTAAGAGCTCTTCTTTTGTGATCAACCAAGCTAGGAGGGGCAGTCAAGTTGCGTAAGTAGTAGATGATATTAGAACACCATTCATCCTTTTTTAGCTCAATGGCAGTGGCGTACACTTGCTCGTTCTCTCCTTCTTGGATGGCCTCATTGCTATTTTCAGTCAACATTTTGGCCAAACCTTGCCCTTTGATGATCTTTTTGGGGCGAATGTCTAAATCACATTCTTGTATTTTTGTTAGCCACTTTCCTCTTGACCCAAGGCAATTGGTTTGTGACAACACATCTTTCACAGCGGGTTAAGGAACATAGGCATATATTTCGTTGTACCCCACATATGCTCTAAAGTATTTGAGTGACTTGACAAGGGCATAAACTTGCTTCTCAATGATAGTGTATAGAGGGTGAAATCTTTAGCATAATTAAGACTGGTAAGGATAGGGGAAGAAGCAATTCTTTCTTTAATTCACTCAAAATATTTCTCTTTTGTGCTATCCCATATGTAAGGAGCATCCTTCTTTAGCAAGTCATTCATGGGTTTAACAATTTCAACAAAGTTTGGGTGCCGAAAAATGACCTCAAGGCTCCCTTATCCTTGGGGACGGGGATTTTCTTAATTACTTCAATCTTTTCAGGGTTGATATTAATTCCCTGTTTGGATACAACATGGCCTAATAACTTACCTTGATCGACCCCAAAAATAGGTTTCTTAGGATTGAGAGATATGTTATACTGCCTACATTTCTCAAATATTTTTCTTAAATATTTGCAATGATCCCTTCTTTCCTTAAATGCCATAGTTAAGTCATCTTGATATATCTCCATGATTTTTCCTTTAAGATCCCTGAAGGCAAATCCATGGCTCTTTGGAAAGTGGACCCTGCGTTTACCAAACCAAAGGGCATCCTTGATACATGTAGCCCCCCAAGGGGTGGTGAAGGCGATTTTCAATCGGTCTTCTTCTTTTACCACAACGTGGTTATACCTAGAAAAACCATCGAGAAATAACATCATTTGGGAGCTGATTATTTTTTACAATAAGTTTTCCATGTTAGGTAATGGGTAATTGTATTTCAAGCATACTTGGTTAAGATCTCTAAAGTCAATGCCCATCTTAATGTTACTAGTCTTCTTTCGAGTAATCACGGGATTAGAAATCCATGAAGAGTGACGAACAGGGGCAATAATGGCCGCATCCACCATCTTTTGAAGCTCGTCTTTGACCAAGGGGGCGAGTTTAGGATTCATCCTTCTAAATTTATGCCTAACAGGTTTCACCCTTTCTTGGAGAGGGATAGTATGTTGTATGCTTTCAAATCATTGTATGACCATGCAAACACATCTTTAAACTCCCTTAGCAATTATTCAAGTTCATCCCTTTCTTGCTTGGATAGCCCCTTTCCTATTTTAATGATTTGGGGGGAGGCTGAAGTCCCTAGATTTAGATCTATGATATTGGATGAGTCATGGACTTCGGGCTTGGTTACACTATTGTCATTTCTATTGAAGTGTTGCTCATTAACCAAATCTTCCTCCCAACTATATGATTCATCATGGTTTTGCAAGAAACTATTTATTTCATCATCATTCTTGAAAACAGGTCAATGTTCATCGTAATCAGGAATGGCTAGTGGTTTCCATCACACACCTCCCTAATTTAGAAATATTTTCATCATGGTATTAGGAATTGACGTAGCCACAACAAGGGCATCGACAATATAATTAAGGCCTCTAGGGACAACTTGGATGGAGAGTTCTTGGAAGTCTTTGACTACATTTGTAACCCTTTTCTTGTATGGTTTTAGCTTTTTCATGTTTGTTGTTGAAAGATCCCTTCACTTGAGAGACAATTAGGTCAGAATCACCTATAATGATTAATCACTGAATTTTTTAGATTGGGCAACATCAAGTCCTAATAAGAGAGCTTCATATTTGGCTATATTGTTAGTGCATTTGAACTCAAGTCTTAGAGAAAACAATGTATAGTCTTCGGATGAGGATATTAGGACCACACTAGCCCCAAAACTAGCCTTCGAGCAAGCTCCGTCAAAATACATGGTCCACATTCCAAGAGGCATTGGGCTTATGTTAGGTTCATTCTTATATAATCTCCATTTGCTGAACTCATAATATTCCTCGCTCAACTCTTCATCAGACTCCCATGAGCAAGTAATCATTGGCCTAGTGAAGTCATGCCTAGGTATCATGGCACAAGAATTTTCTCCCATGGGAACCCTAATACTAGACCTATCCTCGTTTGTGGTAATCTTTAAGTCTTCTACTAATTGCTTAGATAAGAGCATTCTCCATGAGGGAGGATATTTATCACAATTATATCCATGACGATTTTTCTTTGAGGGTAGCCTTGCAAGTATATCTCTTTTCCTACTATCACACCATGGACTTCAATTTCTTTAGAATCAATCATGCATTTATTCACATACTTCCTAGATATAACCAACCCTAGGTCTTACATTATTCTTAAAGGCACAATGTTGGTTAGAGATCTAGAATCGAGGATGCAATTCCTCCGAACACTTTTATCAATATTTAGAGCAATGTAGAACGAATCACCCTTATTCAACTTTACCACAATTGGAGGTTCAATATAGGCAACTTCATGTGGCTTTCCTTTGCGCCTCTTTTTCTTCATTTTACTAGCCTTTTGCACCACTAGGTCTTTACTAGGAGCTTGGTAATATTTTCTTAAGTGCAAAAGTGGGGATTTCGTCTAATCATCAACGTGCACCATGTTGATTGTGGCTTCCTTTATAGCTTGATAAAGTTCAAAGACAAGGTTTTGGGCTTGAAGGACACTAAGAGGCTTCTTATTCCTTACAAAAAATCCAATTTCCCTAGTAAATGCCTTAAGATAGGCTGCAAGGATAACCTCTTTTGGAGGTCTTAGATCATTGGGGATCGGGGACACAAGGGTGTTGAATCTTTGGTTAAATTCTCTAACATGCTCTCCTTCATCTCTTTTGCTAGAGAGGAAGTCTTTGTATAGTTCAACCACATCTTGTTCCCTAACCCATCTCTTTTGAACTTAGCAACGAAGTCTTCCCAGGAGGAAATAGAGGCAACCTCCTCGGATTGGAACCAGGCATTGGCATCATCTTGGAAGGAGCGAGCAAACATAATCATAACTACATCTTCCTTTAATCCTCTACCGCCTATGAAAAAATTGAATTGTTTCAAATGCTCTTAGGCTTCCTTGTCCTTCCTCCCATGGAATTTTGGTACTTCTTGATAATCATGAGGAGGTGGGTTTGGTGCTCCTAATATGTCATCAAAACTCAATGGACACAACATCCAGTTTTCCCATGGAGATAAGACTCTTCGCTTAGCAAATCTATCCATGAAAGGGGTGTGAGGGGGTTCATCACCTCTTCGTTGATATGTCAACATCACTAGGAATTCAGCCTCCATGGGAAAGGTGTGGAGTCGCCAGAAGAGGATCTATATTGTTGTTGGAAGAATCACTTCTTCAAATATTTGGAACCAAGGAGGTAGACCTGCTTCTTCCCCGGAAAAAGTGCCAAAAAAGTTGCCACCCAATCTAGCAAGGGTCCTAGGAGGGGTACCTAAGGGACAACTATTAGACCACGACAATGGGATAAAGACCCACTGTCACCTCAGTCAGTGTCCCCTACTCTTTACAGACTTTCACCGATGGGAGAAGTTCGGGCATAAAGGAAATCTCTTGTAAAGAGAGGATCAATGATAAGATAATAAGTGATTCCCAAGGCCCATTCAAAGGAGAGGATCAATTATGGCATAGTGAAGAAAGCATCTCCAAGAAAGACGTATGAGGGAGGTCAAGACCTAGGGTTAAGAAATATCCATTGATGATGGGTGTGTCTAGGATCAAGACTTCCAAGGTGAAGCAAGACTCCTCTAGGAGCTTTGAGTGATGATTTTCCTTCAAAATAAGGCCTTTTGCTCTACTAGAGAAATCTTGGAAGAAATCCAAACGAGACTTAGGTTTTATGAATAATCCCGGGAGGAAACCCTCTAATGTGATTGCTAGGTTGAACCCAGATAGGGAAAAGGTTAAGAATGATTGATTTCTCAGAGTTTTATATGCAAATGGCCCTTTAGAAGACCACCGACCATAGATGTTCAAGATGGCTTTCAAAGATGCAACTAGGGCTTGAGTTTGATCACAAAATGACCATGGGAGTTGCTCCAAACTTGGAGGATCACTAGAGGAGACACTAGCACAAAAGCCTATCCAAACGGATTTGCAAGATCACCCCTCTAATGCAATTCGTAGGCAACCCTAGCTAGCCGTCTAGGGTAGGGGCTGAAATTTTGAAAAGGGAGAAAAAGAGAAGGAGAAGGAGGGTGACCACCAAATTTTCTTGGATGAGTGCCTTACCCCTTGGGCTATGGAGTCGGTGTGATTCAAAATTTAGCTAAATTGTTTCTCAAGGAGGTCAAAAAGTGATGCCCTAGCTAGCTGTCTAGGCTAGGGGCTGAAATTTTGAAAAGGGAGAAAAAGAGAAGGAGGAGGGTGACCGCCAAATTTTCTTGGATGAGTGCCTTACCCCTTGGGCTGTGGAGTCTGTGTGATTCAAAATTTAGCTAAATTGTTTCTCAAGGAGGTCAAAAAGTGATGCCCTAGCACCTACTTTTCAACAATTACCCACCCAAGATCTATGGACTTTTATGTAAGAAATTCAGATTTCAATCCACTAGGAATATTCATGTCTTGTTATTCAATGAGTAACATGTACAACTTTGAAATCTAACAATTTTACAATGATATTCAATAATTGGGGCACAAAAAGAACTAGCTAGTTGCAAAATTTCCACACATTAGACATTATTACATGAAATATCTTCAAAAAAATCACTTACAAGATCAAGAAAGCAACTCTAAGAGACAACGAATTTAGAAATATCAAAATGCATCAAAAGATCTCCAATAGACATCCAAAGAAAAGTGCGAAATTTTAGAGAGGGATATCCAAGTGTGATGGTGATGCTCTCACAAATGAGTCACCTTTATTTATATGATCTCTAAGTAGTTCGAATTAGCCACGCTGCCCCTAAAAATATTTTAATGTGCAAAATAACATAACTTTGGTGACAAGCCTACCAAATAGCTCATAAAGTGTAGAATAAACCAATGTGGAAAAAGTCAAAGTCGGGATTAAATTGGCAAGGGTCCAAAAGTTGAAAAACTCGATAAATTCGAGAGTTTTTTAAAAAAGTTGGCAAAACTAAAAAACTAAAAAAATACAAAAATATTCATTTTTGGAAAAAAAATCTTGACTTTTTAGAAAAAATCTCGATTTTTTGGAAAAAATCCTGATTTTTTTCAAAAAAAATTTAAAAAATTATTAAAGAAACTACTTCACTCACGATTTTTTGGAAAAAGTCGGCAAAAAGTTGGGACTTCCCGGATAAAATCGCGAAGTCGGCAGATAAAGTCGGCTCAAGGAAAAATTCGAGATTTTTTCAAAAAGTCGGGACTTTTTGCCGACTTTTTCCACACTGGAATAAACCATCCAAAATGAAGCCAAAATGATGAAACAATGGTGTATGAGGGCCATTGGAAGGCCTAATTGAGTCCTCAAGGTGCCATGATGAAGAAGAGGGCTCCATGAATGATGGCCAAGGGGGTGGCCCCTTGATCTCCAAGTAAAACATCATGTGGTGCTCCAAAGTGGGTTTGGGGCACAAGAAGTGGTCTCATGGGTCTCCTGGTGCAAAATAAGCCTGTGGAATGCTCCAAATGAAAGCACGAAAGATGTTGCTTGCCCACCCATGTCTCAAGGATGAGACAAACCTCCTCTGGGCCTAAGATCGATTGCCAAATCCTGTATACAATGCTTAAGCCCGTTGGGGGCATTGCTGGTCGAAGTGCATTGTCTTGCATATATTGTAAGCCAATGAACAAGCTGTTGAAGGTGTCGAGGCTGCCCACGACATGAGACAATGTTCTGTCACATGATGGAAACCCATGGCTCTCAATGCATCACATACAAGTGTCTCTATGATCCTCTGGTGGGTTTGGGCCCTAGTTAAGTTGCCCGTCCCATGATTAAACCACCTGCTAATCTTGTATAAGATTCAATGCGTCTCCTCACCTTTAAATATAATAATTCATTAGTGCAATTGAGTGAATAAGCTTGTTAATCAAGAGAAGAAATGAGACTTCATAGTGGGTTTCCCTTCCAAATTTGGGGTTTTGAACATTCAATGGTGTTACATCCCTAGGTAGGAGTGGTTAATAATCAACTCTATTAGGTGTTCTCGCCTCCTAAAGGGAAGGACATGTCCAAGGTACATCCTTCGAGTGGTAGGTGTCGTGAATAATGATGCGGTGGATGGGGACATAGGGGTCTCAAGGCCAAATGCCCTAGGATCAAGGATGGTAATGATGAGGGATGCCCACATATTTGGGTGTATGAATGTAGGAGGGAGCAATTATGGTACATAAGTTACCTCGACCTTTGCTTTTCCACCATTCTTCATTGGCCTTTTGCCTTTTATTGATTTTTCTTTTATTTTGCTACTTGGGGCTCCAGGGAATGAGAGCATGATGTGTATGATATAGCAGTGATTACCCCATTAAGGTGGGGCAGTGCATCGCCTACCAGGGGTTGGGACATACATGGATTCCTTAATGATGCAGGGGGCACTCATAGGGGTCCTAGGTACCAGGGTGATGGCTATAATGAAAAGGGGTAGAGCTCATGCTTGGCTTTTGCCCATGTGCCAAAATTCTTTGTCACGACTATCTTTTGCTTACTTGTTGATGGTCTGATGTTTGATGGGCTTGTTTGGCCTTTTTGCGCTGCACTTTGAACTTCTTGATCAGTGGACTAGTTCAACCTTCTTTGCCTTGGTCTATTGACATCAATGCCAATTATTGCGAACACTTGTTATATGTCTGTCCACAACTAGTTCTAACAACAACCACTATCCATTCAGTCCCGCCTTATTGTTTGTACCTTGAACTTATTATGCTTTGAAAGTGATGCAATGATTGTTTACCATATATAAGATGCCACCTGTGCCACAATGCTTGGTAAGCATTGGCATCCTCCTTTGAGATTCCCCGCTCTAAATATATAAATATTAATGATATATCAATGGTTAGACTTTTAAAACTAATAATTAATAATACATACTTGACTGATGAAAGATATACCACTCACTGTTCAATGTCAAATCCAATGAAAACATGTTGCCAATCCATTGCTGTTATGAGGATTGAGCTAGCAAACGAATGCTCAACAATAGCGAAATGGTGGCCCAACACTGGAAAATGACCATTGTAATTCCTTTTTGCTGTTTGTTTAGGGTTTATAGTGTAGGAGGTGTTACCCACCACTTTGTGGGTGATATCCTTAGGAGAAAATTTTCTCCAAGATGGTCCTCAACCTACAGCCAACAACCATCAACTAGATCGTTGTGCCATTTCTCCGCCACCTGAGCCAGCCATGTGGTCCCTCACCCATCTGTCATGATTGTATGTTTGAAGGTGGGCCGCCCGAACTTAAAGGTATGCTTTGTCATTTGGTAATTGAGTATTGTAGTCTGCTTATCATGGATACTTCTGGGCATGGATTGATGGGGGGATTCGGTGAAAGGAGTGGGCTAGGTCTGTGCTTCTGTCCCCTAGAATTGTTTTGGATGTTACCGTTGGATCTTGGTCCCGTGGGATCTCCTTCACTGATCGTTAGGTTCTTGGGTGGTACTACATGGAAAACCTCGATTTTGGTTGCGTGGTCCCGCCTTCTTGTCCACATGTATCACTCCCCTTCCATTTATTATAACTCCATCCATCATCTTTCCCACCAGGGTCCACATTTCTTCACTGGGTCCACATAGGGTTAGCCTCTCCTTCCCCGTTCCCACACCATAAGTCAAGTTTGAAACGATGTCTTGGAGGTTGAAGCAGCTGAAAAGAAAAAGTAAAAGAACAAATGGCCACATTCAATGGGAAAAAGCACCATAGGGTGCAAAAGATGGCTAGGACAAACTTATTTAGCACGTGGGTAAAAGCCAATGGATGAGCTCTAACCCATACCCATGGCCATCACCCTGGTTCCATAGGCCCTAGATGAGCCTCCTTTATCATTCGGGAACCCATGATTGTCCCAACCCCTGGTGGGAAATGAATCGCCCTACCTTAAAGGGGGTATCCATTGCTATATCTTACACATCATGCTCTTACCCTTTTGAGCCTCGAGCAGTTAATCAAAGAAGATCAAGGAAATGCAAAAGGCATATAAAGAAGCGTGGAAAAATCAAGTTCGGGGCACCTCATGTACCAAGATTTCTCCCTCCTCTACATTATATACCCAAGTGTGGGTTTCCCTTTTTCTAGCTACCCTTGTAACCCAATATGTGGCCGAAGATTGCCCATTTCATTCTTTATTCCATTCACCTATTTATCACATGCCACCACCATTTGAAGGATGTACCTTGGACATACTATCCCCTCTAAAGGTAGAAATCACCTAATAAGGTACTTGGTTAACCCCCCTTGGAGCTTGGAGACATTAGCACATGCCAAATCCCACTATGGAAGGGCATGCCATTATGAAGTGTCCACTTGTTGTCCATGGTTTGTAAGCTCTTTTACTCGATTTATAATGACTTGTTGTGCTAGAGAGATAGGGGACGCATTGGATCTTATGCAGGGTTGCAGATGGTTCCCATTTTGAGTTTGGTCTCCCTATACGGGGTCCTAACTCTCCAGAGGGGCTGCATTGGCACATGTAGGGTGTTGTGTGTAGAGAGCCATGGGCCTCCACAGCAGTAGAAAATACTCCATGGATCCCTAGAGATGTTCAGAGATTGCTCGAGATTCATTTATTGGACGAGGAAGATGAACTTGTTAACCATGCCCAACCGACCCCACTGTTGTACCATGCACTTGGCAGATGATCTAGGACTTGTATGTTGATGTGGCATCACTTACACTATGATTCGAGCCCTCACAGATGGTCTACAGGCATCTTCGACCTACTTGGAGACCCATGAGGTTATTAGTGTGCCCCCACACCCAGTGGGAGCACCACATCTTTATTGTTTGGAGAACAAGGGGCCAACCCCTTGTCCATCACCTTTGAGAGTCCTATTCATCATTATGGCACTTACAGACTTCAGGAGTCCTCTTAGAGGGCCCAATGACATGTATTATTTATCATTCAACCACTTGATAGGCTTATTATTATGTTTATGAGCTAGTTTGATGGGCTTGACACCGAAAGTTAGTTATTTTGCACTTTATTTTATTTTAGGGGCTAATGTAGGTTTAATTAGCTAAATCAAACTCCTAAGAAGTGTATAGATAGACATGACGTGAATTCATTTTGAATCATAACTTGGATTGGATCATTCTCTCTCTTGAGATTTTCACTATTCCTTCTTGGTGGACAAAGATTTGGAGCATGGATGAATTTTGATGTTTGTATTATCTTTTCTTGTCTTGGAGCTCTTCTTGATTGGCAAATTTATTGATGGTTGGATATATTCTCTTCCATGTAAGTACAAATTTAATGCTATTTTCTTTTACTTTGTCACATGCATTGATAATGGGATTTTCGCTATTATAGGGCTAATTGCTGCATGCATTTGCTGCGAAATTGTGGAATTATGTTTCTATATAGCATCTCTCTATGTATGGGCCATGAATGTTGAACGAATTGTCCTAGAGATAATTCTGTGGTTGAATTTATCTTGATAAGCCATCTTAATTTTCAAAACGAAGTATAAATGCTTTAAGGTCACTCTTCTTTGCCCTAATGCTAAGAGAAATTGTCCTTGGAGCCTCCTTGAGCTAGAAACAAAGTCCATTCTCATTATTCTTCTTGACTCCAATCTCCCCAAATGATTGGGCACTGGTCCACCATAAGTTGATCATCCTAAAACCATTTTTCTTCACCTGCCCTTCTTCTCTGTAGGTCTAGCCACACTGGGTCACCTAGGGCATCATTTTCCTGACAAATTACCCATAGAAAAACTTCGATTTCTTGGCCTCTCCTGCGTTGGTGTGTCTTCAAGGTCTCCTCTAAATTTGAGGAAATTCCGACGATGGGATTGTGAGATATCCCAAGCCCTAGCCCTCAAACCGATTTTTTCCCTGGGTTACCCTAGTCTAGTACCTCATAAGGATCTTTTGGCACCCTTAAGTGAAAATTATTTCTGAGATCCCCTTGTTTAGGGCAAGATCAACATTGGTTGCTAAATTTCTTCTTCTTAACCTAACCTTGGGTCTACTTGGTCTTGTGTGGTCCCATTTCTCATCAAAGTCAATTCTTCAAGAACAACTCGGGAATCCAAGTTTTGCAAGGATTTTAGGGATTGGGAAGCTCCTCCACAAGTCATACTCCCCTAACCCAGCCCTTGAATCATTATCCTCCTATCCTAGAGGATCTTGTACCTTGCTTAAGAAGCAAGTAAGTCCCATTCTTGAGTCTCTCCTAGGAAATGATTGTTGAGGTCACTTCATATCCATTTTTCTTAATCTATCTTTCATAAGTGACTCTCTATATAATGGGTCTCCTCTCATTGATGAAAGTCCGTATAGAGCAGGGAGCCTTAGCCGAGGTGACAGTGGGCTAAGTCTCCATCATTGCCCTTGACCTAGCAGTTGCCCCTTTAGGTTTCTCTTTTAGGTCCCTTGCTAGTTTGAGTGGTAACAGGAGGGTTGGGGGGACCAAGTAGAAAAATGTGGGAAACTGGTAATTAGATTTCAGGGCCCTTTAAAAAAATGTTCTCAAAAAAACATGCAATGGGTCGATATTGTTACCTTTCCGTTTAGCAAGTTGCTGAAGATCCTATACAAGTCGCTATGGCTGACACATATGGGACAAAGGCCCACTATGACTTCGGCCTAAGTGCCTACTTTTTAAGCCCAACTCCTAACAAAAAGGCTACTGGGAAGCTTCCTATACACTAATTGCAACCAAATTTCTCCATAACTAGTGTTTAGTAATGGAGTCCAATGGCTGAAGGGAGGAGTTTTTCTTGCTGGCCTGCTGGCTTAAGATAAAAAATCTGCAAATGAAAGTGAACTAAACCGGCACACTAGCACACTAAATATTGAGAAGATATAACATGTGAGCAGTCTATTTTAATGTACTCAAAACACACTAACAAGAAATACAATTGTGTCTATGATTTGTCACCTGCATAGAATAGTTATTGTATAAAATTACTTGCTGTCTTGTTTGACAGGCCTGCAAGGCTTGCAAGTAATACCAACAACAAGCAAGGGACATTCAAACTTGGTTAGATATAGCATGTAAGTAGTCAAATTTGGTGTACAGAAAATATCCTAACGGAATATATAATTATTTCAGTCAACAAATAGACGGTTAGAGGGGTTGCTTTGTAAAATAGTTTGCTACCCTGTATTTATAGGATTGTAATTTCTGTGGAAAGCACAGAAATCAGCAAGCTAACCCCTTGAAAACTCACCTATAAGTGTTTATTTAATTTATGTACCTAAAAATTGCACTATCTTGCATGTTGCCTGGAAGTAGCTCATTGGAATCATGAGCTCGCAAGCATCACAAATATACCATCATCACTGACATGAAAGTCTCCAAATCTTGTCTCCTAAAGTATAGGAGCCCCGCGAAAATTAGTAACTCTCTCCAATCTGCTGGAAAACCTATGCAATATCTGTCTCTGAATCAGGATCATATCACTGAACCAATCCCATACCTGAACTCTATGGTACCACTCAAGAAAAATTGTCTCTAGAAACACCTTTGAATACCAGCCTAATGAAATGTGCTGGACCTTAACCCTCCATTTTTGCAAGGGAGCAAACCTGGGGGTTAACACAACCATGCCTAATATCTGAATACTTGAATAAAAAACAGCATGCATAGTTTTAAAAGAATAAAAATAAAACTCAAACTGACATGCTTTAGAAGGGATATGAGGCTATGGTAGTTTGGCGAAGCATGCATCTACGATATTGGGTTAGCCCTCTTGGGAGATCCTGAGATTTTTGGGACTTCCCAACCTCCAAAGTATATATATACTGTATATGCTGCTTATATGCAAAACCTTTGGACTCTGTTTTCTGTATTGCTCCCTTTTCTCATGCTGTTGCTGGTTTCCTGTTTCTGGTAAGAGTTTCTAAATGATGATTAAATTGGAATTGTGGTTGTTGGAGGCTGTTACAGTGGCAAAGTCAAGTTGGTACATGTGACCAAAGATAATATTGATGTTATGTGTCTCGACATAAAACAGCTATTCCATTGGACTCTTTCTCATGGAGTTGTGTTGAGGCCTATATATGTATATATATGAAGATTCATGCCATTGTTATATCCAAAATATGTATGTGAAAATAGTGGATCATTTTGCTGGAGAATATGAACATAGAAGGCTATTATTTTCATTCTGAAGCAAGGCACTTCTGGATTGCTTCTTTTAGATTCATTGTTCCTTGCTGCATCTCAACCATAGTGGATTGTAATATACTGCTATCATCTCAATTGTGATTAGTAATTTTAATTATTTTCTTCTTTTAGCTTTGCTCTTTCCTTCTTTTTGGCATCTTTACCATGAGTCCTGTGTTTATTGATTTATCCCATGTGGAGATTTTTGATTGACAGCTGGAGTGCCCATAGAGAACATCCTTTATTTGGGAGGACCAAATATAGCTTCAGAGATATACAACAAGGAGTATGCCAATGCTAGAATATGTGGATCTGACAAATGGAGAAAGCCTCTAGCAAAGTTTCTACGTCAGCCCCATTTCATTGTTTGGGACAATAATGATCTTGTTACTCATGAAGTTATGGGTGGTTTGAAGAATGTTTATGCCATTGGTGCTGGTAAGTTTCTCTTCTTGTCATTGTTTTGTTAGCACGTTGGGCTATGCATTTTCTCAATTGATAAGAAGCTAGTTCTTGTTGCATTCATCAAATGCTTTTGCGATGTGCATTTTTGAGTGAATGTTTATTTGCTCACTTTTTCTCAGTTAGAAGTATAATAAATCTCTATTCGAAACATGATATCTAAGTGGAGATAATATATTTCTCACATTATTTTGCCTTGTGTGTGTGTGTGTTTCTCCACTTTTATACCAATGGAAATATATTGATTCTCAGAATAGTCCCTGAACATCTGAAGAGAAGTAACCTGAGTGTGGACCATGGAAGATTCAAAATTCTAATGTTTAACATTTTTAATCTGGCTATTTCTTTTTGAAAAAAGAAACTATGCCCCATTCTGTAGAGAATATTTCACTTGTAAAACAGAATTTGTTTGCTTGAATAAAAACAAAATGTTTTTACATAATATACATACAGGCATTAAAAACTACATAATTTCCGTTTTTGCTAACATAAATACAGGCACTGAATACTACATAATTTCCATATTGTTTTTCTAGTTTTCAAAAGCATATATCTAGTACAACAATAATTTAGATGGATGCATACGAACATAGGCTGGTTCCTTGAATCTATTTTGAGCAGGTTTTACAAGGTAGAGTAAATAGTGATGTAACAGAAAGGCATTTAGACTGTAGAAGGATCTAAGTAGGTTATGCTTTTGTCTGTGATGTATTTGACTAGGGCACATACTATTTCAAGTTTGTTCTACCCTTTCATTTCTCAACCATTTAGAAAACAAACAAAAAACTAAAGGCGAGATGCCTTCAAGTAAGCATTTCTGTTATCTTAAGTTCAGGAGATCGCAGGACCTAACCCCAACTCTCCCAAAGTCTAACCTGTAACTGGGGAAGTCCTTCAACCCTTTAATTACACACTTTGTACTTTTTTGTGCACCACAGACATTTTTAGCTTTAAGATGTATAGCTATTGGCTATTTTAGTTTGAAACTGAAACTCTGTTACTGAAGTTTTCATCTTATTTATTGCCTGGTCCAAACATGGAGCAAGTCAAAGATAATTTGGTGCAATGTCATAGTTATTTTTAGAATGCTAGAAGTGGTAAAGGACACTATCTCTCTCTCAATTTGCCTTTATAGTTAGAATAAATGACTTAACAGGAAAACTTCGTAGTGTTCCAACTTCTAGCACAAGAGAATATGACTTCGGAAGTCCATGTTTACAGCCTTGTTTTCCTTGCAACATTTTAACTGTTCTACTTCTTGCGCTTGTTTTGGTGATGTGGATATGATCAGTGGTTATTAACTAATATGCTTGGAAAGATCTTAGTCATAACCTATGTTTAATCATTAAGGTTGAATCAAATTTGGGATTCATTATTTCTTCCTTGTGAGGTTGCAGGTATGGTTGCAGCTTTGACAAATGAGAGTGCCACTAGTAAATCAGTCTATTTTGCCCATTGCACATCGGAAATGATATTTATAACTCACCTTATTGCTGAAGAACCAGAGAAATTAGCTGGTCCTTTGCTGGCTGACACATATGTTACATTGTTGAAGGGGCGGAATGCATGGTATGGGCAGATGCTAGCCAAAGGAGAACTGAGGCCAGATATGGGGGACAGCATCAAAGGCAAGGGAATGATTCAGGTAATGATATTATGCACTCTGCCAAGGTACAGTGTATACTGGAGCTATTTCTTCAATTCTCCAAGTGACTCATTATAGCATAAGGTTCTAATATTATGTGACCATAGTATGGATAAATTGAGTTCATTGTCTTGTAACAGGGTGTGTCAGCTGTAGGGGCATTTTACGAGTTGCTTAGTCATTCTAGCTTAAGCTTCATGCATCCTGATGGAAATAAACCTATAGCACCAGTGGAGTTGTGCCCCATTTTGAAGACTCTCTACAGTATATTGATTACAAGGTGAATTTTTCAACTTTGTGAATCAAAACAAGGTAGCATATCTAAAAGAAAATTTAGCCTCAAGGCAAGTCAAAGCAGGAAGTAGGATTTGATTTTCTGCTTTTTGTATGATTGGAGAAAGCTAATGGCATATTGAAAATTTAATATAAAGTCTGGAATTGTAATTCATAATGCTCATGTTATTTTCAGTTCATTTGTCAATTTTTTGTTACTTTTCTTTGAAGAGCATGGGTCTCTGGATGCTTACCATTGCAGTCCTATCATTTAACAGGCATGGCTCCAATAAAATAATTCTTGCCAACCTGATAAAATGATAAAATGTTGGTATAGATTTGTTGACATCTATGTAGGTTTCTTCCTTACATTTTCTAGGAGTTGCACTGGCACTCCCATTTTGTATTCATACTGGTTGTACTCTTCAGCCCCATTGGCTTACTTTTGTGGTCATTTATCGGATGTTAATAAAATTATCTTGTGTTATCTTATCTCATGGCTTCATGGTCACTCTAATTTGAATCAATCTTAGCAATATTCCAAAAGATTTCCAGTCCCAAGTGACAATATCCACCCTTTTCTAGACGTCTTCGTAATGAAAGAAATGGATTTAACTGTTTCCCATGAAGCCTGTAGAAAGAAAACCCACATGGATAGGTATCTCCATGCTCAATTTCATGACCGCCCTACTCAAATGCTGCTATTATCAACACCTTAGTCACCAAAGTCCTCTTTATTTCTGATAAACACCCACCTTGACCATGAGAAACCCCACCTCAGAAAAGTCCTCTGAAGTAATAGCTATTCAAAATCTAAGATAAACAATCCTCTGAAGTAATGGCTATTCAAAATCTAAGATAAACAATGCTTTTCATAAAGCTCACAAATGTAAAACTAGCTCCTGCCTGAAGTGTAGAATTTCCACAAAATTCTGATCTGCTATAGTGAACAATCTGAAATACTAGTTTCTTTTCAAATAGACACATAAATTCTCTACTAGATGCAGCGGAATAGGAACCGAAATAAAAATACAATTCACACAATAGAACAACACAATTTTTCTAGGGAACCCTACTGGGAAAACCCTCGCTTGAAAATTTTATTGAAGAAGAATAAGCTACAGATCTCTTACAAATAACCCTTCTTAAATAGAGAATACAAACTGATCTCTCAGCCTTGAACTAGGCTTGAAACAATCCTACAAGAATGCTGATCTGCTTCCCTCAACCAGCCCACTCTAAGGCCCAAAATCCTTGCGCATTCCTTAGGAAATAGGCCCCCCTATTTACTAGTGCATTCGACCTCCTAAAAAATAGGAATTTCCTCCTATTTTTGTGCACACTTCCCAAAGGAAATTCTCCTCCAATAATTCGCACAAGGAAACCTTCTTGGCTCGTTCCTCTCACAAGCTCACAAACTCATGTTCAAATTATGAATACAAGGTGTGCCTTCGATCTCCTTATAAGCACTATGATTTGGCTATTGTTAGTGAGTTCTAAGTCTGGAAAATCGAACTGGTGGTTTTCTAGTTAACAAAAGTCAACAGAAGTTGTTAACTAGTTTCTCCTAAAATTCAGGAGGCTAACTCCACTACTTCTTTCAGTTCCCAAACTAACACTAGACGACAATTAACTTGGTCTTCCACAAAGTCGCACTAGTCA
This sequence comes from Pinus albicaulis, assembly GCA_034641835.2. Classification (NCBI taxonomy): domain Eukaryota; kingdom Viridiplantae; phylum Streptophyta; class Pinopsida; order Pinales; family Pinaceae; genus Pinus; species Pinus albicaulis. The sequence goes on along the minus strand of CM076575.1, from coordinate 1,702,536,830 downwards.
AACTGCTTCTTTAACTCGTCCTCCTCATTGGAACTTGTACATGACTAAGGAGAACACAAATTCGATTCCTTGAATTAAGGTACAAATCAAGGAATCCATTCCTGCGCTACTTTTCAACATTCCCTCCTAGCGAGGAAGGGATTTTTTACAACTCCCAACTTATCTTTGTGATGAACAAAACTGCTTCTTTGTAATGGCCTAGGTTAATTTTTTTCCCTAGTGTTCTCGTAGTAGCAAATTCTTCTTTCCAGTGGTATATAAAATTTAAACAATTAAACTGTAAATTGACAATGATTCTTTCCAGTGGTGCAGTTAAATAGACAATTCACCATTTGCAGAAAACATCACATATTTTACCCAATGGAACACTGTTTAACAGTATGTAAACCAGTATGAAATCCAATTCTTCATCACAATAGTTTACTATAGTTCCATGCAGATCGCATATGATTATGAGATTCACAGATCCTACTATTCCAGATTTCAGTCTAAACAAATAAGAAATCTTCTAACTGTAATAGCTAATCCGCGCTTGGTCTCCTTCAGACAGTCTATGGTTTCTTTTCCTTGATCAAGTCCGATTCCTGTTGTGAACTGAGTTGCGGGAAAAGCACAGTCCGTTTCAGAATAGACTCCACCTTCGAACAATTCCTAAACGCAACACTGAATGGTAAACAATATACCCTTGTTGTTCTTCGCTTATTTCATCACAGGTCCAATCATGAGCTTTAGAACCCCTGTGGTCATTCCTCCTTTGCTGATGGACAAACCCTAACTCAAGGCGGGGGTTTGACTATGGCCTGTATCTTGGAATCTCTTAGGGCCTGGCTTACTCCAGTAGAAGCTTGCGTTCATCATTTTTGGTAACTTCAAGCCAGAACTAACCTCGCTTCACAGGAAATTGATTGATACTTCCTAGGGCACGTCCCTGGGGAAATAACTCCTCTAATTTCAATCTGAAAACTCGCTATCTCCCACTGTGCTTTGTTCCTACGTCAGAGGGTCATACCTGTGCAAAATGAAAACCCTTAAACCCCAAGATTTCGCTGAACAAACATAACCTTGCACCCAGAAATCAGAGATCATCCCAGACAATGTTTCGCTCCTCTTCCCAAGATATTCCTGTGCCCAAATAGAAATCGCTACCAAATAGAGATCAAGGCATCACATAATGCATTGCCAAAATAAAGATTATCTCCACAGACTCGCTGCCCAAAACAGAAGATGTTCATCACAGAACTTAGCTGCACAGAACAGAGATTATTACTAGCTACAGATTCGCTACCCAAAACAGAAGTTGTTCATCACAGAACTTCGCTGCACAGAACAAAGATTATCACCACAGGTCTTGCTGCCCAGAACAGTGTTGAGAATTTGAGAGGGCTTTGTTTAATTCAAATTCTCTTCTTGATAATTACTTGTGAGCTTACTTCTCTTACTTATGTCTTCTCTTTATTAGCTTGTTAGATCTTTCATCAAGTCAATTATCAAAACACAAGAGACACAAATTTAGGCTCCTCGAGCTAGGGCCAAAACCTCTCCCTCTTGGAGAGGAAAACCTGCAAGTAATTCTTCTTATAGATCTTCAATTGACAAGTATCATGACCATGACTCAGACCCTTGACTCGTGTATGCCTCCAAGACCTTGTCACTGCCCTTTACTTGGCTCCTTAAACTAATCCTTCTTTTCTGCACTGTTCAGCACCGTTTTGCACCAAAACTAGGAAGGCTCGGTTCCTAGTATAGCAGCCTCAAACTATGCACTGATTTTGCTTTCTTTCTTTATAACTTCGACCTTCTCGTGATACCTTCTTTCTACACACAAGTGTTGAAATTTGGTTACCGGAGGACAGGGGGTTTCCTAAGGCTTTGATCTTTGGCTTAGGGAAAAATGTCCAAAAGAATTTAATTTTTCTCCTAAAGTGACTTTATAAAGTTATAAAGTCAAATCTAATTTAAAAGTGACTTTAAGTGATAAAGTTACTAAAGTCTAATTTTAAAAGTGACTTTAATAAAGTCGATGTAAAATTAAAAAGGAAAATGACTTTGGAAATAAATGGCTAAGTGGGTCCTTATTAAAGTGGGGTGAATTAAAAATTAGAAAGTGAGATTTAAATGAACATTTAATCTCAGCCTTAGATCTAAAGCTTTTTCAGCCATTGGATTTAGGGATTCCTCAAAAGTCACTTAGGGTTAGGTTAAAGGAGGAAAAATGAGGAAAAGGTCATTTATTTTTCTTTCATGAGCAGATTGGGAGAAGGAGAGAACGAGCGCTGAAGATTTTTCTGAGCAGTGAGAAGGAGGAGGGCAGTAGCACTAACATTCAACAAATCCGTATAGTAAGGGCAGAGCACGAAGTTCGAGGCAAGAGGGCACAAATTTCGAGGGAGGAAAGACAACATTTATTGTTGCACGTTTTCCGATGACCGTATAGCAATTTGGAGGCATAGAAATCGAGGTCCGTACAGCAAGAGAGAGAGGGCCGTTTTCTGAAATCCGTACAGCAGAAAATCAGCGCTGAAATCGAGGCCGTACAATAGATTTAAGGCAGTTGTACAACACAGTTTTCGAGGCAGCCGTACAGCAGCTTTCAGCAGGTCGCACAACACGTTTTTCGAGGAGGCCGTACCATCGTACAACACAGATTTCAATGCTGTCGTACAACATTTAATGCTGGACTGTTTTCTGCAATTCTGTTTTTGTGGGCACGAAAATCGAGGTGGAGTTTGGCACGGTTTTCGAGACAAGTACTGTTATGAAGTTGCTGTAATTTTTTTGCTGTGTAAATTTTTGTCTCACTGTAAAAGCAATATTCATAAAATAAAGAGAAGCTTTCGAACTGGTTTTTCCCAAGACTTGTAGGGGGTTTTTCCAGGGTTGCCTTGACCAAAAATCACTGTGTTAAATGTGTTGAATCGCTGTTTGTGTCTGCTGATTTTTATTTCTGCATTTTCCAGCGTTGTGAAAAATTTCTAGAATTTGTGTTTTCAGCAAATATTTATTTTCCAGCTTGTTGAATGTAAGGTTATGGGAAAGGGCATTTAACTAACTGGAGAAATAAGGTGAAACTGAAAACCAGGGTGGGAAATCAAAAATTTCTACATGGTATTAGAGATTGGGTGCTGAAAGTGCAGTTTGGGACAGCAAAGGAGAAAAATACAGTCTATTGATTTTTCACTCAGAAAATTCCAGCACGCTGATTTTTCACACAGAAATTTTATCTTTACTACAACAGTGCTATTTTCAATTTTTTAGGACAGCAAGGATGTCATTGGGATTGAGGGTGGAGGATAGGGGTTGGATGGGCATATCAACTACAATGTTTGGAAGGCGAGAATGCAGAGTATCTTTGAGGAGGCAGAAGTCTGGGATGTCATGGTGCATATCGCACAGCACCCTGTTGTTGTGCCTACTAATGCTGTTCAGTTGGCAGCGTATAATAAAAAGAATAACAAGGGTAAGAGACTGATTCTAGACGGAATCAAAGACCATTGCATTCCTCATGTGAGAGGAAAGAGAAATGTTCATGAGATGTGGACAACATTGACCAATCTCTACCAGAGTACCAATGAGAACAGAAAAATGATCCTAAGGGAGAAGCTGAAGACCATTAAGATGGGTAAGACTGATAGTGCAGCTGGATATCTCACAAAAATTACTAATGTGAGAGATGAGTTTGCAACAGTTGGAAAGGTCATTCCATCCACTGAGTTGGTGCGGATTGCAGTGAATGGCCTCCCCAGTTCATGGCTGAACTTTGTTGATGGAGTTTGTGCACATGAGACCCTTCCCACATGGGAGAGGTTTTGGGATGGTTGCATTCAGACAGAAATCAGGGAGGGTCAGCTTGGGGCAGCCAAGCTAGTTGAGCAGGATGAGGATGTAACACTGTTGGCAGGAGGCAAGAGAGGGAAGGGAAAGAAGCAAGCTTCCACAAGCAGTGGTGGGGGCAAAGGCAAAGGTAAAGGTAAACAAGGTAACACGCAGAAGGACTATTCCAAGGTGAAGTGTTGGAATTGTCAGAAGATGGGACACTATGCAGTTTTGTGCCCGGAGAAGAAGAAGAAGGGGAAGAACCAGAACATGGCAGCATCAACAGAGGTAGAGGACTTCACGGATCGCTTTGACCGGGAGTTTGGGTTCATTGCTTGTGAGTCCACTAGTGCAGGATCACTTGCCACGGAGGTTCAGCGGAGCATGCATTTCCCTCGACTAACGAAGCATCTTCGGGTATCTGGTATGTGGACAGTGGGGCTTCACGTCATATGACAGGAGTCTGTGAGTACTTCTCAGAGCTTTCAGAGAGTGGCACTGATATAGAGGTAGTACTCGGTGATGACAGAGTTGTTAGAGTAGTCGTTGTGGGGACACTGACATTTGATAGGGAACCCAAACCTCCCTTGAAGGTGTCAGATGTTCTTTATGTGCTAGGGATGAAGAAGAACCTCATATCTGTCTCAACTTTGGAGGATAAAGGATATGAGATATTGTTTAGGAGAGGACAGGTGCTGATATATCCCAGAGGCGCTCCAGTTGATTCAAGTAGAGTGATAGGTGTACGCCTTCAAAGGTGTACAAGTTTGCATTTCAGCCCCTTTTGGCACTGAACAGTAGTACCGACAGCAGAGCTAGCAGTTCTGAGCTGTGTGAGATTTGGCACCGCAAGATGGGGCACGTGTATCATGGGGCCTTGAGGACATTGTGGGAGATCACTACAGGTGTGTCAGATTTTAGTACTGATCACTTTGATACTTGCAAAGGATGTGAGATGGGCAAGTTTGCCAAATCCCCTTTTCCCAGCAGTGACAACAGAGCGACTGGGATACTTGATTTGATTCATTCCGATGTGAGCGGTCGGATGTCTCATGTTTCCTTGAGTGGATATGAGTATTATGTATTATTCATTGATGATCACTCCAAGAGGACCTAGATTTATTTCTTGAAGACCAAGAGTGAGGTCTTCAAGTGGTTTCAGGAGTTCAGAGCTCTTGTGGAGACTCAGACAGGTTGGAAGATCAAGTCCCTGAGGTTGGACAATGGAGGTGAGTACACCCTTGGAGAGTTTGTTGACTATTGTGCAGAGGCAGGCATTAGGAGGGAGTTCACTGTTCCTTACAACCCCAAGCAGAGCGAGGTTGCGGAGAGGAAGAACAGATCCATTGGAGGGGCTGCCAAAGCCATGTTACATGATTAGGGGTTTCCATTGTTTTTGTGGGCAGAGGCCTGCAACACTGCTGTTTATTTGCAGAGCAGGAGTCCGCATCGTGCCTTGGGGCATATGACTCCGGAGGAGGATTTTTCTGGGTAGAAGCCTGATATTGATCATCTTCGTATCTTTGGGTGTATTGCATACTCCTATGTACCCAAGGAGAAGAGGACCAAACTAGAGCCCACCGCAGAGAAGGGTGTCTTTGTGGGCTACAGTGAGACCTCAAAGGCCTTTCGGATTTATATTCCCGCACAGAGGAGAGTTGTTGTCAGGTGGGATGTGAGTTCGAGGAGGACAGGGCCTTCAGGAGGTCACGGGAGTTAGAGTATCTTGATCAGCCAGACCCTCAAGAGCAGCTGAGTCAGTCGCAGGGATCAGGAGGATCCGGAGGTACAACGATTACGATGTTAGGTCCGTCAGTGAGCAGTGGCTCATAGAGTCAGAGGGGTGGTGCTTCGGGCAACATGCAGAGCAGTCCGCAGAGCAGTTCACTAGGGAGTCCACTGATGGACAGTTCACACGGTACCTCAGCATCTACAGGTTCAGGTGTAGGCAGGAGGACAACAGACAGACAGTCAGGAGTTTAGGCTTCTGATGACGAGGAGGAGGAGTTTCATTCTCCAGTGGGAGAAGTGTGCTCAGGGAAGAGGAAGCCCAAGTGGCTTCAAGATACCTTGAGAGAGGCCACATCTGTTGCTGTGCCTAAGAGGCCGGTCAGAGAGAGCAGACCACCTGAGAGGTTTTGTAGCTATATGGCAATGGTTGCCAACATCCTTGACTGTGAGCCTTCTAGTTATGAGGAGGCAGCTAGCCAATAGGTCTGGAGAGAGGCCATGCAGGAGGAGTATTCTTCTATCATGAAGAATGATGTTTGGGAGGTGGTGCCGAGGCCCGAGGGCAAATCCATGGTTACTTCTAGATGGATCTACAAGGTAAAACATGTTGCAGATGGCAGCATTGAGAAATTCAAAGCAAGATTTGTAGCTAGAGGGTTCTCCCAGGTAGAGGGAGTAGATTATGAGGAGACCTTCACACCCGTGGCTCGATATACTTTGATCCGCTCCATTATATCGATAGTAGCAGAGATGGGTTGGAAGATCCACCAGATGGATGTGAAGACCGCATTTCTCAATGGCTTCATACAGGAGGTGGTGTACATTGAGCAACCATAGGGCTTTGAGGTGCATGGGAAGGAGTCCCATGTGTGCAGATTGAAGAAGGCTCTTTATGGCCTGAAGCAAGCTCCCAGAGCTTGGTACTCTAGGATAGATACATACTTGCAGGAGATGGGTTTCACAAAGAGTGAGGTAGATCCGAACCTTTACTATATTGTGATAGGTGTGGAGCCTCTCATTCTGGTGCTGTATGTGGATGACTTGGTCATTACGGTTGCAGAGAGACTCATAGAGCGTTGTAAGAGAGATCTTGCGGCGGAGTTTGAGATGAAGGACATCGGCTTGATGCATTACTTTTTGGGTTTGGAGGTGTGGCAGGAGGAGGGGCATTTCTTCCTGGGGTAGGGGAAGTATATTGTGGACATCCTTGGCAGATTCCACATGGAGGATTGTAGACCCATGTCGACACCAATGATCACCAACTGGAAGAAGCTTAATGCTTCGGATTCCGAGTTGGTGGATCCCACATTGTATAGACAAGTGATTGGTTCCTTGATGTATTTGGTCAACACCAGACCATATATATGTTTTGCAATCAACACGATGAGCTAATTTATGTGTGAGCCTAGGAAGGTTCACTGGGTGGCTGCAAAACACATTTTGCGGTACTTGCAAGGGACAGTGGAGTATGGTCTGGACTACAGGCAGGGGGATGGAGTGAGATTGGCAGGTTACACTGATTTTGATTGGGCAGGTTGTGCTTCTGATAGGAAGAGCACTTCAGGGTGCTGTTTTGAGTTGGGTTCGGCAGTGGTGTCACGGTTCAGCCAGAAGCAGCAGTCAGTAGCATTGAGTTCAGCGGAAGCAGAGTACATGGCAGCCAGTCTAGCTAGTTGTGAGGCCATCTGGCTTCACAAGATGTTATTTGGCTTATTTGGTTAGCCGTTGAGACCTTCAGTGATATACTGTGATAATCAAAGTTGCATTAAACTCACGGAGAATCCAGTATTTCATGACAGGTCAAAGCATATCGGGATCAAATATCATTTCATCAGAGACTATGTTCAGAAGGGAGCTGTGAAGCTTGAGTATATTCCCACTGATGAGCAGGTGGCAGATATTCTTACCAAAGCCTTACCACGAGGCAAGCATGTCTACTTCAGAGACAAGATGGGTATGGTGAGGAACACCTTCCTCAGTAAGAGGGAGTGTTGAAATTTGGTTATCGGAGGACAGGTGGTTCCCGAAGGCTTTGATCTTTAGCCTAGGGAAAAGTGTCCAAAAGAATTTAATTTTTCTCCTAAAGTGACTTTATAAAGTTATAAAGTCAAATCTAATTTAAAAGTGACTTTAAGTGATAAAGTTACTAAAGTCTAATTTTAAAGTGACTTTAATAAAGTCAATGTAAAATTAGAAATGAAAAGTGACTTTGGAAATAAATGATTAAGTGGGTCTTTATTAAAGTGGGGTGAATTAAAAAATAGAAAGTGAGATTTAAATGAACATTTAATCATAGCCCTAGATCTAAAGTTTTTTCAACCATTGGATTTAGGGATTTCTCAAAAGTCACTTAGGGTCAGGTTAAAGGAGGAAAAGGAGGAAAATGTCATTTATTTTTCTTTCATGAGCATATTGGGAGAAGGAGAGAAGGAGAGCTAGAGTTTTTTCTGAGCAGTGAGAAGGAGTGCAGCAGCACTAACATTCAGTGAATCCGTATAGCAAGGGCAGAGTACGAAGTTCGAGGCAAGAGGGTACGAATTTCGAGGGATGAAAGACAACATTTATTGCTGCATGTTTTCCGAGGACCGTACATCAGTTTGGAGGCACAAAAATCGAGGTCCGTATAGCAGGAGAGAGAGGGTTGTTTTCTGAAATCAGTACAGCAGAAAATCAACACTGAAATCGAGGCTGTATAGTAGATTTAAGGTAGCAGTACAACACGTTTTTTGAGGCAGCCATACAGCAGCTTTCAGCAGGCCGTACAACATGTTATTTGAGGAGGCCGTACAACACAGATTTCAATGTTGTCCATACAGCATTTAATGCTGGACTGTTTTCTATAATTTTTGTTTTTGTGGGCATAGAAATCGAGGTGGAGTTTGGCACGATTTTCGTGATAAGTACTGTTATGAAGTCGTAATTTTTTTTGCTGTGTAAATTTTTGTCTCACTGTAAAAGCAATATTCAGAAAATAAAGAGAAGCTTTCGAATTGGTTTTCCCCAAGAGTTGTAGGGGGTTTTTCCAGGGTCACCTTGACCAAAAATCACTGTGTTAAAATGGGTTGAATGGCTGTTTGTGTCTGCTGATTTTTATTTCTGCATTTTCTAGCATTGTGAAAAATTTCCAGAATTTGTGTTTTCAACAAATATTTATTTTCCAGCTTGTTGAATGTAAGGTTATGGGAAAGGACATTTAACTAATTGGAGAAATAAGGTGAAACTGAAAACCGAGGTGGGAAATCAGAAATTTCTACAAGTCTGAGATCCCTTGCTATAGTCCTTTATACTGCAATTACCTTTGTTATACTGTGGTAACCCTTTCGTTAGTGCGGTGTATTACTTTGGCTCTTGTCTGGGATATGCGAGACCTATTCTCCACACAGATGATCCTCTACACTTCGTGCTGTACCTTATACTACACTTCGCATTTATTACAGACTTGCCCAAGGTACAGACTCTTCACTGAAATATCTCGTCCTTCCTCCTTTACTCGCACTCCATTACAATCTTGAACTTCGCATATTATATTTCTTCTTACTTCGCATTTCAATCCAGAATTGATCCGAAATTTTCCTATCCCTTAATGCCATCGCAGACTCCTTTAGATAGTTGATCCTGTCTATAATTGAGCCGACCTGTCCTTCAGTTACGAGGTCGACATTTTCAAGGGTATATGAGCCGACTTGTAGAGGAGATATTCCAGCGTATTGTAGGCCGACTTGAAGAGTATTTACACTGAGTATTATGTTGGTCTGAGCAGTAGTATTATCATCATTCTAGAGCCATTTTGCTGAGCTATTTTTGACAAGGTCTTTGTGGCATACTTCATTTACTTGACTTGTGTAACACTTCATATACATGACTCTAATTGACATGAAAAATCCCTAAAAGACATCAAGAAGAAGTCTTTGACCTATAATAAAATTCCTTGCTCATGAAACCCATGAAGCAAGCTTAACAAAAATTCATTTTATTATCTTTATCTTCTTTATTACATAAATTTATAATTACATAGTCATTATGAAGACCGATCCTAGTTACACTTTCTAACAAACAGGGACTAACCTTCATAGATCTTGCTGCCTCTAGCAGAAGTCTTGTGCCAAAACAAAGAGAAGAAATAGAGAGGGTATGTCAGCTAGGGTGGAGTCTTTCACCACCGAAATTGACAAGAGGAAAAGGGGTCTTAAAACCCTCAGAGCTAATGCTCAAGAACAATGAGATGATCTACAATGATGCTCCAAATGAATCCAAGCTAGACTTCCTTGAGGGGTTTCACTTTCTTAACTGGTTTAGTGTGTCTAACTCAAAGCCCCATATATGGGTTTTTTTGCCCGACTTACCCAAAACTTGCCCAACAATGGGTGTTTTTGGTTTTATCCCCTTTTTGAAGGACTATAGCCTACGGGGACGAATAGGCTACTAATTCCATTGGTCCTCAATTGGTTGAGGACATCACAATCACCCCTGCCCGAAATTGCTTGCCCTCAAGCAATTGCAAATTTGGGTGTTGTAGAATTCGTTCTCCTTCCCACGTTGCATCCTCCTCTGGCAAATTCTTCCATTCGATGAGGTACTCTAGAATTACTCTTCCCCTTAACTTATTTTTCCCGAATGGCCATGATCATTTTTGGATTTAATTCCAATTGTCCCTCTTCATCTAATGGGGGCAGCTCGACCGAAGTGGTGACTTGCTAGCCTACAACCTTCTTGAGGCATGAAAAATGGAATATATTGTGGATTTTGCTATCACTCGGTAGCTCCATCTCATATGTCACTTCACCCACTCTTCGGAGAATTTTGTAAGGTCCATAAAACCTTGGCTTCAACTTCTCTGCCCCGTTCTTCTTGATGGAGATTGTCTATAAGGTTGCAATCGCCGGAAAACAAGATCCCCCAACTCAAAATTGCACTTTGTCTAGTGCTAGTTTGCGTACATCTTTTGCCGATTTTGAGCAATCTAAATATTCTCCTCGAGTACCCTAAGAATGTCTTGACTCTCTTGTATCAAATCCTTGGCAAGAGGTGCCTTACTGTCTCCAAAAATTCTATCGATGAAGGAGGGTGCATTTTACCCATACAAAGCCTTGAAGGGTGTCATTCCAATGGATAGGTGGTAGGTGGTGTTGTAGCAATGCTCCCCAAGGTACAACCACTTGATCCATGCCTTCTGCTGACCTGCCACATAGTTGCACAAGTACCGTTCAATCCACTTATTCACAATTTTTGTCTGATTGTTAGTTTGCGAGTGGTAGCTGGTGCTAGGGGTCAATTCAGTTCCAACTACTCTGAAAAGCTCTTATTGGAATGTGCCCATAAATCTACTATCATGATCGTTGACTATGTTCTTTGGCAACCCATGTAGTTTGAAGATTTCCTTGAAGAAGAGTTCTGCCACTTTTTTGGCTATAAGTAATCCACTGAGATAGCAAAGAAATGTGCGAATTTAGTCCATCTGTCCACAATTGTGTATATGCAATCCTTTCCCTGTGCTTTGGTTAATCCTATGATAAAATCCATCGTTACGCTTTCCCATTTCAGTGCTGGAGTGGGTAAAGGTTGGAGAAGACATGCAGGAGGTGTATGCTCAACCTTATTTTGCTGACATGTCATGCATTCCTTGATGTATTTCATCACATTTTCCTTGAGTCCCTTCCACGAGAATCTCTCTCGGATTTGTAGGTGTCTTGAAGAACGCCTGGTGTCTGACTGAGGGAATATCATGTGTAACCTTCATAATTTTCTCCTTAAGTGTAGATTCAGGGACCAAATATATCCTGTCTTTATAGTAAATGATGTCATCGACTATTTTGTACTTGTCATTTTGGATAATTTTGTCAAAAAGCATGCAAGCAAACTAAATCCTAACATATTCGACGGAGAGGTGCGCCTTCCAATCTTCCATGAGCTCCATGAGTGTGCAAGTTGCTTGTTCCCTGGAGAGTGCATCGACCACCACGTTTTTCTTCCCTTTCACATATTCAATGTCAAAATTGTAAGCTCGAATTTTGCTTACCCATTTCCGCGACCGTTCATTCAAGTCCCTTTGTCCCAAGAAATGCCCACGCTGTTGTGGTCTGTTCTAACTATGAACCTAATACCCACTAGATACTCTTTGAATTTTTCTAATGCGTGCATGAAGGCCAACATTTCTTTGTCATATATGGAGTAAAGCCTTTCTGTATCTTCTAGCTTCCAACTTTAGAATGCGATCGGATGATCTTTTTGCATTAGGACGACTTCAATTCCTTCTCTCGAAGCATCACATTCTAATAAAAATGGTTGGCCAAAGTCAAGAAGAGCTAGTACTCGACACAAACTCATTATTTCTTTGGGCTTGCTGAATGCCTTGTCAGTTGCTTCCGTCCACCTAAATGCCCCCTTTTTTGTCAAATCTTTTAGGGGCACACTTAGCTAGGAGAACCCCTTAACGAACCTCCGATAATCGCTGCAGAGCCCAAGAAACCCTCGTAACTTTGTTAGTGTCTTAGGTATAGGGAAATCCATTATTCCTTGGATCTTCTCTTGGTGGACCTATACCCCCTGTGTGCTGATCATATGCCCTAGATAAAGAATCTCTGTCAACCCAAACTCGCATTTGGATGCCTTGGCATAAAGGGACTATTCTTGCATGATGCTCAAAATCAGAACCAAGTTTCTCAAATGATTGTCTCACGTCTTACTGTAGATGAGTATATCATCAAAGAATACCAACAAAATCTTCCTTAACTGCCTGTTGAAAATGCTATTCATGCATGATTGGAATATGGCAGGGGCGTTGGTTAGCCCAAATGGCATGGCTATAAATTCAAAGTGTCGATAGTGGTAGCGGAATGCTGTTTTGGGCACGTCTTCCTCCCGAACTCGAATTCGGTGGTACCCGAACCGTAGGTCGATCTTTGAGAAGTATGCTGCTCCATGTAGCTAATCCAAAATTTCATCAATTCGAGGAATGGTGTACCTATTTTTGATGGTCTTCTTATTAAGTGCCTGATAGTCAGTGCACATTCTCCATGTGCCATCCTTCTTCTTCACCAAAACCACAGATGATGCAAATGGGCTTGAGCTAGGTCAGATATGCCCCATAGCTAACAATTCTTCGATAGTTTTTTCTATCTCGTCTTTGAACTTCTTCAGATGTCGGTATGGTGTGGTGATCACAGGCTTAGCTCCTTCTTCCAGCTCAATAGTATGCTCAAATCCTCTTTTAGGAGGCAATCTTGAAGGAATGTCACCAAACACTGAAGTGTGCTTGTTTAGCATTCGCTGAATATCAACCCTGTATTGCAATTTATCATTGCTGAGAGTCTTTTGGGTCATAACCTTACATTTTGTTGCGTATGCTTTATTCCCGTGCCTAAAAAGGGCTTCCATCCTTATGGCTGAAACGACCTGCGGCCTGCCATTTGACATGCCTTTTAATATGATTGTAATATTCCCAAATGGGGAATGCAACAATAGAAAGAAGATATGTAGAAAAATAACGCAGTTCATCTAAGATACATCAGGAGGCCAATAAGGAGACCTTTCAAAAGTATTTATAGTAGCAAAATAGATGTACAATGAGGCCCATAAAATGCATAACTGGAAATACAAGTCACCAATAGAAGAAAATCCTCAAAAAGAGGTGCTGCAATCATATGTATGGACTGAAAAACGCTTGACAACATTATTTTATTGAACTGCAGCAGCTAAAGATTACACTTTAGATCTAGAGCATATAAGTGCATGAAAAGTTAGATCTATAACAAATCCATACACTACAGAGGCTCCTCTTCAAAATCCCCTTGGGGTTTTCAGCATTACACCATGTACAAGGAGTAGATCTAAGATCTAAGTATGTAGATCTGCAGAAATATTCAGAGATTCAACAATATTCAGAAACATGCAGATCACATATGATATAAACAAGAAATAGATCTCTTCCAATGGATCTCCAAAGTGAAGGGCAGATCCCCAACACTTGAAAATCAGCTCTCCAAATGATGTGCCAAAATACCCTGCAACAACACCTATAGGAATAACGCAGTTCTGGAAGCAATACTGCGCTGTAGAGTTTAGAACATGGTTGGCCACATGCCAAGATCAGAAAATGAAGCCTAAGCACTCCAATACTCTCCTCCCAATGGAGTAGAAGCCTCCACCACTGAAAAAGGGCACTGAAATGATCTAGATATGAGTTGATCTAGCCTCCACTTATTGTAGCTTTCAAAGACAGCCAAACCCTCAATAGGATCTGTGTTTTAGTTGGAAGAAGAAGCTTGGCCTCAAGCCAGATAGTGGACTATGCAATACAAGACTCTCCCAAGATCTACTCAATGGGAAGAGGTGGGATTTCCGATTAGGAACACCCAATGCTAAATAGCATTATTCTCAGCTAAACAACAAGAGAATGAGATATGTCTAAACAAACAATATACTCAGAAAATATCATATCATCAATAACCCTCTCATGCTGCCATCTTCTTCCTTTTATAAGTTAAGAGCTTGTAAACCCTAAACGACCTTCAATGAAATCACTTCTTTCACACAAGCCATCTCCATCTAAAACTGCGTTGTGCCTCATTGATGGCCACTCCTTCAAGACAACGCTGTAGATTTTGTCAAGGTTGACCCAGTCAAAATATCTAGCCCCTTTCACACCTAAGGGTGCTTGTTTAAACATCCAAGATTTAGCCTTTTTACATTTGGCATTGATTTATTTATTATTTAAGAGTATTATGGACCTCCTTTACATTTTTATTTTTGAAACAAAAAAATAAAACAAAAATGAATATTCCAATTAGCTTAGGACTAATTGGGAATATTACAGTCCTCCCCTCCCAAATGTTGCTTGTCTTCAAGCAACCGACAAGGTGAGTGCTACATCTCTTTTCCTTCTCCATTGGTGACACCAACATGTGATAAGCTATCTCCATAAGCAAAGTGTTCACCAATCCATCCTTCCATGAATTGATCTTCCAAAGTTCTCATGAGATGTAAATAGTCCATCCCATAAGAATACAATAGCTCAAATGAAACAAACATGGCTGGCCCAATGCTCTCCCTGAAACATGTAGCATAAGACACATAGAGAGTCTCCATCCCATAAGGTACATACATACCTCCCATCCTCCCTTTATACATTCCCATAAAAAACACAAGTACATCATCAATGTATGGGAGTAAAACTATGTAAAAACAAATAGAAATTTGTGCATATGGAAGTGTGAGATATATTTGGTGCCTTAAGAAAGCACCCATCATGATGTAAAATCTCCCTTTGTTTTCCAAGGGAGTGGCCATATTCAAAAATAGTTTTGGCCCCTAGTTGGCCATGAAGTTTATAAGGTACACAACTCCTCCTTGGAGTCATGGCCTGCATATACATGGTAAAAGAATACATACAACCAGAAAATAAAACATGATTTACATGAGTATGCTCTTCACCAACAATCCTCCTCAAACAAATGGAGTGGTGCATAGATCTATCTCCGCTCTCAAAAGAAGAAGGAGAGGGCTGAATTAACTCTTTCATAGACTTATGTTGCTGCTCCATCTCCACATGGTACATGCATCTTTGACAATGCTGATATAGTTCTCCTTCAAAGCCCTCCCAAAGGTAGCTCCTCATGATGATGTTGTTGAGCTTCATGAAATATTTGTGGCTGAAACAAATCTCTTCATAGGCCCTTTGTAGTAACTTCTCCTTGAGCTTGGAAGCTCTAGACAAGAAGATCCTACCATGATCATAGATGACTCCATCTTGGACTGAATAGCTCTCTTCATGCAGCTGGTCATCAAGTATCATGCATGTGTGAAAATCCTTGGAATAATCTACCAACAGTTGGGATTTCCAATATGGATCTAGACTCCTCAACAATGACAGCGCTGCTGATCTATCAACTAAAATATCTGTCATGTGGCTACTCCTTTCTTTGACATCTCCCATGCCAAAGGTATGTGTTGGAAGGTCATCCCTTTTCTTCTTCTCCTCCTTGACATCTCCCATGCCAAAGGTATATGATGGAAGGTTGCTATTCCCTCCTTGCTGCCTTTCTTGTAAATGCACATGCGCAATTGAAGATGGAAGTTCTTGGAAGTAAGTCTCCCATGGAAGGCTATCATCTATCCAAAACCTGCTTGGTCTTGCCAAAGTATGCATGTGTGGCCACCATCTCCTATCATGTATGGAAAATTTCTCTCCAAGTGAGATTATCTTTTGAGTCTCCATAGCCAAGGACTATTCTCCTTGCCCCATGATGGTGTCCTCCTCCAATATTGCAGCATCTCCTCTCAGCCCAGTATGAGATGAGAGAGTGGACAATGGTGATAAGGGGAAAATACTTCCCTCCTCCTTGAGCTCCCCCAACACTCTCAGCCTGGATTGTGGTCTTCTAATGCTCCCTCCCTTCTTGGATCTATGAATGGAGCATCAACATGTGAGACATCTTTTACCAAATCTGAATCAGGTGGTCTTCTCGGTGGTTTTCCACAAGATAATGATGTCTCATGGATCATCCCCATGTGCATAATAGATGGGATTATCATATCCTTGCTTCCACTGCGCAAATTCATCTCTGTTTTTTGTGTGGAAGTTTCATGATAATGGGGTATCACTCTTAAGGATGCAAGAGTGCTTATGATTGGAGCAATTTCTCCGTCTTCTCCTCCAGGTAATAGTGGATCATCTCCTGCCATGTCAGCGCTGTGATCCCTCCTTTGTTTTGTCTCATTGTTTATCATCATAGACACATGCTGCTCATATGTAGGATCCCTTGGAGCTTCTTGCAAAGATACAAGAGCTCTTCTAGTGGAAGCAATTGCTTCATCTCCATATCCAAATAGAAGTAGATCTCCTCCTGTTGTTACAGCGCTGGAGGATCTTCACAGCTCTTCCTCTTCCTTCTCCTCATCAATGGAAAATACCTCACCATTAAGAGACCCTTTTTCTTGATCTCCTCTTGGAAAATGAATCCTCATGTCTTCTTCTTGAGAAGAAGGTTCTTGCTGAAGTGGGGCCTTTGCCCTTGGCAAAGCATGTAGCAGATCTTTAACTCCCTCAACAATGTTCTAAAATGGAGTAGGCTTCATGGATCCTTCCAACTCATGCAAAGGTTCTGATTTCTTGAGCTTGGTTTGCTCTCCCAAGGAAGTTTCAGATTGTTTAAAATCAAATTTTTTCATTAACCTCCTAGTGAACTTTGCATAAGTAGATATATTTGCATTTTTCTATGAAGAAGATTTAAATAACCACCAGACATAAGCCTTAAGTTGGAGATGCAACATTGCTACTCTTATGGCTTCTTCTTCTGAAACTTGATGCAACTAGAAATATGTGTCTAGCTTCCTTACCCAAGACTTGGCTGTGCTCTTGGGAGATCCATCAAAAGTAGGTAGAAAGAATCTACCCAAAGTGTGCTGCATGCACTCTCTTCTTCTATTGTAGTTGCTAGATCTTCTCTCTTCTTTAAGTTGACAGAACCCTTGGAAGCTCAGATGCTCCTTGAATCTTCTAGACTGAGATTCATATTCTTGGAGATAGTCACCAAGAGTCTTTTCATTTGGTGTTTCTCCTTTTGTTTCTTCCCTTGCCAAGAATGTAGGCATGCTACAGCGTTGTAGATATGATTGTGTGGCTGAATGCTCACACACATAATATGAAGAACTAGGGCTTTCTTCATGTGCAACTCTTCTTGAGGGATCTTCATGTTTTTCCTTTCTCATTCCCTTGATTTCTCTGTTAAGCTCATACATAGTTTGGAAAAGAGTATTAGAGAATTCCTTTCCTTTCATTCTTCCAGACAAAGGGGTTTTACCCTTGGTTTCTTTGTCATCAGTGTAATCAAACTTCTTCTGTATTTTCTTTTCTTCAAAAGACATATTGGCTTCTTAGAAAGCATAGGCTGTGCCAAGATGATGCTCTGATACCACTGTAATATTCCCAAATGGGGAATGCAACAATAGAAAATAGATATGCAGAAAAATAACGCAGTTCATCTAAGATACAATAGGAGGCCAATAAGGAGACCTTTCAAAAGTATTTACAACAACAAAATAGATGTACAATGAGGCCCATAAGATGCATAATTGGAAATACAAGTCACCAATAGAAGAAAATCCTCAAAAAGAGGTGCTGCAATCACATGTATGGACTGAAAAATGCTTGACAATGTTATTTTATTGAACTGCAGCAGCTGAAGATTACACTTTAGATCTAGAGCATATAAGTGCATGAAAAGTCAGATCTATAACAAATCTATACACTACAGAGGCTCCTCTTCAAAATCCCCTTGGGGTTTTCAGCATTACACTATGTACAAGGAGTAGATCTAAGATCTAAGTATGCAGATTTGCAGAAATATTTAGAGATTCAGGAATATTCAGAAACATGCAGATCAGATCTGATATGAACAAGAAATAGATCTCTTCCAATGGATCTCCAAAGTGAAGGGCAGATCCTCAACACTTGAAAACCAGCTCTCCAAATGATGTGCCAAAACACCCTGCAATAACACCTACAGGAATAACGCAGTTCTGGAAGCAATACTACGCTGTAGGGCTTAGAACATGGTTGGCCACATGCCAAGATCAGAAAATGAAGCCCAAGCACTCCAATACTCTCCTCCCAATGGAGTAGAAGCCTCCTCCACTAAAAAAGGGCACTGAAATAAGCCTCCACTTGCTGCAGCTTTCAAAGACAACCAAACTCTCAATAGGATCTGCGTTGTAGTTGGAAGAAGAAGCTCGGCTTCAAGCTAGATAGTGGACTATGCAATACAAGATTCTCCCAAGAGCTACTCAATGGGAAAATGTGGGATTCCCAATCAGGAACACCCAATGCTAAACAATATTATTCTCAACTAAACAACAAGAGAATGAGATATGTCTAAATAGAGAATATACTCAGAAAATATCATATCATCAACAACCCTCTCATGCTGCCATCCTCTTCCTTTTATAAGTTAAGAGCTTGTAAACCCTAAACCACCTTCAATGAAATCACTTCTTTCACACAAGCTATCTCCCTCTAAAACTGCGCTGTGCTTCATTGATGGCCATTCCTCCAAGACAACGCTGTAGATTTGGTCAAGGTTGACCCAGTGAAAATATCTAGCCCCTTTCACACCTAAGGTTGCTTGTTTAAACAACCACGATTTAACTTTTTTACATTTGGCATTGATTTATTCAATGTTTAGGAGTATTATTGACCTCCTTTACATTTTTATTCTTGAAACAGAAAAATAAAACAAAAATGAATATTCCAATTAGCTTAGGACTAATTGGGAATATTACAATGACCTTACTGCCATTTGGTGCTCTAAATCCCATTTCCAATGCTTGGTAATCCATTGTGTTTTTCCAATGAATATAACCATTGAACTCCCTGCACCATGTTGAGGTCTGCAGGATCTATTACATAGAAATCACGGGTAAAAGTATAGTTACCAAGAGTTACACTCAAACATGGGAGCATTCGTGTGCAATCCAGTGTGCAATCCAAGTTGTACTCATCCGCAACTATCACATCCAAGCCCTCGAACTCTTCGTTGGGAAGTCTTATTTTTGCTACTAGTGCTGCATCAATGCAGTTGTGCGTGGCTCCCCCATCAATTAGTGCTGTGATGTGTTGTCCCTTGATGACACCCTTGACCCTGAAGGTGTAATACTTGGGCATGCCTGAAAGAGTTGCAATTTGACCTGTGATGTGTTGTCCTTTGATGACACCCTTGACTCCAAAGGTGTAATACTTGGGCATGCCTGAAAGAGCTGCAATCTTGACCTGTGGTTGTGTCTTCTTTTCTCCGCTGAGGCTTTCCTCTTGTGGCAGTCCAACTTTCTGTTTAAAAGGAGATTGTGACTTGCAGACGTACTGGGACCCCTCAACCATCATGCCACATGATCTCCAAACTCCCACCTTTGGTTCAAGCGAGGGACAATGTCAGACGTGTGCCTCACCTTGTCATAAAGATCATTGGACACATTAGATTAAATGGCTTGCTATTATTCCATTTCCAATCTCTCCAGAGTGGACCAAACCCATTTAATTATGGACGTTTTGTTTGTTGGTGACCCCTTTTAACGACATTTATTTGAAGGCAGGCCGGGCATTTGTGATTCACTGGACAGTCTAAGTTATGTGGTATCTAAGCTAAATTTAGTAACTGCTAGAATGAGCGTTTTCATCCTTATTTGTGACATGGTTTGATATTGTTTGTTTGTCCAAAACGTGTTAAAAATGGATATATTAGGAAGAGAGTGTAGTCTAGAAGCCTTTAATTTTTGCACATATGAAGCAACAAGTCTCAACTCTATTGCGAAGTGTGGAGAAAATAAACATAATCCTCAAACAAGTCAGATTACAGGTGAGAGTTAGTAAGCTTTACATGGAGAAAGTCAATCAAAACATTAAGCAGTCCAGTGAAAATATCTAAATATTTTGTAGTCTCTCTTGAGCTTTATTGTTTCTTCTGATTGATGATAAATCAAAGATATAATTATCTTTTATTGTTTTTCTTCTATGTGCGAACTTTTATGAAACTTGTATTTTATTTACTGACAACACCCAGATGTTATAAATTCAATCCAATGTAATGTGGAAATCTTATTTGATACCTTTCTGTGAACAGGGACTCCTCAACACAGGCAATTCTTCAGGCATTACGGGACGAGACCATGCATGATCCTCGGGAGCGAATTGAAATTGCTCAGAGTCATGCTTTCTACAGGCCTTCACTTCTAGGGCAATCTCAGTAAAGTTCAATCAGAGTGGTTGGCTGATTGGTACTGCATGGTGGAAACTGAGTTCTTGCTAAGCCGAAGTCATTGGAATCTATTTTATCATTCCGTCTTTCCTTTTCCTCGTGTATAAATTTATTCGTTTACATATTTGGAAGCTACAAGGCAGACTTTGCGAAGTGTTCTGTATAAGGGAAACATGCAACTTTAATTTATTATATCAATCTGATTTCCCTGTATTCCATGTTTTGGCGCAACATGCAAGAGCCTCCCAGTTTTATTCCTTAGCAAGCGCGTGTTTTGATTTCTTTAGTTCGTAAGGAATGGGGAAATATAAAATTGGTTCTGCGATGGAATGTTTGATAATCAAAGAGCTTTGTGAAGGGAATATACGCCCCCTGTTAATTTAACACTAACATGTATATTTACACGTTTCAACCTTTCCAACGCTTTACTCATGCAGAAAATTTTAGAGAGTTATCAATGTAGATGTATGCTAAAAGTGATTCAAGATTAGCAAATGGCCTTGTTGACAAATATTGTCGAGTTCATGGTTGATATGATTCATTGATGATCCGGATTCCGAAAATTTTGAGGTTGCATATCAACCATTGTGTATATTTGCATGAAGAATTTGCCATTTGATTTCCAATTGATGGCAACGTATCTTCTTCTACAGGGTCGATTCCAACTATTACTAAATCTGATTCCCACCATTGTGTATATTTGCATGAAGAATTTGCCATTTGATTTCAGCAATTGATGGCAACGTATCTTCTTCTACAGGGTTGATTCCAACTATTACTAAATCTGATTCTAAATACTACTAAATCTGTACGTCAACCCATGTGCCCCGCCAGTACGGCTCACAAAGCTTTCAGCTTTCAGGTGGATTTGAACCTCGAACCACACTTCACAAAGAGTTCATATCATGGCAATTGCCAATGGTGCTGCTCCCTTGGGGCAATTGATTGCAACATATCAACAGCAAAATGCTGTTTTACTTTTGGCTACAGCTACCTGCGTGCCTTCGATTTTTGTTTGTTTACAATGACCTTTGAATCTAGATTGTAGTCCCAACATTGAGAGCATGTGATATTTCTGTAATTGTATATGTTTTTCAGGAACGACTTAATACTTTGATATGGCTTTTTCCTATCCATGATCAGCGTTCTCTAGTCTGAATGGTTGGGTTCGTGTTGATCAAGCCAAATATCTAAACATGCACTGGATGTCATTGCATGTACAATTCAAGTGCTGACTACAGTCTGTATTCGTCAATCATATAATGCATGGCCACTATTTTGTCTGTCCACAGTTGGTGCAGTCTTTACTGTCAAACTAGCGAAGAGGACGAACGAGATCCAATCCTACTGCCTACGTAGCCGTTATTAACAGCTTTAGAGGTGGGCGTGCATTGTTCCTTATGCTTCGTAATGTCTTAAAATTATAGTAGCAAGTTGGTTTCAATTTTCTGTTAGGATTTAAAAAGGCCTGCGAATCCTTTCTTGATGAGAAGCCGTTTATTTTATTTTCACGGGTCTTCTCGACAACAGAACCGGTGCTAGTGGTTGGTTGAAATATTTATTTTCTAGAGTCATCCGTTTTGTTTATTGTTTGAGAATAAACCTCCGATGTGCTTTTCCTTCCCAATTGGCGCTATATTGCAGTTACCATTTACAGGATCAACACAATCACTTGATATTTTATTGATATATTTGCAGCGGAATCATACATAGATAGGATTCAATCTTCACTGAGATAGACTGCTGTGGCATTTAACTAATACATTCTTGCATAGCATGAATGATCAGTAGGCTACCTGGCACACAAAGCAGGCTCAGTCTAAAGATTGGAATACATAACCAAACATTTACAGGCTGGAATCTCAATCTCGTGTTGCAAGCAGATCACGGAAATCCGCGCAGATGCAGAGCAGGAGATATCTGATTCTCTATCTCTGACTCTAAGACTCAAGAAAAAACTCCTCCCTCTACGAATGAGCCTTTCCTTCTTATATAGATCTGAAGGGGGACAAGCATTCGTGAAGAGTAAGATTTACAATCCATGATTTGTCCGGATAACAGGAACAAATTATTTCAAATCTGATGACTCAAAAGACGAAGAGTACACTTTGGTTCGGGTATGAGTGGACTACTCATATTATCTCGTCCCTATTCCATACGGAAAGCCAACGGGCATATGGGGAACGAATCAAAGGACTTATGACAAGATCTGTACAAAAGATTTACACTGGAGATTCCAGATCAGGGGAATCAACGAAACCTTGTCCAATGCCAACGTCGATTGGAAAGACAACACATTTACATGACATAATATGCTATTTGAAAGTGGGAATAGTGTTGGTATCGATATCTTTCAATCAGATAGTTTGAAAAGTATTGTACATGAACTTCTTTTTCAGATTCCCATATTTGTGATGAATTATTGTCTGATGGTTCCAAGAAATTTATGTACTCAAAAGGATTTGATTCGGGATCCACTTGATGATGAAAATCTTCGTAACTGCTACTAGTGCTTGTACTAATGATTCTTGCCTTGTAGTGATTTGTGACAAACCATCGCACATGTCCACATCTTTTGGCTCCATGAAAGAAATGAAGATCTTCAATATTTGCTATATCATGGACTGATTTGTATGCAATCCCGGATTGATGAGCCCTTGGTTGACTGAATCCGTGGATTCTCAAAAGATGGAGGGAATACGGTTTCATAATTAGTGCTGATAAGCCATAGATCTTCAACCAATCAAGAAACCATTCTGGAGTGGGATCAAGTTCTTCAATCCTTTCAACTGACCATCCTTCGTACAAAAAGGAGAACTGCAAAGAGTAAAACAAATTAGATGAATAATTTTGTAAGTTCATACCTGCATAGAAAGCTTCTCTTTGACGATCTCTATCAAAATTATCTCTCTGGTGATAATTTGTGAATCCTCTTAATGTAATATGACAACTTTGTATCAACTCATCATCATCTTCATTTCTCTCGAGCACATAAGTGATGTTCCCATTATATGCTAAGTAATCCAGAGCTTCTATGGCCTCTTCATTCATTTCATTCTGTAACCTTTCATTCCATAGATAAGGAATTCCTGTTCTGAACCGGATTTCTTTCATTGGAAACCAATTTTCATCATGAATTAAAAGTGGAGTTGTGAGGTTATAAGTAACCCATCCTGTTGGTGTTTCTATCTGGATCCTTTCTTCAGTCCTTCGGAGAAAATTACAAGATAGAGAAAGAATAGAATTGTCTACTAGAAATTCTCTGCTCAACATGTCAGCAAAACTATTCTTATCCCCTGGAACAAATTCGACATCAAAATTGTATTGACTTAATTGCATCACCCATCTAACCATTGCTACATCTTCAAATTCACATTTTTGTATTGCATATTGCAAGGCTTTGCAATCAGTTTTGACTGTGAATTTGGTATATATAATGAAATCTTTGAACTTAGCAATGCCTAAGCATACAGCTCTAAGTTCCTTTTTAGGACTTGCCCAATTCAATTGGTTCTTTGCCCAAAGACCAGATGCATATTGACAAATTTCAATTTCTTTTTTATTATTTGGGTTTCCCTGACGGAGAACTGCACCCCATCCAATATTACTTGCATATGTCATTATTATTTTCTCCCATGCTTCTTGGATTGGAGATAATGGTTGAATTTTTCTGACTCTTTCTTTGATTCTTCTTACTGCTTCTGTACATTCCTTATTCCAGGGAATAGGAGTCTTCTGCAGCCTTTGATTCAGGAGTTTTCTGTCCTGAGCACAATGCTTCAGAAATTTAGATATATAATTCAAACTACCAAGAAACCTTGGGAGTTGGGTCTTGTCATGAATTTCATCTGGGAAATGATCAACAAAATTGAGGCTCCTTTGAATTACACTATAAGATCCATACTGAATATTATAGCCCAAAAAATCTATCATGGATCTGAAAAGTTTCATTTTTGTCTCAGATAAGACTATTCCCATTTCTTTGACCCTCTTCAAGAAAATTCTCAAATGCTTGATATGCTCGGGAATATTTTTTGAGTGAATTAGCAGATCATCAATATATTTTTTCAGAAAATCATCCATTCCTTCAAATGTTTCATCCATAATTCTTTGAAATGAAGAGGGTGCATTGATCAGACCAAAAGGCATGATGTTCCATTCATAATGACCTTGAGGAATGGAGAAGGCGGTCTTCCATTTGTCTGCTTCTTTAATACCTACTTGCCAAAATCCTGACTTAAGATCAAACTTTGAGAAAACCTTGGATTTTGAAATTTGAGCAAGTATCATTGATGGCTTGGGCAGAGGATAAGCATCATAATCTAGTATGCTGTTCAAAGGTTTGTAATTTACTACTAACCTTGGTTTACCTCTGGCAATTTCAGAATGTTTGTTGACATAAAAAGCAAAGCAAGCAATAGGGCTCTTTCTTTTCCTGATCAAACCTTTCTTCAGCGATTCTTTGATTTCTTCTCTACATAATTTCATCTGTTCAGCATTCATTGGAATTGCTACTGATCTTCTTAGTTTACCAATGAAATCTTTCTTGAGTGGTAGTTCAACTTCTTGCTTCTTGATATGCCAGAATGCATTTGGATCATCAGAGCAACATTCTTTAAATTTAGCAGTGATTTCTGCTATTTCTCTGGCATATTTACCATTGTCTAACAATTCTTCAGTTTTTAGAATCTCTTTCTTCAATTCCATTTTAGCTAAGAGATTCTCCATTCTTTCTACTCTTTTCAGTCTGTTAGGAGAATTTGAATTTATAAAAGGAAAGAAAATTTCTTTACCTTTCAGACTGACAAAGTATCCATATTTTTGTGTGCCCTGATCTATCTTGGCGCCGTGTTTTTCAAAATTCTGGAAGAAGGGGGTGCCTAAGTACATAGCACAATCCATACCTGGCACTATAGGACACACAGGGTGAACTCCAATCTCATCTGTCAAACATACATCTACTTTAGCTTTAGATACTGTCATAATGTCTCCACTGGCAGTAGTCACTATGGGACAAGAGGTTGGCCTCCGGAGATGTGTACTGACAACAATGTTACTTACAATATTCAATCGAGAACCAGTATCCATTAAAACTTTCCAATATTCATACTGTGATCCAATTTTTACCTTCATTTTCACACAATACATGACATCTTTATTAACCATGTTACAGCGTATCCCACTCTTTCTGATTCATCATTAGAATCTTCTCTCTAGATTGACTTGTCTGGTTTATCCATCTGTTTAGATATTGGATTGCCATGAAAAGTCCAATTTTCTACTTTACCAGACACTGGGGGGTTTTGAGAGGAAGAAGCTTGATTTATGCCTATTAATTAGACACTCAGTTCTCTATGATTCTCTAGGCATAATCTTTTGTTTTCCTTGACAATTTTTCTGAGATCTTTAATTGCCTGATGAATACTTGGTAGAGTCTGAGGCAGATCTTCACCAAAGTTTTCATTCCTAAACTGTCTAGTCAAAGCTTCTACTGAAAATAATGAGGCTAGAGGAACATACCCTTTATTAGGTGATTCTTTTGAGCTTGCTGACGATTGTTTCAGATGATTCATCAACAATGTCTTGTACATATCTATGATATGAGGATCAATGGCTGCCATCATCTGAGTGAAGTAATTTCTGCTAGTCTCGTCCTCATCAGACTTCATCATTCGGACTGCATTACACTTGTAGACATCAGGATCACTGCAATCACAATCTTTGCATTCAACACAGTGTGGATCTCTGCATATTTCTTCATCAGAAGAGGAATCATCAGAATTAACATAATTCAATTCATTTTCTGATTCTGAATCAGAAGTTAGTAACTCATCATAGCTGCTAGGTAGATCAAAGAAATTAACTTTCCCTTTTTTATTTCTATAAGATATTTTCTTTCTTCCTTTGTCTTTCTTCTTCTTGGGACAGTGATTTGAAGTATGTCCTTTCTCATTGCAGTTGTAGCATATGATTTCTTTTTCCTTAGAAAACATTTCAATATGTTTATACGGCTTTCTGTTGAAATGTTTCTTTTGGGAAGACTGGGAATTCTTCTTGGCATGCTTATGTTTGTATTTGCGATGCGGCCTACGCCCCTCTGAATTGCTAGCCTTACCAAGGTGCCATTGTTTGCAAAGCTGCTGATAGCCATGCGGCTTTTTAGGATTAATGGCAGCGCTGGCGATCTTCATCTGAGAACATAACTCAACAATGACAGCTTTGACAGCTTGTCGAATCACACCAAACTTGTAGTCTCCCATCTTACCAGGCAGCTTATTTACAATTGCAGAGGAGACCCAATGTGGAAGAGAAGAAACAAAGATTTCTTTCCACTTTGGTTCCAGAATTAAATCAGGGGACAGAGTATGGAGTCGATGAAGAAACTCATTAAAATACTCATCAAAATGTTGCATACTATGCAACTTCATAGCCAATGAAGTAATAGTAGTGATTTCATTGGTGATTTGAGGAAAACCAATAAAATTCACTGTAATACCATAAAGGACACTGCCAATCATATTATTTATAGGAAGAGATGTAACTGGATCCATATATGTACTGCCATCTGCATTTAATATATAACTGATTGTTCCCAAGAAGGAAGTAGATTGGGGTTTTTTAGAGTTTCAGCCTTTAACCAGGCATCTAGCGTGCCTTCAAAACCACCAATAATTCTTTTTGTGGCATTGACTGGACCAATATCATCAGCTAAATAGGTACGATAACAAACGAACATAGAATGTAACACAGACATGACTTCAGCTTCTGTACAGTTGTCTATGTTCCAAGAATAGGTAGAATTAGCTGACCAATCCTTATGATATTCTGACTTCATTATGTCTCTGCGATCAGGAGCAGGATTCCAAGTGGTCTGCCATCTCGATCTAGAGGAAGTGGAATTGACATGAGTGTCATCTAGATCTTCAGAAGAATTTATGCCAAACAATTCTTTGTCTTGAACAGAAAAATTATTTATACATTGTTCAAGATCTTCTAGTTCTGGGGCATATTCTATTTTATGGAGACTAGTCTCTGCCTCATCTTTATATTCAGGAGACTCATGGTCTTTACCTCTAAGGAAATCTGAAACGCTGACTCTGGGAGTTTCTGACTCTCTTTGTGCTTTGCCAAAGAAACTTGGGTTAGCAAAAGGAGAGTACTGGAAAGTAGCATCAGCAGGAGGGAAACTGATAGTACTTGGTGCTTTAATGAGACTTTCAACAGAAGAGGTAATAGAATATGGAAATGAGACTTTTGGTTCAGAAAACATGTGGAGGATTTGTAAGCCTCTGTACTAGGCTTTTTCTTCAATGATTCAATCCTTGTAGACACAATCCAAACTTGCTTCTTTATGACATCAAGGCTAGAGCTAGCCTTGACGAGTTCCTTTCCATGTTGTTAAATTTGGACAACTAGGTCCAAACTCCATATTAAGATGCTCAGATTAAGAGGCTAATATTTTTGTTGGATTCCTCTTTCTGAGAGGTGTAAAATCCATATAAAATATGTCTTAATCCGATGAGCAGAACTTATATTTTGAATTTATTATTTTTAATAAATTATATGTGCAAGGTCGGCCAGTTTTGTAATGTAGGCTCGCATGCCCAACAGATGTGTCACACACCCTCATGATGGATATATATACAGAAAAAGTTGGAGAGATTTTCATCATCATCACAACTCACATCTTCCTCTCTCATCTAGGAATACGAGCTACCAAGAAGGACGAATTTAATCCACACGTGTGAAGGACGAAGAGGACAAACTGTACGGTCAAGCTGAAGTACGGATTTGCTGCTGCTAGGGTTTCACTGAAACTTTGACCAGCGTTGACTTTGGTCAACGCTTGGTCCAAACAAGTTGAAAATTGGTGGAAGGTTCGATTTATGAAGGCCGTACTACCTGGCACAAAAATCGAGGTCAAAGGGTTGACCGTTTTGCTGCTGCGTTGACTTTTAGCTTGCTGCCCCCGCGTTGACTTTTCAGGACAGCGTTGACTTTTGCAGAGTTGACTTGGGTTGACTCATCTACAGATTGGAGGGTTGTTGTGACACATGCTGGGCTGGCTGACCAAAGGAGACTTTGCTGGTTGAAGCATCCTGTTGACCGCCGAAACGAATACACACGTTTTTCCTGTTTCTGATTTGTCTTCTGTAAGATCTACTTATATGTTCTATCTGCATTTTGCTTACCTACTTGTATGATTGCTGAAATAAAAGTGAAATTGCTTCTAGCATAGAACATCTACAAAACTTTACATGGTATCAGAGGTGAGGTGAAGACAAACTCAATCTATAGCAATCATCATCGAAGGAAATGGGTTCCACTAGTCTTGAATTCAAGGAGAATGACAAGCTGACTGGAAGTGATGACTTCCATCCCTGGAAGATGATATTATATCTCAAATTAGAAGATCATGATCTCTTGGATCATGTGAAAGGAAGGATTCAAGAACCTCCATCCAATGCCTCTGCTGCTGTTAGAAACAAGTATAAGAAGGGAGAAATCAAAGCAAAGCTGCTGATCAGGGAATCCATAAATAAGAGTCTGGTTGCCTACATATCTGAACTAGGCACATCCAAGGAGATGTATGACAAATTGATACTTATGTTTCAGGTAAAAAATGTGAACCAAGTGCTATTCCTCAAGAACAAGTTGAAGAATATGAAGAAGGGCCGAGATGAGTCTGTTCAAACTTTCTTTCTGAAGTTGACCGAAACCAGGAACCATCTGCTAGCTATTGGGGAGATAATAGTTGATCGTGAGATGGTTCTCACCGCACTTGGAGGACTTCCATATGAATGGCAAGTATTCACAACTACTATCCTCAACAATAATACCATTCCTAACTTTGATGAGCTTCTGTCAAGATGTATGCAAGAAGAAACAAGGATGAAGGAATTTGATAATGAAAGAAATGCTGCCTATGGTGCTCAGTCCCGAAAGAAGAACTCTGGTGGTTCTAAGGACAAAAGAAGGACAAAGACTCAAGAGAAGAAGGGTAAATGTTTCACCTGCCATAGGCCCGGACACTATGCTAGAGAATGCCCCTTCAAGGAGGATTCTCCCGATAGTGACGATAACAACAACAACCGAAGGAATGGGAATCAAAGAAATGACAAATCCAAAGGAAAGAGGAAGGCTCACTTTGGAGGAAACAATCAACCTTCTAAGAGGTCCAGAAATACCAGGTACGAGGAGTCTAATGTTGTTGATAAAAGAAAAGAGTATATTCTGGTATCTGCTCTCTCAGCTGCATCTCTGCCCGACACGATGGATGTCTGGCTAATTGATAGTGGTGCCTCAAGACATATCACCGGATTCAAGGAAGCACTTTCTGACATGGTTGTAAGGGATACTAATCTAGAAATTATCCTTGGGGATAATGCCACTTATCCTGTAAAAGGGACCGGGACTGTGACCCTTCACTTGTCTCAAGGACAAGTCCTTCGTCTACAAGATGTACTCTATGTACCCAAATTGAAGAAGAACCTTGTGTCTGTATCTGCCATGGAAGACAAAGGATTCAATGTAACTTTCTCTGATGGAAAGGTGCTCATGTGGAAGAAGAGCTTCAAGGAAGCTATCTCAATTGGTTCTAGGGTTGGTACACTCTATCAGGTTGGAGGGAGTCCGTTGGGAGCTATGACTTGTGATACTATCCGACAAACCGAACTATGGCACCGTATATTTGGAAAGCCCTTCCCGAAGCAAGGAAGGTGTATGTAAGGGCTGTGCTGAAGAATATAACATAACAAGGGGACCTTCTTTCCCCTCAAGTGTCACAAAGACATCTGAGATATTGCCACTGGTCCATTCTGATATTTCTGGTATGTTGCCTGTAACATCCCTGGGGGGATGTTCTTACTATATGACATTTACTGATGACTTCTCTCGCAAAACCTGGATCTTTTGAGGAAGCCATCAAGCATCAAGTCTGGAAGGATGCTATGCATGAAGAATATGAGTCTATTATGAAGAATGATGTTTGGGATGTGGTCCCGAGACCGAAGGACAAATCTGTTGTCACTGCGGAATGGCTCTACAAAATCAAACATGGATCTGATGGGAGTGCTGAAAAGTTTAAGGCAAGGCTTGTTGCCCGTGGCTTCTCTCAAAAGGAAGGAATTGACTATGACGATATATTTGCACCTGTGGCACGATATACCACCATCCGATCAATCATAGCCCTTGCCGCTACGCAAGGATGGAGTCTTCATCAGATGGATGTCAAGACCGCTTTTCTGCATGGTGCAATAAAGGAAGAGGTGTATGTAGAACAACCTCTGGGATTTGAAGTTCAAGATCGAGACACTTATGTCTGCAGGTTGAAGAAAGCCCTCTATGGGTTAAAGCAAGCACCCAGAGCTTGGTACGAAAGGATGGATAGTTACTTGATGAAGTTGGGCTTCACTCGAAGTAATGCTGATCCGAACCTATACTTCAAGGTTGTGAAAGAGAAGCCTCTCATTCTAGTACTATATGTGGATGACCTCTTCCTGACTGGTGATGACCCTCTCATTCATCAATGTGAGAGGGAGCTTGCTGCTGATGAAGGACCTAGGACTGATGCACTATTTACTAGGCCTGGAGGTCTGGCAGAGACCTGGAGAGATTTTCCTTTCTCAAGGAAAATATATTGTGAAGCTTTTGAAAGATTTGGAATGGTGGACTGTAAGTCCGTGTCGACACCGATGGAACTCAACTTTAAGAAGTTGAGGAGCAACGTTGCTGGGCCCGTCCTACTGAGTATCGTGAACTCATAAGGACCCTGATGTTCTCAATGAACACTTGTTCGAACAGATGCTGTGCAGTGAACACTTTGAGTCAACACATGGTTGATCATAACATTCACTGGGTTGGTGCCAAGAAACTCTTGAGATATCTCTGAGGCACGACAGACCATGGGCTGAGATACACTGTCAGGAGTATGACACTCCGTGGATATACTGATGCCGATAGGGCTGGCAGTGTGGTGGATCGCAAGAGCACATCTGGATGCTACTTCACATAAAGATCTGCTTCGGGCAGGAATCTAAAGTCAGCAGTCTTGAGCACCGCTGAGGCCAAATACATTGTAACATGTATGGCCTGTTGTGAAGTCACTTGGTTGCGAAAGCTCCTTGCGAGCTGTTCGAGCATGTGCTAGATGCCACCGTTATCCTTTGTGATAACCAGAGGGGGATTCATTTGTCATAGAATCCCGGGGTCCACGATTGATCCAAGCATGTTGATGGCTGGTACCACTTTATCTGGGATATGGTACAGCGAGGCGCCGTAAGGCTCGATCATATAGGAACTGATGAGCAGGTCGCGGATATTCTCACAATGCCCTTGGGGAAGGTCATGTTCCTAACTTTCCGTGAGAATCTTGGAATCGTGGAAAGACCCTATGATGTGGGTCCTGTTGGATGATGAGCTCTGGGAGCTCTGGGGGGCTTTGGGGAGAGCTTCTTGGAGCTATGGGCAACCACAAGGCTAGGCTTGCCAACCTTGGTGGTGTGCTTGGACCCCACCGTTGTGATTTTGAGTTGGTTCACCTCTCATTTTCTGGGCCCCGTATGCATCCTACCCATTGAGTTCAGGGCTCATGGGAAGTACCTCTCATTTGGCCAATGAGGTGTGGAAAAGTTAGAGACTATTAGCAAAGACTGATGGACGCATCAGAGATTGCCGTACTCTCTATCTAGGATGGCACGGTCCAACCACTTGATCTGGGATCAAGATTTGTGAGGTCTGGGACCTCTGGACTGACTATGTCAGTCGGGGGATGATGTCTTTGTGACTGACCCACTTCTGTTCTGAAATAAAGAAGCCAGCAAAGCAAGTTTCGGCGGGATGACGCACGATGTTGATTGCACTCATAGATGGAGTTCTCCCTAGTTGAGAGGGAGTGTTAAATTTGGACAACTAGGTCCAAACTCCATATTAAGATGCTCAGATTAAGAGGCTAATATTTTTGTTGGATTCCTCTTTCTGAGAGGTGTAAAATCCATATAAAATATGTCTTAATCCGATGAGCAGAATTTATATTTTGAATTTATTATTTTTACATGAGATAAATTCAAGGTCGGCCATTGTAAAAGGTGAATCTGATGCCCAATAGATGTGTCACACACCCTCATGATGGATGTGTATACGTGAAAAAAGTTGGGCTGGGAGAGATTTTTATCATCATCACAACACACATCTTCCTCTCTCACTAGGAATACGAGCTACCAAGAAGGACGAATTCTATCCACACGTGTGAAGGACGAAGAGGACAACTCGCACGCCTGTCGGGCATTTTATCTTCTGGCCGCTAGGGTTTCGCACGAATCTTGACCGTTGACTTTGGTCAACGCATGGTCCAATTGGGCTGAAATTTGGTGAGAAGTTCGATTTTGGAAGGCCGTACTGTTTGGCACAGAAATCGAGGTCAAAGGGTTGACCAATCTGCTGCTGCGTTGACTTTTAGCTTGCTGCCTTGCGTTGACTTTTTCAGGACAACGTTGACTTTTTTGGAGTTGACTTGGGTTGACTCGTTTGCTGATTGGAGGACTGTTGTGACACATGCTGGGTTGGCTGACCAAGGAGACTTTGCTGGTTGAAGCATCCCGTTGACCGCCGTAACGAACCAACACATTTTTCCTGTTTCTGATTTGTCTTCTGTAAGATCTACTTATATGTTCTATCTGCATTTTGCTTACCTACTTGTATGATTGCTGAAATAAAAGTGAAATTGCTTCTAGCATAGAACATCTACAAAACTTAACACATGTGCTACAGCTGCTTCATGGATTTTCTTATCTCTCTGTATAGAAAGTTTATCAAGACTCCGAACAATAGTCTGATCATTTTCAGTCAATGTTTTAATACTTTCAATTAGACAAACAATATTATAGTCTTGTTTCTGCAAGACTCTTCCAAGCATATTCTTTATTTCAGTGCAAGCAATCTCAACAGAAGAAAATTCTTTTCGTAAGAATTTTTCTAAACTAGACAAAGCTAAATTTGTCCAATTGGTTGCTGCAATAGACTCTCTGGTAGATAGAGCAGCATCATCAAGATGAGAGGGTAACAATTTGTACATCTTCCCATCTTGCTGTCTTAGAACAAAATTTTTCCAAGGTGGAAACTCAGTATCTGTTTCAAGCAGTGAGCCATCAAGGAGTTCCCATTTATGCTTGCTAAGGGTACCAGTCCTGATCATGTTAACTTTAACTGCAAGCATATCTCTTTAATCAAATTTTCTCCCTTTGTTCTTACTGCTATCAATGTTTTTGACAGATTGGGCTTAGATAGCATAGAATGGATTTTAGGAGAAAAAGCTGGGAGCTGAAGAGGAGAAGGAACGACAACATGACTTCCTTCTAATTTTTCTGCTATATAGTCATCTGATTTAGAAATTCTTTTATGCTTTGCTTCATTTCTGAATTGTTTAATCAGAGACTCTTCTACTTGGTTTAAAGAGGGATAATACCATTTATAGAATGATATCCATTGATTCTGGGCTTTCATCCAAGCTTTCCAAGCAGAATCATTTTGCTGGTTAAATTCTTTCCTGTCTTGCTTTTCCAGAAGAAGAAGTTCTTGCATATACAAATGCTCTTTTTCGTGTGTATAGATGTCCCAGTTGAACATCTTTTTCTTCCATTGATCTTCTGGATCATATGGACCTATTCCTTTGAATATTTTCAGGAAAGCAATTATTTCAGAATAAGAAGGGATCTCAACTGACTTAGGAATTTTGTCAATTGGATTTCTTCGATAGGAAGGAATGACCGATTTATCCACAAATCCCAAACCACGAGATGTGATTGGAGATACAGACTGTACAAGTAAATCTTCATGAACATTGAAAAATGTGACTTTTTTGTAGCTTTGTTCTGAAGATTCGGAAGATGGAACAAACTTAATCATATTTATCCTTTGAGGCTGATCAGAAGAAGACTCTCCATGAGGCTTTGGAGGATCTGAAGAAAATTGGGAAAATGTTTTGGAACAGTGGGGGTGATCGCAGACTGAAGATAACACAGGATTTGCAGGAGGTTGAGCAAACCATTTTTTCAACTTCTCATAGATGTCTGGATCAATTAATATCTGAGACTGTGAAGAAGATGATGGTAACTGTACAGTGGGAAAAGTAGTAACAGAGGTTGAGGTGGAAGGTCCACCACGCTCAGCTGGGCGCATTCTGGGGAATCGGGTGACAACATGGTCATCGGATTCAGAAATGATTGATTGGGCGACTACAATAGGTTTACGGACAATACGTTTCCAGTTGGTAACCCATTCATCAGGAGGAGTCAGATCTCGTTTAGAGACTGAAAGTGGTGCAACCGGATTACATACAGAATCATACTGGATTAAAGTAACTGTGCCAGAACCTTGCTCAGGTGAATGTAAAACAACCGGAATGGTTGTGTTATAGAAGCGAACATAAGTGATATAAAAAATGGTCAAATTTTTGGATTTAGAAGCAAAGTCTTCATAACCTTGAGTTTGAACACCCAAAGTAAGACATTTCAGTATATGAGGGTCATCAAGAGCAACAAAGAAATATGGGAAAACATCATACTGTACAGGGCCATCTGACAGAGTGGTTTCAATTCCACCAATGAGGGCTTTAGTAAAGGATGTCCAACGATTATCAAGTAAGGCTGAAAAAACAAAGGTAGGTTGACCTTTTCTATGAAGTGCATTAAGGCCTACTCTCACCATCTCCAGATGGACATATTTATAACCAGATTTGAGTGCAGCTTGAATATGACGAGACTCAAGAAGAGGAACAGTCATCATGGCATTTAAATTAAGTTCAGTTCAGATAGAACGTTCTTTTATCTTTCTCTGACTGAGAGCTTTAAACTGAAAAGGAGAAACACCTTTATAAACATCAGAAGGAGATATCTCTGGAAGTTTCCAGGGAACATGGGGGTTGGTTTCTTCAAGATTTAAACAAGCAGTGTTTTCAACAACCTCAGGGGAAACACAGAGAGACTCTAATCCAGAGCGCAAATTTTCTTCATTTTCTAAATCATCGAAATGTTTTGAACCAAAACGACCCATTGATCGTGAAGATGAATCCATTGTAAACAAAGAGTACTGAGAAAGATAAATACCAAGTGAGTATCGTGCAAACTGAAATCAGTAAGTATTGCGGCTTCCCTTTATTGAAATATTGCAGCTTCCTTGCGTTCCGAAGAACGAGTTCTAGTCCAACGTCTTCAACACCTTCAACGCCTTCACATGGCAACACAGGTTACAAACGCTATTCAAGACATCAAGCAAACTCGCGATCCACTCAAACAATATTCTTTCAACAACTAAGTCCACTCAAACAATAACTTGGCTCTGATACCATTTACAGGATCAACACAATCACTTGATATTTTATTGATATATTTGCAGTGGAATCATACATAGATAGAATTCAATCTTCACTGAGATAGACTGCTGTGGCATTTAACTAATACATTCTTGCATAGCATGAATGATCAGTAGGTTACCTGGCACACAAAGCAGGCTCAGTCTAAAGATTGGAATACATAACCAAACATTTACAGGCTGGAATCTCAATCTCGTGTTGCAAGCAGATCACGGAAATCCGCGCAGATGCAGAGTAGGAGATATCTGATTCTCTATCTCTGACTCTAAGACTCAAGAAAAAACTCTAATCAAACCTGATAAACGAGCCACAACAAAGCCAGTGGTCTAATTAAGCCTCCATGTGTTTCCCCTAGGAGCCCAAACAAAGATGGCTGCTGTTCTGTTCATCCCACTATTTTGGAAATGCATGTTGGAGGGCAAGCCAACTTATCTAATGTGACTGTTTCGTTAAAAGAATACAAATAAGGTCATTTGGCCTATTAAAATTTTGCGACATTTTCACACTACTGAAAAATTAAAATCCATTTCTACATTTTCATAGCGGGTAGAGGAAGACAATGGAAGCTCAGCGGTTAGAGTAGGACAATGTAAGCTTGATTCCTATCATGGGATGGATTTTCTTGACAAGATTGTTTACAGTTTCCCTATAGATTGATCTTTCGGGTTTTGCAATATTTAAAGTTTTGAGTTTTGTACATTGCAATGTAAAGGAAATGTGTAATTTTGATTTCCAACGTCAATGTAAGATATGTTATAAGTTGGTTTAGTGTACTAATTAATAAAAATTAAAAATTAAGAATTTATTAATTAAGAATTTAGAGTACAATATATAAGACAGGTCTAAATGTCTAAATATGAAGAATAAATAAAACATAATATTTTAAAAAATAATGTTAAATATTTATTATTTAGTATATACACCTGGATTTTTGTGACACTACATACTATAAATGGTCTATATGCACTTGGATTTTTTTAGACACTAGAGATCTGTATCCCAATATCCCAATTTAAGTCTTTCCCAAATTTTGAAACTAATTAATCATTTACTTTTTTATACTCTAAATGGTCCTCTTTTTATTTGTAATCTCAAATATTTATTATTTAGTATATACACCTGGATTTTTGTGACACTAGAGATCTGGATCTCAATTTTTTTTCCAAGTCTTTCCCCAACCTTGAAACCTTTTTATACTATAAATGGTCTATATGCACTTGGATTTTTTAGACACTAGAGATTTGTATGTCAATTTAAGTCTTTCTCAAACTTTGAAACTAATTAATCATTTACTTTTTTGATACTCTAAAGGGTCTTTATTTATTTATTTGTAATCTCTGTATCCCAATTTAAGTCTTCCCAAACTTTGAAACTAATTAATCATTTACTTTTTTGATACTCTAAATGGTCTGTATCCCAATTTAAGTCTTCCCAAACTTTGAAACTAATTAATCATCTACTTTTTTGATACTCTAAATGGTCTTTTTTTTATTTGTAATTTTTTTAAATTCTAACTTTTACAGCAAACTCTTCACCCATTGGGGAAATATAGATTATTATTATCATTATAAGGAGGAGGAACTTATAAGTTGGAATTAATTAATTATTTATGTTATTAAAATTATAAATAGGCTCCACTTTATTTTTGAAATTTATAATTCGAAATTAATAAATCATTTGTCTTTGAAATGATAAATAGTATCCATTTTATTTTTTGAATTTTAATTTATTGTTATTTTTTGTATTTTAACTTTGCAAGTTCTTTATTCATTAGGATGAAAAAGAGATTATTATTATTATTGATACAAAGAACTTATAGTTGAGGAGTTGAAAAATGGAGATAGTTGGACTTGTGGGATGAGTAAGATGATCTATGATTTATGTGAAAAGAGAGTATTGTTAGATCTAAGACTTTTGTGATTCATAATGTAGATAAAAGTACTTTCGGATAAATCACATCATTAGGATTAGGTCAATGATGTGATTTATCCGAAAGTACTTTTATCTACAAAGAGAGTATTATTATTATTATAGAAAATGAACTTATTGTTTAGGGGTTGAAAAATGGAGATAGTAGTAGCACTTGTGAGACAAGTGATAGGAATTATGGAATCCAAATAAAAAACCATGTAATGAATAAAAAAAAACATTAATTGTCTTAAAAAACACACAACATCAAACAATGCTCAATCATGGTTTGAAGGTCCTTTATTGTATATAAAGGAATGGAATTACATAAACACAAAAAAGTATTTTATTGTACATATTTTTAAAATGAAAATATTACATATTTCCACCTCTCTAGAATATTAAGATAGAGGGCGCCTTAGATTTAAGTAACAATGGATAAATATTGAGGGTCTCAATCGGATTCAAACTTGTAACCTAAGGTGTAAATATTGAAGGTCTCATTCAGATTCAAACTTGTGACCTAATGTCTCTTAGTGAACAACATGCTATGAGTAGAGCATCCAATCAACTGGGCTAAAGCCAAGCCCTTTATTGTACATAAATAGTTGACTATATAAACTTGAGGGGCTTGATTGGATTTGACATTGTGATCTAAGAGCTCCTCTAACATCAAGCCTTGGGCGGATGTTTCCACTAATTGAAACTAGCCTTACAAGCCTTGGGCGGATGTTTCCACTAATTGAAACTAGCCTCTGGGGTTAGGCCTTTTATTGTAACAGTTGGTAATCTCAAGGAATTAGAATGGGTTTGAACTTGTGACCCTTCTCCATTGACAACATGCCTTGGGTGGATTATTTAACCTTTTGAGCAAACTCCCACAACAAGGTCTTTTATTGTACATAAAATAATGTTTAGAATTTGCCAATTTTTTTAATTACAAGCTGCCAATTCATAAAATATTAAAAGTTTAAATGAAAGTTGGGGAATAATGATTGTGCAATAAAAGTACAAATTGTGAAACCTATTTCTCACAATAAATTGTGAATTCATTAAATATGAAAGGTTATAAAGTTTAAATATATACAAGGTGTTTTCAATTTTTTTTGGTTGTGTTTCTACGTTGCATGGTCCTTGGAAATTAGTGACTGCTACTTCCACAAAATATAATTGTATCAAACAGATCTACTTGAAAAGATCACTTCGTGCCAGCTCAACCACGAAGCTTGACCATGAGAGAGTTGACAAAATTGAACTAGTGACTTCTAGTAGAGATGCTTAGCAGCTGAGCTAACCCCCAAGGCTATAAGGTGTTTTCAACTATTATTAATGAAAATATTTTTTCTTTCTAGAAAAAAGTGTTTCAGCTATTAACCACTTATTAGAATTTCCAAGCCATTAAAAACACAAATTTGGACAAACTATGTAGAAATATGCTTGTAACCTTCTCACTTTTGGAGAAGGTGTACAAAATAATTTAATTGATCAATTTAAATTTAGAAAATATGCTCAAAATAATTCTTTTTTGCAATTGGTTAACAAATTGTCCATTTAATAAAGTACAACTTAAAATTAAACTTTTGTGCTATTATTTGTGATGTAGGCACATCTCTTCAAAGTCAACATCACCTAGAAGGTCTTATCACATTTACTAAATAGCGTTTGTTCCCTTAATTTAATTTAATTTAATCAAGCTATACATATATGATTAGGAGGTTTGTTTTCTAAACTTGATGTAATAGAAATTGATAGAATGAGGAATTAGAGGCTGAGAGAATTCGAGATTCTAAATTTTTGTTTGATATTTTTTAGGAATTGAATGATTTCATCCACCTTTAATGGATCTCAATAAATCCTCATTTTGCATGTAATTAAGTTCCGTAAATAAGTGAAGTAGGGAGGAGTGAGTGAGTAAAACGAGAGATTTAGGACCAAGAAAGTTCTAAGAGAAAAGAATGAAAAAAGCACAAAGTAATGTAAATTAGACCATTTAAGAAATCTGAAATAAGTCGATGTGTATATTCCAAATTAAATGAACTAGATTGCCAATTAATACTTGTGTTTTTAAATGAATGCTTTTATAATCTAGAGTAAGTTGAGCAAGTTCAAAATTGTGTGTATAAAGCTTGATCACTGTTCGATCTTCATTGTTGCAGGAAGAATCAAGTGATGAAGGATGATTGAATGAGATGTGAAGTTTGGGACAAAGTTCAAACTTAAATCCGATGAATATGGTTGGAAAGTGTGAGCGTCATCTATTATATTTCCTCATCCGAAATCTCGAGACAAGGCCCCGAGGAGAAGTCTGTTCGATACTTCAGTACCGAGTTCCCTGGGGGAGTTCGGATTCGAGAGATCTGCGACATATTTATAAAACTTGAAAACCTTGGTGAAATACTAAAATTTGGATCTCAATGTCAGTTGACAGAAACACGAGCGATTTTTGTCATAGAACTTTTGTCTATCTAGTTCGGGAGTTATCAATCCGTGAATTCAGGGGTCCAAAGGAGGTTTGCACTTTGTGTTTGGAGCAGATCATCTAGACCCCAGAATCATCCGCGAGATAGCCAATATTCGGTGACACAGTGATTCAGCCTCAAGCCATTCGTTAGAGTCGAGGCGTAAGTAATCAAAAGTCACTGGATCCTTAGACTAAGGTTTAGTACAGAACTCGAGGAGTGGACCCCACGTCAAGTTATTATAAGTTATCTCTGGTTGATGGTGGCGAGCCTTATTTCCACTGTCATAGGCCCATTAATGCGCCCACGCAGGGAATGCCCACCGCACGATGATCTACAGATTTAATCTGACGGCAGGCATTTCTTGCCTGGGTGCATTAATGGGCCGATGGCAGTGGAAATGGCAGTGGAAATAAGGCTCGCCGTTGATGGTGAAGGGAAATAAAACCATACCTTCGTATTTTGAGGAAGGGACGAAGGGGAATCTAGCATCCAGGCCTTCGTAGGGTCCTGAAGCACATTCAACTATTTAGTTGAATTGGAAGGTAGTCATTCCTTGAACATTTGGACCCTCCGGATACCAGATACAAACTCTGTACAAGGATAATCCAGTCAGGAAAACACATCGGATCTCGGGGAATGTTATAGCCTTGAATTAACTCTAACCCCTAGATATACTTGGAAAAGGGTTATACTGAGAAAGTGCTAATCGAAGAGGGTGAGAGGCCTTAGCGCCTTAGGAGTTTAAGTCCTTGGTCTTGACTATGATCACATGGAGGTTTTTAAATTAAGCCCCTGGTGTTGAAGGGCTAATAAAATTTGAGGTTGGCTGTCTAATTATTAAGAGATCCGGGTTTCCACCTTTGATTGAAAATGTCCATTGCTAGTGGATAAGTAACGTTGTCAGCACAACTATTGAAATTAAGAACCAATTCGGATTTGTGGAGATTTGCAAACAAGAAATCAAAGGGGTGATTGATAGACTCGAGTTGGAATCCTTAAGTAACCGGTCAAGTGGGATTGAATGCATCAAAGTGGTGTTGTATGCTCACTTGGAGTAAAAAACCGAAAACATAATTTTTTTTGTGCAAGACAGGGTGATTCTTACATACAGTGATGGTGAGGTATACGTCTTAAGCATGATGGTAAGAAAGAATGATGCCTATGTGTTAAAGTAAGGAATAAAGTTCAACGAGAGAACTCAGAAGCAGTGAATAATTTTGTAGATTGGAGAACATTTTAGCTAAGGAGAAAAAATTGGATAGAAAATGTTTGGAGGACAAAATCCTAGTGTAGAATCTGTAGGTATTGAGTTTTATGTTTTGTAATAACTCTAGTAAAAATGTATGTGATGATTGTAGGTAGCAACAAATAAAGCACTGTGGCAAAGAATTATAGCTAGAAAGTTGTGACAAAGGAAACGAGGGAAAGTGAAGCTCTCAAGTGAAGAAGTGTGACAAAGGCTCTAATTGAATTCCCGTTGAAGCTGGATGTGAAGGAGCAGGTGAGGCTCTTAAGAGAAGAAGTGAGAACACTACAAAAGGTCAAAAGAGCATAGGAGGCTCGAGAGGAGAGAACCGAGAAGATACCAAAAGACCAAGTTCAAGGGGAACTTGGTGGGATATTTTGTATTAAGGTGAAACCGACTTTGCAGAGGCTCGGTTGCAACTCACA
This sequence comes from Pinus albicaulis, assembly GCA_034641835.2. NCBI lineage: Eukaryota > Viridiplantae > Streptophyta > Pinopsida > Pinales > Pinaceae > Pinus > Pinus albicaulis. The sequence goes on along the minus strand of CM076575.1, from coordinate 1,702,495,134 downwards.
GTGAGCATGGAGAAGCTCAAAAATGAAGAAATGAAGATGATTGGAGGTAGTCATATAAAGGAACAAAGCCACATCAAGAAAAGAGAAGATGCCAAGACAATTGGAAAAAATGACATGAGTCAAGAAGAATTTGAAAGAGAGATTGTTGGGTTAAAGGAAAAATGATGATACTGCTACAAGAAAGTGGGAAAAGCCAAAGAACTAGATGGAAGTTGAAGAAAAAGATCAAATGACCTATTAAGCAACTATATGTAAAAAAATTGAGATATAGGATGAATGTCTTGATAAAGAGGGAGAATAAATTCAGTGTAGCTAAGTATGGACATATAGATCTTTGGAAGAGGAAGAATTAGTTTACATGTGTGAATCAAAACAAGGAATCATGCTTAGAGAAGAATAAAATGTTGATTGGAGATCCGTTAAGAATATCTTGGTCTGTTTGGATCAACATAAGGAAGAGAAGATAGAAGCATCAACAGGGATCAAAGAATCTCATGTTTATCGAATTAATGAATTCTCTGAATGTAGGATATGAAGATGGACAACTTCAAGAAGTTGTCATGAAAAAAGACGAAGAAATACCTCATGAAGGTATAGAAGAAAATGAGATCAAGAATGATTCAAAGATAGAAGAAGATAGTCAACAAAAGATCTTAGAGAAGGGTCTAATAGGAATTAAAGTTCAATGACATAATGGGACAATGTTTCTAGTGAAGGAGATGATAGAATTTGAAGAAGAATTAAAGTCTTTAGCAAATCCTAGGATTGAAGAAGGCTACATTACAACTACAAATACAAAGCATCCAACGAGATTTAACATAATTAATATAGTGGAGACAGAAGAAAACAATAAGTTGAATTTAGAGAAAGAAGATAAAAGAAAAACTTTTGAAAGAAAGCCGAAAGATAATTATCTAGAGGGAAGATAGGAAAAATTATGAAAGGAAGGAAAGTTAGAGAGAAAAGTGAAGAGGTGATCTCAAAATTGGGACTATATTCTATACAAAATGAAGACAAAGGACAATTTTGTAATATAGAGTAGTATGAAGTAGATTATGAAAAGATTGAAGCACATAAAAAAATCATTATGTCATGTACACATCAACAAAATGAGAACCAAGAGGATGCTTTCAAAGGAATTTAGAAGAAAAAAAAAGGTCTGAAATGTAATATGATTTCATATTTTAAAATTTCAAATGAATGTATAAAGCAAGTAGAATGTTTCAAGAAAGACCTTATACAAAATTGGACACAATGTTTTTGGAAATATGTTTGTTCTATTGATCTGGATTTATGTAGGAATGCAACAGAATACAGAAATAACCATAAACATAGAGATGTAGCGGAAATAAGGCTTCATTTCATTAATATCAAATAACAAAAATATGCTTACAAACATAATGGAAATAAAATAGCTAGGGTGCTGGTAGCGAATCTCTGAGAAGAGATGTGGCGACTATAGACCTCTAAACTGTGTTACAATGAGGCTCGAGGGCCTATTTATTATGGAGAAACAATGGAGAACTCTAAACGTCCAAAAACCTAACCCTAGGAGATGAAGCGCCAAAACTATTGGCCCCGTTTGGGTAAATTGGTGTTTCAACTTCTCGAGGACGTAACTTCGACATACTATCTCCGTTTGACGCACATGATACATCGTTAGAAATATCTATCCAAGGACTACAACTGTCATCGCGAATATCGATTCTAGAACGAAATCATATTAGCCGAACAAACGATGCCCAAAAAGCGTCGTTTAGGGCCTCAAAACGACTCCGAAAGTTCAGGACCCGAAAACCTGCTAAAAATAATAAGTTGTGAAAAACCGAAAGAGACAATGGTGGGGCCCAAGTGGAATAGGCGGGTGGCCACCAATATCCACCTGTATCATTCCTCCCCCCTTAGGAAGCAATGGTCCCCATTGCGTTGAGTTCCTGCATGAGATGAGGAAACTTCTGCTGAACTTGGTCCCTGGTGAACCACTTGCCTTGGTGCAGGAGTTGGCCAGCTTTGACAACCTGATAAAGTTGGATATTCTGTTGGCGAGTGTTCTTGATTTGCATGTCCATGATACAGTCTGTGGTGGCCTGTTCCATGCAGTCTGGGTTTAACTCTTTTGGTGTGAGTTCTTCTGCAATGTCAGAGGTGTCCAGTAGAGGTGAGAAGTAGGGACGAAGGCGGTCTACATTGAATACTGGGTGCAGACCAAGAAATGGTGGAATACTGAGCTCGAAGGCATTGTTCCCTACAGCCTTGGTGATGGTGTACGACCCATATCGGAGCGGGTGAAGCTTGCGGTGGGGTCTAGTGAGACGCTCCTTCTGCAAATGTAGCCACACTTTTTCGCCCACCTGGAAGTTGTGTGGCACCTGATGTTGATCATGTTGTTGCTTGTACTTAGCATTGGGTCTGTCCAATATGTCATGAACCTATTGGCAGATGTGCTGAATGCGCTCGATGAAGTTGTTTGCTTTGTCAGCTTCAGACTAGACATGAGCCGAATCGGCCTGAGTAGCCGCAAATGGCATGGCTACGTCAATGGGACATAGTGGCTGGAATCCCAAGCCCACCTGAAAGGGGATGTGGCCAGTTGAGTTGTGGAGAGCCCGGTTATAACTGTGTTGTACATAGGGGAGGCTCTCATCCCATGTGCGTGGATGCTTTGAATTATACATGCGCATAATGTGTACAATCATCCTGTTGACGACCTTTATCTGGCAATTAGTTTGGGGATGGAAAGCTGTGGACTTGGTGAGCTTGGTGTCCAACATTGACCAAAGGCTGGACCAAAATGTGCTGAGGAACCTGCTGTCGCGATCTGATATGATAGACTGTGGGATCCCAAAGTGCACCCACACTCGTTCAAAGAAAAGTTTAGCAGTGGCTTCTGTTGTGATATTCTTCTTGCAAGCTGCCATAATGGCCATCTTTGAGAATCTGTCGATGACCACGAAAACACAGTTGTTTCCATGCTTAGTAGAAGGAAGGCCTGACATGTAATCCATGGAGATGGATTCCCAAGGTCGACTAGGGGTAGGTAGCAGAGTATAGAGCCCTTGCTTCTTGATGGTCAGTTTGGCAATGGTGTACAGCGGTCTGAAGGGATCCCGATGTACTTCCAGGCTGTAGTCATGATGGTTCGACCAATAGAAATACTTAAGTCTTGTATTCTGTTTTCCTTGAACCCAAAATGCCCGGCGGTGACTGGGCTCTAGTCTTGCTTCCCATATCATCTTGGCACGCTTGCTTGAAGGAACACAAAGGTGTCCCAGGTGACATAATAGTGCATCTTGGAGGTGAAAATTTGGAACTTGCATACCCCCCAAGAGTGCCTTGTATGTGTAGCTGAATTCTAGATCGCTCTTGTAGAGAAGCAGCCAATCAGAAGTCTCATGCCCACAAGAGTTGAGAACGGTGGTTATGGCCACGATCGGTGGTCGGCTGAGGCAGTCTGCAACATTATTGGTGCTACCCTTCTTGTACTTGATGTTCAAATGAAATTGTTGCAGATATGTGGACCACTTCTGATGGCGATCATTTTTCAACTTCCCTTGTGTCTGTATGAACTGCAGGGGCCGGTGGTCTGTGTGGATGATTGTTTCCTTTCCCAAAATGTAATGCTTCCATTGTCGACAGGCTTGCACAATGGAATACATTTCTTTGTCATAGGTGGGATACTTGCGAACTGTCTCAGACAATGTCTCACTGTGATATGCCACTGGATGTCCCTGTTGAGTAAGAATTGCCCCAATAGCATAGTCAGAGGCATCTGTCTCGATCTCAAATGGCTGCTGCAAGTCTGGTAAGGTGAGCACTGGGGCAGAACAGAGGCGATTTTTCAATTCTTTGAACGCCTTCTGTTGAGGTTCCGACCAAAAGAATTGTTCTCTCGCTCCTCCTTTGGTGACTTGACTCAAGGGCCAAGTGATATGAGAGAATCCCAACACGAATCTACGATAGAAATTAGCAAGACCCAGAAAGCTGCGAAGCTCTGTTATAGTGGTTGGGGCTGGCCAATCCCGAATGACTTGGATCTTGGCTGGATCCACATGCACCCCCCTTTCATCAATAATGTATCCCAGATATTGAACCTGGGTCATGCCAAAAGTGCACTTCTCCAAATTGGCACGCAACTTGTGTTGCTGTAGTGTTTGGAGGACTTCTCGAATGTGGTGGAGGTGCCCTTCCCAAGTCTGGCTAAAGATCAGAATGTCATCCAAGTATACCACTACAAATGAGTTGGTGAATGGATGCAAGATGTCATCCATCAACCTCATGAAGGTTGCGGGAGCATTTGTCAACCCGAAAGGCATGATGAGCCATTCGAAAAGACCCTCCTTGGATTTGAACGCAGTCTTCCACACATCAGAGGGTTCGATTGGTATCTGGCGATACCCAAACTTCAAGTCGATCTTGTTGAAATATTTTTCCCCTTTGAGTTGGTCCAGAAGGTCATCAATCCGTGGGATCGGGTACCTATTTCGGACAGTGATCTTGTTCAGCGCCCAATAGTCAATACAAAGTCTCCAAGTCCCATCCTTCTTCTGTACCAACACGATTGGGCTCCCACAGGGCGATGAACTTGGCCGAATGTGACCTTTCTGCAGCAACTCCTGAATCTGCCTCTTAATTTCATCATTCTCCAGAACAGAGCGAATATAGATAGGTCCATTGGGTAGTGGCGCACCTGGGGTCAAGTCAATGGGGTGCTTGACCTGACAGTGTAGAGGCACCCCTATGGGTGAGGTGAAGATGTCCTCGTACTCCTCCACAACCTTGTCCATTTGTTGTTGTCGTGCAGAGGAGCCATGTCTAGAGGTCGTGGCCACAATTTTCTTCTTTCCCTGGGGGTGGATCATCAGGAAAACAAATTTCCTGGTTTGGGAAATGAGTTTACTGCATTGTTTTGCAGTAACCAAAGAGATAGTGGGAGGTGTTGGTACCTCTAGTATCCTATACAACTTATTTCCCAAAGTAACAATAACAGCGCGAGGCCGAGACTCATACACAACATGTCGCTTCCACAAGTATGGTTGGCCTAATAAAAATCAGTAGGAGCAATGTCACACAATACCTCATCCGTGAAGGGCTTGATGCTATAAGGAAGGCAGCACTGCTGGCTGACGTGGAGATCCCGTCCTTGGTGAAGCCACCCGATGGTGTATGGTTGTGGGTGCGCTGTGGTCGGCAAGCCCAACCGCTTCACGACATCTGTTGAAATGAGGTTCTTTTGGCTCCCATTGTCGACAATGAACCGTAGTGGGGAACTCTTTACCCACATCTGGGAGTGGAAGAGACGCTCTGCCTCCTCTGGATCTTCTGGTTCCTCCTTATGGATCTTCGTAGTGGAAAAAATGGCGTTGGGCTCCACATCAATAATCTGCTTCTCTTTTTCATTCCCTTGATTCAGAGTCGGAGCATGCATCTGATTCAGAAGCCCTCATCTCGGCCACCAGCGACTGCTTGGCCCGACACTCACTTGTGTTGTGAGTGGAGATCTTATGGAATTCACACCACTTTCCCGTGTCCTTCTTTGGCTTCGCGGTGTTGTTCTTTGCTTGTGGCTTTGGTAGGTTGTCTTGGGCTGACATGCCTTGGCCTTGTCCTTTGTTCTGCGGTTTGGGGGAACCTTTCCCTTGCTTTTGATTCGCAGATCCAAAGTCTCGCTTCTTCTGTTTGAATTTTTGCTCAATCTTGGCAGCATACCATTATGCCGTACCAAGTGAGGAAATGTCGAGGAACTCCATTTCCTCCTGAATGTATATGTGCAGACAACTGCGATACTTTAGCACCAAATGTTTCTCTGAATCTTTGATACCCAAATTTGTGCGTAGGGGATGGAACAGATTCGTCAACTCATGCACATCTTGATCCCTTTTTGCCGCAGCGTGGTCCATTGTATGTACTTGTCGTCATAGCTCCCCATGGGATAGTATTGTTCCTTGATGGCATCTCGGAAAGAATTCCAAGTGGGTACGGCTGAGAACAGAGAGGGTTCTGTCTCGTCCTTTTTATCACAGTAGGTTTCCTACCAGTCCTTGACATGGGGGGTAGCTTTGAGGAGTGCAAAAATAATCTTCTCATGAACCGAGAAATATCCTTCTAATAGATTCAACCATCTATCTACGACATCTGCATCTATTTGACCCTCAAATATGGGAATGTCAAAGTTTACTTGTACCTTAAAGGGAGTCGTGCTTCCAGAGTGGTTGCTGGATGCAGATGCGCCACCGGTGGGCAGTCATTGAAGGATCTGGGCAAAGTTATCCATCATTGCGTTCCTTTGTTTTTCGAGGGCCTCCTCGAGTAATATTTTGATAGGATCTCCTGCTTCCTCATCTTTCTTTTCGTCCCCCATGGGCGTCTGTCGGGGTTTGCGAGGCTGATCTTATAAAGGTTCCACCAGATCGAGTCCTAACTCCTTATACCCTGACCTCGTTGGGGACATGAAAAGAAGGATCGAGAAAAAACAGACCCCTTTGATACCACTGATCCGGATTTATGCAGGAACGCAACAGAATACATAAATAACCATAAACATAGAGATGCAGTGGAAATGAGGCTTCATTTCATTAATATCAAATAACAGAAATATGCTTACAAACATAATGGAAATAAAATAGCTAGGGTGCTATCCAAGGACTACAACTTTCGCTGCGAATATCGATTCCGGAACATAATCATATTAGCTGGACAAACAATGCCCAAAGAACGTCGTTTAGGGCCTCAAAACGGCTCTGGAAGTTTAGGACCTGAAAAACTGCTAAAAATAGTAAGTTGTGAAAAATTGAAAGAGACAATGGTGGGGCCCCAAGTGGAATAGGCGGGTGGCCACCAATATCCACCTGGATCATCTATGTGTTGATGTAGACAAGAGAAAGAGTTTTGAAGATGTAAGTAATCAACCTTCCTTACTGTAGTAAGAAGATGAAAGAAAACTACTCGATGTCTTCAAGAGTTGAAAAGAAAAGGGGAGAGTTCGTATAACTCTTCCACAATATATTGTTGAAACAACATTGCAAACAATGAAGTTCTGTGTGTATGGACAAGAATATGTTTAAATAGGAGATGTGTTGAAAACGTATAACTAGGATTGGTCTTCATATTGACTATGTAATTATGAAAAGTAGAAGACAAAGATAATAAAATGTATTTTGTACTTGCTTCATGAGCAAGATTTTATTATAGGTTAATAGACTTCTTCTTGATGTCTATCTAGGGTTTTGTCTTCTAGGGATAAATTTAATTAAGTGTCATTTAAATATGAAGGATCTAGTCTCATGAAATGCTCCAAGACCTTGTCCTAGAAACCGTGGAAGAATGGCTCTATCAGGCCTCACTCAAACGCTGTAAGATAAGATTAAATGATGTATTAGAAGTCGTCCTCATAACAGTCACGTCCGCTCCCAAATAGTCACACCAGTTTACCAAGTCAGGTCGGCTTATATAAAGGGGCAAACAACTATATATACCCTTGTAGCCTTCGCAGAAAAGAAAAAAGTTCGATTATCTCTAAGTGCAGGAAGTGCAGTGCAGAAGTGCAGCAAGTGTAGTTCAGGCTATCTTTGAAGTTAAGTGCGGATGCATGAAGGGTTTCAGTGCGAATGCATGAAGGGATTCAGTGCGGATTTTGAAGAGTTTCAGAGCAGTTTAATATAGATACACTCTTGTGGTATCTTGGTGCAATAAAGTGCTGCGGTCTTCTAGAACAGAAATGCGGATTATAGTATGGTTTTCAGTGATGTGTTTTAGGTCTGATTAAGATACACTTTGTGGTATCTAATTATTACATATTCTGTGGTGTACTGAAACCAGAAGTGCGGATCATCTACAATGTGACAAGGAAGTGCAGGAGCAGTGTTAAAGTGCTGATCTGTCCATAGATATTTTGTGTACTATCCTAAAGTGAAGCTACTGATAAAGGGTGACAATGAGACAGTGGTCGGAAATAGGAAGAAAGAAGGAAAGTAAATCTATGATTTACTTTCCTATTTACAACTTATATATATCTCATGTAACTGAATATTCAACTGAAGGTTCAAAGGAAGTACTGGTGCAAAATAGTGCAACTTGGTGAAGAGAAGATGGACTAGCATTGAAGGACATCAAAGAAGTAAGGAAAAGGTCTTGGATGCATAAATAGGTCAAGGGTCTGATTCTGGGTCATGGTACTTGTCGTCTAAACTCTATAAGAATAATTTCTCGTGGGTTCTCCTCTCCAAGAGGGAGAGGTTTTTTTCCTGGCTCTAGAAGCCTAATTCTTGTGTCTTGTGTCTTTTGATAATTGGCTTGATGAAAGATTTAATAAGATAATGAAGGGAAGACATAAGTAACTCAAGTAACCTCACAAGTAATTATCAAGAAGAGAATTTTGAATTAATCACTAGCCCTCCAAATTCTCAACATGGAATCAGAGCTAAGGTGCTGAACTCAAGGGCTACTTGACAAAGAGACACTCCAGGAAACAAAAATCAAAGTTTGGGTGAAAATTCAAATCAGTTTACAAGGAAGACTCTCAAGCTATTTTCGAGAAAGATCTTCATATCAATCAAGGGATCAACCTTTCAAGAGAATAATCTTTGCCATCAAATATTTACATTCAAGACATTGATAGAAGAGGACATCATCTTTTGAAGATATCCCTTGCCATTAAAGATTCAATAACACCTAGATTGAAGACTTCTATCTTAGAAGAAGCTCCTAACTCCTTCGTCATCATCAAGGAAGTTGCTGAAGGAGAAAGTCACTCACTCAAGTAAGTATCTCTAACTTTATCTAAATCTGTCAAAATGACTTATTGTATAGAGAGCAACAAATTGGTTGGGTTATCAAACTTCAATGCATGGAAGAAAAGATCATATCTGAAGCTAATTGAAAATGAAGTTATGGGCTTCATAGAAGGATCTACAACTCAACCTCCAAAATAAGACATGCTGGCATATATCAAATACATGAAGGGAGACACAAGAGCCTGAAGGATTCTTATAGAATCCATAAAAGACTCTCTCATTCCCTATGTATCAAAGCTATAATCCTCAGAAGAAATATATGATAAATTGGTGGAACTATTCTCAAAAGGTTCTACAAAGGAAATCATATCCCTGAGACAAAAACTATACAAATTGAGAATATCGAAGGAAGGAATAATTCCATATATGATGGAGATTTTCGCAATACGAGATCAACTATGGAAGTTGGGAGAAGTAATGTCTGATAGAGAAATAATCACTATGGTACAAAATGCTTTACCGAAAGAATGCAGAGGTTTCACTTCAAGCATAGATGGAAGAGAAGAAGCCATGCCATTCCAAAGTCTAGGTAAGATAGAAGAATCAGGATTGAAAGCAAGATCAAGTGCAGGGAATCAAGCCTTTGCTGCCATGTCCAGGAAGAAAGGAAGATTTGGTAAATTTGGTTCTCAGAATAAGAAAAGTATTGTGGACAAAACACGATGCTTTGGATGTAATGATCTTGGGCATTATAAACGAGATTGTCCTAAAATTAGAAAGGACAAGAGGAAAAAGGAAGAAGCCCATGTCTCAGATATAAGAGAAAAACTTGATGCAAAGAAATCTAGGAAAGAAGAAGCGAGGGATCTCCACTATGATTGAGATCATCTTCTCCTTTAAGTGATTTCTGTTGGTTGTAAAATAGTATGATAGGAAGAAATGTATATTATAGCATCATGATAAAAGAATGATAGAGCTCTTGGTGAAACAGCTCCGGGAAAACCTCTCTGATAACATTACTAATGGAAGGCAATCATCAAAATCAAGGGTCATCATGGAAACAAAATTCTGGGATGTGATGACATATTGATGGAGTAGGCCGAGGGAATGAAGCTCTTCATTCTAGTAAACTACTACAAGATGACTTAAAAGAAAAAGGTATGAGGTATGTATATATTTATATGCCGACACTGGATGTTGTGAAGTCATGTCATATGGTTGCAAGGAATAGACTTCTATATTTAGAAGTATGATCTATGAAGGAGGATCTTTCGGTGCACTGAAAGATGAAAAAAACATATATATATCCTCATGGAATATGAGGTGGCTGTATATGAACGAGGAACTAGAAAATTTGTAAGTTCCTAGATATGAAGAATGCGCAGAAAGGAAGAGATCATGAAATGCAACCATGTCAAGAGGCAATTATCATCCGGAAGCCAAGAAGATGTGACTAGGAGATCTCCTGGGAGGATATGTAGACTCAGGCAGAAGTCTGGTAAAGAAGAAGACCCTTGACAAAACATATCATTAGGAGATGTGTCAATATAAATAAAGGATGATGATGCCTACAGGAAGATGTCAGGGTAAAAGATCATCATTGAGGTAACTTTTGTTTTAAAAGTTCATATGTATATGTTTATCTGGATGAATTTGTGCAGGGCTTCTAATCATGAGAAAGGATGTATGATCCTTGGAGATGATTTAAAGGAAAGAAACATGGCATAATGCTGGACCATATGAGAAAGACTGAAGAATCAATTTTTGATAGTGGACATGACTGGTGACTGAAAGTGATGGATGATCTGTGCCTTATGAAGCCAAAAGTTGAATATTCCTCAATATCGAAATTTATGACATCGAGGGGGGGAATTCTTCATGAGCAGCTGGGTGTCTCACCATTGTTGTTGCAGGACCCTGGTTGAGAGGGAGCCTGGTGGTAAGTTTCTTACTTGGACGAAATTTGAAGTATGTCCTTCCTGAGTTAGGAGGGAGTGATGTATGTGATTCTCTAATACATGTGTCATGCAATAGACCATGACTAACAACCATCAGTCTTAGTGAAGGCCATGTGGAGAGAATGGATAGACACATCATTTTGGTCTTCATTTGGAAGACAGAATGGAGGATTGGGTAATCATCTGGCATTCGATACTCTTTGAGAATGAGATAGGGAATTTCAAGATAAGAGTGGTCGTGGACCGATATTCTTTGAGGGTTGGCTACCCAAGAGAAGAATAGTTAAAGAAGGTCATACTCTGGGAACACCTAGGTGGAGTATGTACCTTGGAGAGACAATGAATATGGTGTCTATAAGTCGTGTCTCGCCAACATTGTAGCCCATTGTCTCGTTGAGAGATGGGGCTGTTAGTCAAGGCCCTGCACTAGGACAATTTTGGTTGATATGATGCTATACAAATGCGATTACCAATCCAATTTTTCTTATGCGATTCTCCAGTTTGAAAGTGACCATGTACCTATATGAATACCTCCCTAGTTAAGAGAGAGTGTTGAAAAAGTGTAACTAGGATCGGTCTTCATATTGACTATGTAATTATGAAAAGTAGAAGACAAAGACAATAAAATGTATTTTGTACTTGCTTCATGGGTTTCATGAGCAAGAGTTTATTATAGGTTAATAGGCTTTTTCTTGATGTCTATCTAGGGTTTTGTCTTCTAGGGATAAATGTAATTAAGTGTCATTGAAATATGAAGGATATAGTCTCTTGAAATGCTCCAAGACCTTGTCCTAGAAACCGTGGAAGAATGGCTCTATCAATCCTCACTCAAACGTTGTAAGATAAGATTAAATGATGTATTAGAAGTTGGCCTCATAACAGTCATGTTGGCTCCCAAATAGTCACACTGGTTCACTAAGTCAGGTCGGCTTATATACAGGGGTAAACAACTATATATACCCCTGTAGCCTTCGCAGAAAAGACAGAAGTTCGATTACCACTAAGTACAGTGTGAAAGTGCAGGAAGTGCAGTGCGGAAGTGCAACAAGTGCAGTGCGGGATATCTCTGAATTTAAGTGCAGATGCATCAAGGGTTTCAGTGCAGAGTTAAGTGAGGATGCATGAAGGGCTTCAGTGCGGATTTTGAAGAGTTTCAAAGCAGTTTAATATATATACATTCTTGTGGTATCTTGGTGCAATAAAGTGTTGTGGTCTTCTAGAACAGAAGTGCAGATTATAGTATGGTTTTCAGTGATGTGTTTCAGGTCTGATTAAGATACACTTTGTGGTATCTAAGTATTACATATGCTGCGGTATACTGAAACTATAAGTGCAGATCATCTACAACGTGACAAGGAAGTGCAAGAGCAGTGTTAAAGTGCTGATCTGTCCATAGATATTTTGTGTACTATCCTAAAGTGAAGCTGCTAATAAAGGGTGATAGTGAGACAATGGTCAGAAATAGGAAGAATGATTTACTTTCCTATCTACAGCTTATATATATCTCATGTAACTGAAGATTCAATTGAAGGTTCAAAGGACGTACTGGTGCAAAACAATGCAGCTTGGTGAAGAGAAGAAGGACCTGCATTGAACGACATCAAAGAAGTAAGGACAAGGTCTTGGATGCATAAATAGGTCATGGGTATGATTCTGGGTCATGGTACTTGTCATCTGAAATCTATAAGAAGAATTTCTTGTGGGTTTTCCTCTCCAAGAGGGAGAGGTTTTGCCCTGGCTCTAGGAGCCTAATTCTTGTGTCTCACGTCTTTTGATAATTGGCTTGATGAAAGATTTAATAAGATAAGGAAGGGAAGACATAAGTAACTCAAGTAACCTCAAAAGTATTTATTAGGAAGAGAATTTGAATTAATCACTAGCCCTCCAAATTCTCAACAAGATGAATTCCCTCAGAAGGAGAGGTCTAAAGGAAAGGAAGAAGTGAAAATTTGAGAAATACTTAGGAATGTATTGAAAATGTAGATAATGCAATTGAACATAGCCTAGATATGGAAGGTCAAGCACGAAGTTTTGCAATGAAGATACAACATGAAGAAAAGAGTAATCCTGGAGGAATAAATGAATGAATGGTTGTATGTCCTCATCAAGTGGGGAACTAAGGTCTTTCAAAAATAGGAGGATTCCACTTGACCCAATGGTTGGAAATGGAAAATAGCAGAAGAGATATGTTTTATGCATATATGAGAAAGATGGAAAGTTTGTTATGAATTTTCAAGATCAACAAGCTAATAAACTATGGATTGATGACCAAAAGGAAGCATCTTGGAATATAGTAAGTGATGTGAACTCAAATATTAGAATATACAAGGAAGTGCAAGATAAGAAAGCTGGTAAGGGATGCATGGAGCATTTACTTGTTGGGACGATGAAAGAAAATGGTATTGCAGACAAGGTTTTTGTCATAATGTATTTGTTTTATGTGTAGATAAAGGTAGAGACAAAGATTTTGAAGATTATTAGTCATTTCTAAAGTGGAAATGCAGAAAACAACCAAGTATATCAGATACTGATAGAATGATAAATAAGAAATAGGTTACATCAATTATAATAATAAATTGAAAGCAAAATAAGAAACAAGTTTCATCAATTATAATAATAAAATGGAAGCAATAGTGCTACGCAAAACAAAGTGCAGAGAGTATGGCTTCAAAACTCAATATTTATGTCAAATATTGAAACATAAATTAAGCAATAATAGAATATATCAATGAAAATATGAATTGTGATATGAAACATAAAAGTTATGGAAGCATTCTATGAGGATTCCAATTGGGATTATCAAGAAATAAAGCAAAATATCAGATGAAAACTTCAAATAGCTGGAAAGACTTGTGTAAGCAAGAAACTTTGGCAACAACAAAGTATGGGATCTTGGAAGGTCGAGGATAGCATCGAAACAAAAATGCAATCAAGATTGTGGACATCAACAACATGAAGTTTGGTATCTACGAGGACTCGAACAGATTAAAGACACGTGACTAGGAAGGGCTCCGAAGGGTCCTCGAAGCGCATCTGGCCATCTAGTTCAGTTGGAAGGTAGTCATTCTTGGAACATCCAGACCCTTGAAATACCGAATACAAACTCTGTTGAAGGATAATTCGATCAGGCAAACACATCCAGTCTCGGGGAGCGTTACAACCTGGAATTAACTCAAACACAGGATATACTTAGAAATTGGTTAGGATGAGAAAGCACTAACCGACGAGGGTGATCGGCCTTAGCGCCTTACGAGTTAATCCCTTGGTATTGGCAATGGTCACATGGGGTTATTAAATTAATCCCTTGGTGCTGAAGGACGATAAAATTTGAGGTTCATGGTCTAATTTTTAAGCAATATGGGCTTCTGCCTTTGATTGAAAAAGTGGTTTTGCTAGTGGATTAATAACATTTTTACTGCTACTATTGAAATTAAGAACCAGTTCCGATTCGTGGAGATCTGCAAAAAAGATATCAAAGGGGGAGATTGGTAAACTTAATTTGGAATCGTTAATAAGGAACCAGTCAAGTGGGATTGACTGTATCAATTTGTGATCTAGAGTACTAGTACATTTCTATTCTAATTAAATGGTGTAAGTCTTTTGCATATTTCCAAATTTATTACATGTGTTTGTGGGAAAAGAAGCTATACATTTACCATGAAATGGTGTAAGGTTCTTACATATTTCTAATGTGAAAATTACAAGCTCCTTAGAAAATTGTATTTTTTCAATAAACTCTTAACTTATTAGAGAAAAAAATTGTACAATTAAAATTAAATTTAATGAAAAATACAACCAATCAAAACCATAAATGAGAAAGACTTATTGTGTGTTTCAGTTTAAAATCCTAGGGACAAGCTCTATGCATCATAATCCATAATGTAGCAACTGATTGTTACCTGAATTATCCTCACATATAAACTATTGTTACTCTATTTGTTTTTGTCAAAATGAACATATGCATATAGTTAGAGTTGTTAAACCCTTGAATGGAAATAAATTGGGGGGTTGAACAAGGAACACAATAAAATTTGGAAGAAAGAAGTCAATCTAAGGAACAAGTTCAAGGTGATGTTACAATCAATGATGAGATAGCCATCAAAATAATCCCAGTGAACATAAAGTGCACTATGGACAATGCAATAAATCATGTTAGGGAAAATATATATTTCACAAGTGTTGCTATAAGAAAATCGGGCATACCATCCAATACATTGACCTATTGGTTATATATGTTGAAAATAGCTAAAAGAAGAGGGTCTCCCACAATTCTCACTATTTATAAGGAAGAGGAGACGATGCACTTGTGAAAATTTATAACTCATTTGGGCCATGGTTAAGGATCACACAATGGAACAAACAAATACCACATACCACACATTATTAAAGAGTGAGGCTGTGATGTAGCCATCAATCTCATGACATGAATTATGGGTGAATTCTATGAAAATTTGGTAAAATATATAATTTCAATTCATATCCTCATTACGTTTGGATTTGTGATAATATTAGTCTTTAGGTAAAAACATACATGGCATGGTAATTTTGGCCAAGAAGGGCAGTAGGAACATGCCTATATAATTCCTAAAATTTGGGGATGAATAAGTGTTCCTATCATGTTAATGTTTTAGGTTAGCATACACTATTTTTCTACCTACTGAAGGGGAAGCAACATATGATACCTTAGGATGCAAATCAAGGCATGCATGACAATAGAACTGTGTGCATCTATGATGTGGCATACTTGCCTATGCTCTCTAGGTCGGTAGCATGGTACCCACTTTACAACTCTTAAAATTTCCTTTCGTTACTGATTTATACTTACAATGTAAATGTTGGCCCAAAGATGGATTTCTAATGCAAAAAGACTACAAAATCACCTACATTGTATTAAGATAACTTACTAAAGGATGCATATTCACTGATTAAGCCTATTTTCAATCTTCACATAAATGCATATCAATAATGATTTATTCATCAACCACTAAATTCAATATTTAATCATTTAACCATGCATTCCATTAAAGCTTATGTCTACATTCAATTATATGTTGGTTCATTAATCATTACATGCACATATCCCCATTTAAACAAAATTCAAGAATTAAAAAATGTTACAAAATTAGACATGAATACTTATCTTAAACAAAGCATGACCATCGCTATAAAGTGGTTATGTATGGGAAATTCCTTCCTAGCCATAGGCATTTTCTTAAGTTACCACCTCCAACCTAGGCTATGATTCCACTAAGGCAAAGGACACCTTAACTTTGTCTCAAACTCACCCCACCCCACTATGTATCAAGCTCTCACAAAACTAGACACCTAACCAAAATTATCATATTGCAAAGACCTCTAGGGATTTAAACCAACACTCAATCAAACATAGACCTCTTTCTCTTATCCAATCATATGATAAAATAAAACATTTCCCTTCATTGTATGGTCCCTAACAAAATTTCTCTCAACTAGTTCTCCAATGTAGAGAAGAAGAGTACAAGTCATCAAATTTCCTTTGGGAGTCTTAGAATGTAGCTCTCATCTCAAACAACATCTAATATCAATACAAATAGAAGGTATACTATTAATATCTTACCCTAGCCCTTTCATCGACTACAACCATAGATCCCTTTCTTTCTCCTTACAACTAAACCATCTAGCATAAATAAGCTCACATCATTAGATGGTTTCTATGCATTGGAAAAAGGTAGTGCAACCATGGAAGGCATTGGAATGGGATAAGAAGGTGTAAGAATTAACGACAATGAAATCTGAATGTAACGAGGAATTTTTATTATTATCAAAATTAACATTATATACCTTTTAGGCTCTAAACACAATGTGTATTTTTCAATAAAACAACCAAGGGATTTTGATTTTGATATGTAAGGGAAGTGATGACGAATTTATTGGATGAAACATCACAAGGGAACATAACTCCATGGATCCCCTTTCCTCTTTTACTCTTGTGGATTCATATTCTCTATGTGGTCCTTGCAATCATATTGGATATTTTTCATTATATTCATATCCATTTTACAAGATATTTATGTACCATGGTGACTTTACCCCATATGGTATCCACGGGGACAAAATAAAAACACACAAAAAAGTCTATGTCCCATGTTTTCCATCACATTCCATTACAACATATGACGTCCATTTTCTCTTTCTATTGGTGATTTATGGAGTTGACAATGATAATTGTGGACTTGTCAAGACTTTTTTAGGATCAATTCTAAATTCCACTTCAAGGTTTAAAATGCATATTAATATTTCCATGTTGTTCTTTTTGTTAAGACATTTCAAATGATGTATTGTTTCATAAAAGTGAATTTTGTTGTGAGAAATTTATTCCTTTAACAAGTTTGTCATTGCCTTGATACTATGGAAGAAAGTGGAATCCATGCCAACTCTTGTTGCTCATACATGTAGAGCTAAGCACATATGGTCTTTAAAGAATATTTTAGAGGATATAAAACCATGATCCTAATCTGAAGTTGGGGAGGGAAAAAACAAAACCTTGACCCTAATTACTACTAGGAGGTATTAAAATCTTAGCCATGATGGAGAAAGGGGTTATGTTCTATCAGAGTAATTTTATGTTCCATCTTTGAGAAGTGTGCATGAGTGGGATAATAGAGGAAAGCGAAGGAAGAAGGAAATATTTTAACCATGCGTAACATGACACAATGTCTATTTCCTCTATCGTGACTTAGTGTTTTCTCCATATTTTGTTTTGTAAATATGAGAACAATGAGAGAAAAGCACAATACTTATTTTGGTTGGTATTTTTATCTAATGGTTTTCTCTTGGGAAAATATTGATTTCATGGAATTTTGTGGTGTGTTTTGATTACTATAGAAATATTCTTATTTTCTCAATCGATTTTGTGTAGACACTCCTAATATTATAGCCAAATCAGATGTGTTCACTATACAATAAAGTATCACTAGAAATGCAGTAGTTTATTAAGGATATGTTGTCATAAAATATCCATTTAAATATATGAGGCAATTTACAAATAATATTGGTATCTGATCAGTTTTCTTCAAGATTTAGGTGGAATAGTTGTAGTTTGTGCTCGCCAGACTTGGGAAGTCTAAATCAACAAGAAAATTGCACCCCGTGGATCTAGACATTGACATGAGGAGGGCGAGTAACAAATTCTAAGTGTCAAACATGGTAGATAGATATAGAAATATACCAAAAGATGAACCAAAGGAAATTATTGCACAAGTAGAAGCACAAGTCTCTAATATACTGAGAGTTTGAAAATATTAATGATAGCCCTAGAGAGCAAGTTTGGAACCCTTGAGGAGGGGAAACACTAATGAGAAACCTATATCTCATGACAAACTTGAAGACAAGAGTGAGCTAGAGAAATACGTGGCAAGCTCTAACAATACATTTTCTTAACTTTTATCAGAGTGAAGGCCAAAGAAGATATAAATTCCCCGAGTTGGTGCTAAGAAGTTGAATCATTGGTTATGGAAAATGTAAGTATATTTATCATCAATAAAGACATTAAATGTACAAAAAATGGCATTTTCCCATTTGAATTTAAGAGGGTCACATCCAAACTTACTGGGGAAGAAGATACATGGAGAGACTAAGTTAGTGTGCAAGGAGATCCATTTCCAACTAAGTCCTAATTTTATTTTATTGGGTATGAAGAGGTTGGGAACATTTTTTGGCACTAATACCCACAGAGACATAACATTGAGTTTAGAAAACAAGATGTTCAACTAGGAATTTTTCCTAATAATACATATATAATAACCAAATATTAGGCTTCATGAACATGTTGCAAGGTTGACTAAGGGACCATAGAAAGGGGGGGGGGGGTGATCTAGAATAAGTCACCATTGCACCTAATAATAATCCCACACATGACCTACCAATAAGGCATGTAGTGGTAGGTCCTTTTCAATATGCTTATGTCAAGAAAAACCTATGCATGAGGGGGCTTGTTGCATGCCCTATCACTACCTTGCAACATACTAAACACATAGTTATTACAATATTGACATGGTTCACATCTAAGGTTACACATACACATCACTTAATGATTACTGGAGTTCCGGTGAGAAATAAAATTGTTCAAAACTTAAGTTTGAAATGCGTTTGGTTGTAATTCCGCACTCATTAATTTGATTCTAGGAGATTTTATATATAAGTCAACAACATAATGATAAAAACCAATATTCACATAATCATAATAAATATCAATCAAATAAAACAAGATACTAATGGGTACCTTGTACCTAAGTATGCTAAATATATCATGCACTTACTTCAATTTTTTTTTCTCGGGGAAATAAATCAATCTCTCTCTCAGCCTAAAGGAAAGAGAGAGGTTGTTGGTACTTGGCTTGCCAATAATGTATACTTACTTGCGACGCTATTCCAAAGCTTAAGAATTTCAACTTACGAGACTTGAACCTGAGTGGGGAGGATCATAACAATTCTGCCCAACAACTTGGGCTAAACTCAATTGACATATTATGCACTTACTTGATCTAAGTTAATGATAAATAATCTTGTGGCCCCCAATCAGGGTATTTTCTAAGGATTCAAATATTATACCTACGTATATTATTATTGTTTGAAAAACCATACATATATAATGTAGGAAAATATTCAATAAAAAAATGTAATTTACTATTAAAATTGATAAACTTTTGGAAAATATTATAAATTTAGTCATATATTGTAAAAAAATAACCAATTTTTTTCCCAAAAAGGTGAAGATTTGTTTTTAGAAAATGGCCAAAAAAAAATATTGAACTGGCAAAATTTCACCCTTAAAAGAATCCTTTCCACCAATATAAGTGTTTGGAGTAAGTATTAATCCTATATCAACTTAATTATGAATGATAACAATCATATACAATCCTAAATCCTAACTCTAATGTCACAAGGGCCACTAATGTAACTCAATGAGATTACATAATGACCATTAGAATATGACAAACATCCTAAGAAAATATTGATCATTGTACCACTAGCATCTCTCCTGAGCTTGATCTAGGATATGCACATATATAAATATTTTAAAATAAGACAATGCTTAAGACCATAAGTTAGTCTCTAAAAGTATCAACAAATAATAACTTATATGTTGAACATGTATCAATTTAAAAAATATATAAAATATAAAATTTCATCTTATTTTTTTAATAAAAAGTGAAACATATTTATGGATTCACTCCATGGAAAATTGCATTTAGCTAGTCTAGCTTCTCAAACACACCCCAAGAAGTATCCCATGTAGTCCATGTTATGCTATGCTACTATATAAATGTGGTCAAATACATTGAAATACACTAGCCAAACAATTATTTTAGTTTCTTAGGCAATCCAAGTGACACAATAAATAATCATATAACTAGAACATAACATTGGTCATAAATGCATAACAAATATTTGGCAGAGCATGTAATTTAAATTTGTAAGAAACAAAATCAAAAGTAATTATATTTGTTAATAGGAAGGTATAGAGAAGTACAACATACTAGCACCTAAGTTATTTAAATGGTTAATCACTAGGAAATACCCTCATCCTCCCTGACTTAACATTAACATTAACTATAGGATCTTGAAGTGATCGATGCATAATGAGGTATTTTCTACTTAAAATATTCAAATGGTGGAGATTGATTGTGATTGACAACTGATTGATTTTGGAACTAAAGGTGCTCAATTGATAACATAACAACCTTCCTCCAAAATATATAGCAATGGAGGCTAATCATGATAAGCAACCTTGAATCATTTTGGGCCAATAAGTGCCCAACTAATAATGAATACACTTGCACCCAAAATATCTAATCTTTGAGATTGATTTGATATGATGATGTAGTTTATTTTTAGGTTGATAAGTGCTTGAATAATAACAACCACACCTGTGGCCATGATATCTAACGACCTAAATGGATTTGATTTGATGGTCAATAAATTCTTAACCGTTAACAAAAACACCACCCAAAATATATAACACTTATTGTTCACCATGATCAACAACTCAGATTCATTTCAGGGTAAATATGCTTACCTAATAATCAAGAGATTTACACTCAAAATACCCAAAAATGGAGGATGATGTAATTAATATGCCTATATTAATTTTGGGTTGATAATTTTTTTGACCAATAACAAGGAGATTTGCACTCCAAATGAATCTTGATAGCGTCTGTGTCCACCATTTGTTGACTCAGTTACTTGGGCACTATGTATCCTTTCATGTGTCCACCATTTGTTGACTCAGTTACCTGGCCACTATGTATCCTTTCATGTGGTTACCACCTGACACCTCCATATCACTAGGGAACCCAAAATTCCTAATTTTTTTTTTTTTTGAATTTCGAAAATCCCATCGTCTACAAGGGCCATCATGAAAGCACCAAATTTGGATTTTTATCCAATTTTACCACACATTTTCCAAATTAATGTATGTAACCATCAAGTCAACCTTTCTAAACCAATTTCCTTGCTAATTTTTGTGCAAAATAGGGGATTTTTACTCAACCCATTTTAATGTAATTTAATTTTATGTAGGTTTAGACTATGCTACTCTAGATTTTATAAATTTCATGCCTCCATCCTATCATATAAAATTTGTCTTATAATATATAGGAAAATCAACTCATTAATTTTTCGTTTACAATTCTTTAAGAAATTTGCATGTGTCATATTTTTTCTAAAGTTTGCTAGTGATACATTTGTCAAACAATTTGTATACAAATTGCATACTTTTATTTTCCTCTACAAGTTATTTTCTAGCCCATATAGCCCTAAAAGTATAACAAGATATTTTACACCACAATGTAATATACCCAACATCATGTCGAGCCACATTAGTACAATTCTTACTATGTGCATATTTTACTCTCAATTTTTTTCAACTCAACTCTTATTTCCATAATTAAGAATATGATACCATATAATAATATTCTATTCATATGTTCAATTATGTAAGCCAAATAACATGTATCCCATGCATAATAACATTTAGACATACAATTCAGAATATTCATTAAGCTTAAGAACACCAATTAAACTCAAACACATATGAACAACAATAGATTTTTTTTTTTTTTGGGATGAAATCACCAACTAGTTGTAGACCTTATTAGTCATCAGTATTTTTCATTATTTGTAAATGACTAAATATTGGGTCTAGATTTCTAAAAACAACATTCTTTGAACATTGTGAGTTTTAAAAATCTCATTGCCTTCATTATCCTTATAGAAAATTTTTCACTATTCTATCAACCTTTCCATTTCATGATCACCCTGCCACTCCTAAAAGACTCCTTATGGGCTTGTGCCACTCATCTCCATCCTTTTTCCTGCCCATGACCTCATTACTCTATTTTTCCCTTGCCCATAACTCCAGTTTACGTCTAGGGTTACCTATAGCCTAACTCATTCCCACGATCCCCAAATTCCTCAAGCATTGATGATCTCAAAACTATCTCTATAGGTTCTTTAGATAAATCAAGTACATTGGATTTTGGATCTTCAATACAACACTTTGACAAATACTCTGTTTTTCACTTGAAGACCTCCAAGCCAATTTTCAGTCAAGGTTAGGTCAAAGAACCCCCACTAGGTAAATTAGGGTTTCATATGTTCCAAGATCATTATTGTTGTTTCAGACATTGTTTTTCTTTGTTAAAATCTGGTTTAGAGGTATTGAAATGTTGAGACATGGTTATTCAAGAGGAGATCTAAAAAGTTTCCTAAGAAGACTAACTTATCAAATTCAAGGTCTGTAAGAGGTAAATGTGAACTTTGAAACTTTTGCAGGAGTGTTAAAAGGTCTATCAATAGAAATTTGGTGAGGTAGGAGGTCTACTCCTGAATCATGACAACTCATAGCAGAAGAAAGGGAAACAAGTTGGTCTTAAAGAGAACTAGGGTTTTGAGCTTGATAGCCCAATTGAATGCCAAAACACCAACCACTTGCAGAAATGACTTGAAGGAGACACACAATGCCAAACATGAAGAAAGTATATCAGAGAATGTTGATGAGATAGGGAAAATGGTGAGGTGAACTAGACATAAATGAATGAACTTGAAAGGGCTATAGAGAACTTAGAAGACAACACTGATGATTGTCTTAAAACACTCCAAACATCTAGGGTTTTGGGAAAATGACCAGAAAAGGTAAAAAGCATGAGTTGAGCTCCATGGTGGAAACAAGAGAAGACTTTGAAGATGCCACTGTGTGATCATATCCCAAACTTGTCTAATGAACTTATCATGCCTTCATCATTTTCCAAGAAGTCATTCCAAAGGACAAATCATTTGCCACACCTAGGGCCAGTTTTGCTTCAAACTATGTTTCTGACCAAACAAAGATGCATTTGGCAAAAGTGAGAGAGGTTTTTGTCCATCATAGGTCAAAGAAGAAAAAACTCCTTCAGATTTTACACAGGTGTCATGGGTTTAGATAAATGTCAAAAATACCAGTGTCACAGGAGAATTGCTGCACTTCAGGAGTGACCTTGGGAAAATTAGGTTTTCGCATAGCTAGAGTGTCCAAATGGCTTTCTTGATGAGTCAAATGATAACTAGACTGGAAGAGATTTCCAATGAGCTATCATGAGCTCAATTTGGAGTTGAGGAAGGCCTCCAAAAGTTGTCTGCACCAACACTCTACATTTCTGCACTATCATTCAACACTTTTTTTACCACTCTTGGGAGAATCAACTTTTTACAAGTCAAATCAACTCCAATTAGTGAAAAAAGGTAGATTTGGAAATCAGACAAGATAAGATTTCCACCGAGCTATCATTGGACCAATTTGGACATCAGGAAGGCCTCCAAAACTTAGCTGCAAGATGACCTATTTTCCAAGCGTTGGCGCTACGCATGTGGGAGGTGGCGCTACGCCCCTGAAATTTTTTCCCATATAAATTACACAGGCGCTGCGTGCTAGGGAGGTGGCGCTGCGCCCTTGGCCAGGAGGGCTTTCCAAGCCATTTCAACCCTCAAACTTCCTCAATATTCCTTCAAAGTTTCCTCTAAGGTTATTCAAGCACTGGTAGGGGTAAGTACAGCTCATCAAGCCCTTGTCAAGCATTTGTGGTGATTTATGATTAAAGGAAGTTAAAACCAAAGGAAGAAACCCTAATTTTCATGCTTGACATCACTATTTAAAACATTTCTTCATCTGCATGATAAGAAGATTAGTGATAACCAAAAGGAGTGCATTGTTGGAGGTTGTTCACTCACCTAAGGTTGTGCCTACACTCACTCCATTCACACTCACTCCATTACATTACAAATAGATTGACCTTACATTTCCCTCTTTCATTTTAAATTGACATAAATACAAGGTGTGTCAAAGCAAAGTTTAAACAAGCAGCAAAGGGTGGTCATTGAGTTTTGCCTCTCACTCACATTCATATACCTTTACCCTCTCTCACTCATCTCATTCACCTGCAGAGCTGCCTCTTTCATCAACATCCCTTAAACTCATTTCCATTTACAGTCTTAACGTTTCTCAAAGGCATAGAGCAGAAATGATGATGGAAAAAAGTTAGAAAGCCAAGGTATCAGTGAGGCAAAGATAAATGAAGAAGAAATCAGTGATGACAGTGGGCCAAAGAGTGATGATGGCAGTGAGTCAAGGAGCCATGAAGAAAGCAGTAAGACTGCTAACAATGAGGCCTATGAAGAATATGGTGGGACCAAGGAGGATAAAAACAATAAAAACTTAAAATTCTTGCTGATTCATCCCTTACCAGCATCACAAACATAATCAACAAGGCAAATCCAGATTTGACACATTTTGGCATCTTTTTGAGTTTTTAGAGTTTTTGACTGTTTTTGAGGGCCAAAGGCTATGCGCCACTGGTGCTGTGCTCTTTTTTGAGGCATCCATTGCGGGAATGGTTTACATTTTTGGGTTCATCTTTCCAAGTACATTACACACACCAAATTTCAGATCATTTGCAGCAGATTTGGTCCTCCAAAAGGGTAAAAAAACATGCAAAAATTCACCATTCTGCCCTATTTTCAGAGATGGCACTGTGCCCTGAGCAGTCTTGGGAGATTTAGTTTTTGAGTAGGTACATAGAGTCCAATCAGAAAACCAAAGGAATTTTTGGAAAGTAGACTTGACAAGCTTTCAAATGAGCTATCATGGAGCTCATTTGGACACCGGGAAGGCCTTCAAAACTCAGCTGCAAGATGACCTATTTTTTTAGTGTAGGCGCTGCGCCCTTGGACCTTGGCACTGCGCCCTTGCCTACAAAGTCAATAAAAGACACAAATTTATTGAAAAAGATATTTTTGAGGTTTTTGAGGCAAATCACTTCATATTTGGTTGAGGAGTTATGTTAGCATTTATTTTTTCATTTATTAGGTTAGATATTTTGTGCCTTGGGCCTTGCATGGTCTCTTTGGTCAAAAATGATATTTATGAGTAGTTAATGATGTTTTCAAACCCTAGTTAGGGTTTTGGTCCTCTTTACTAGTTAAATACTGCATTGAGGCCTCATTGTAAATGTTGGTTGATTGCTGAGCATAATATGATATAGAATTTGAGTTTATTGGTGAAATTGGCTTTGGTGTCTTGTGATGGCTTTGGACTGAGCATCTGTGGATTGAGCACATTCTTAGGATTCATAAGATTTGTTAGATGGTGATGTATTCCACATTTGTTTTTGTTTCCTTCAATTTTTCATTATATACATGTTCTCTTTAATCATAGGACATAAATAGAGAATAGGATTTGCTTTCTTAGCACCCTACTAATGTCTGCCTCCTTTGATTTATATGTTTTCTTTCTTGAAGTTTAGCTAAAGAATCCTTAAATGTTCTTTAGTGTTACTGAGATGTTATGTTAAAAATTCTATTTGTTTGAAAGTAAGTTTCAGAGAATCCTTAATTGCTCTCTAAGTTTACTTATATGTTGTTTTTAAGGTCTGCTTAGTACAGTTTAGTTGAAGAATCCTTCATTGCTCTTCAAGTTTTTACTATGCTAATCATCCTGAAAGATTTTTCTTGTTTCTAGTATGTTAAAGGATCCTTGATTTCCCATTAACCTACTGTATTCACAACTCCATGTTCACTTTACGCACTCTAAACCTACTTAGGTCCATTTGGCCTTGTTAAACTTGCCCTATGAAACACCCTTGACCTATTTTTGCACTCTTCAAAACCTTTGCAGACTCCATAGCCCAATTGATTGATTTTCTATTACTCTAGCTATTCTTCTTGACAACCTATCCAACCAACCAACCAAACAAACAAACCCTAATCCCTGTAACTAGCCTAAAATAAAAAACCCTAAAAACAAACAAGTTAAATTCCTTACACAAACATAGAGAGAGCCCTCTCTGAGTCCAGGAAGGCTAGGTCCTAGGACTCCAAAGCATTAGGGGAATTTTGAGGTATAAAATGGGCCTCCTAAGGAAATTATAAAATAATAGTGGAAATAATAAAATAAGATTTGATCACATCATCAAATTTTAGAGGGAAAAAAGAAAAAACTACTTTTTCAACTAGTATTTTCAACTTATCTCCCAAAGTTTTTACTCAAATTTCGAGTGGGAGTACTCGTTGGATGCATAATTTAATTCCTCATCCAAGGAGTACCCATGTTGCATAATTTCGATGGATCTTGCTAGACGAAAAATGAGAAATACATGAAAAACGTGATTGCTACTAGGAGGTATTAAAATCTTAGCCATGATGGAGAAAGGGGTTATGTTCTATCAGAGTAATTTTATGTTCCATCTTTGAGAAGTGCGCAT
Source organism: Pinus albicaulis (assembly GCA_034641835.2). Classification (NCBI taxonomy): domain Eukaryota; kingdom Viridiplantae; phylum Streptophyta; class Pinopsida; order Pinales; family Pinaceae; genus Pinus; species Pinus albicaulis. The sequence continues at coordinate 1,702,468,674 of CM076575.1, read as the reverse complement.
GAGTGGGATAAGAGAGGAAAGCGAAGGAAGAAGGAAATATTTTAACCACGTGAAACATGACACAATGTCTATTTCCTCTATCATGACTTAGTGTTTTCTCCATATTTTGTTTTGTAAATATGAGAATAATGAGAGAAAGGCACAATACTTATTTTGGTTGGTATTTTTCTCTAATGGTTTTCTCTTGGGAAAATACTGATTTCATGGAAATTTGTGTTGTGTTTTGATTACTATATAAATATTCTTATTTTCTCAATTGATTTTTTGTAGACACTCCTAATATTATAGCCAAATCATATGTGTTCACTATACAATGAAGTATCACTAGAAATGCAGTAGTATATTAAGGATATGTTGTCATAAAATATCCATTTAAATATCTGAGGCAATTTACAAATAATATTGGTATCTGATAAGTTTTCTTCAAGATTTAGGTGGAATAGTTGTAGTTTGTGCTCACCAGACTTGGGAAGTCTAAATCAACAACAAAATTGCACCCCATGGATCTAGAAATTGACATGAGGAGGGTGAGTAACAAATTCTAAGTGTCAAACATGGTAGATAGACATAGAAATATACCAAAAGACGAACCAAAGGAAATTATTGCAAAAGTAGAAGCACAAGTCTCTAATATATTGAGAGTTTGAAAATATTAATGATAGCCCTAGAGAGCAAGTTTGGAACCCTTGAGGAGTAGGGAAACTCTAATGAGAAGCCTATATCTCATGACAAACTTGAAGACAAGAGTGAGCTAGAGAAATACATGGAAAGCTCTAACAATACATTTTCTTAACTTTTATCAAAGTGAAGGCCAAAGAAGATATAAATTCCCCGAGTTGGTGCTAAGAATTTGAATCATTGGTTATGGAAAATGTAAATATATTTATCACCAATAAAGACATTAAATGTACAAAAAATGGCGTTTTCCCATTTGAATTGAAGAGGGTCACATCCAAACTTACTGGGGAAGAAGATACATGGAGAGACTAAGTTAGTGTGCAAGGAGATCCATTTCCAACTAAGTCCTAATTTTATTTTATTGGGTATGAAGAGGTTGGGAACATTTGTTGGCACTAATACCCACAGAGACATAACATTGAGTTTAGAAAACAAGATGTTCAACTAGGAATTCTTCCTAATAATACATATATAATAACCAAATATTAGGCTTCGTGAACGTGTTGCAAGGTTGACTAAGGGACCATAGAAAGGGAGGGGGGGGGGGGAGTGATCTAGAATAAGTCACCATTGCACCTAATAATAATCCCACACATGACCTACCAATAAGGCATGTAGTGGTAGGTCCTTTTCAATATGCTTATGTCAAGAAAAACCTATGCATGAGGGGGCTTGTTGCATGCCCTATCACTACCTTGCAACATACTAAACACATAGTTATTACAATATTGACATGGTTCACATGTAAGGTTACACACACACATCACTTAATGATTATTGGAGTTCCGGTGAGAAACACAATTGTTCAAAACTTAAGTTTGAAATATGTTTGGTTGTAATTCCGCACTCATTAATTTGATTCTAGGAGATTTTATATATAAGCCAACTACATAATGATAAAAACCAATATTCACATAATCATAATAAATATCAATCAAATAAAACAAGATATTAATGGGTACCTTGTACCTGTTAAACACACACATGGTGTATGAGGAAGAATAAACACACACACACAAGAGACTCAATACACAATGAAGGATAAGCGTGAGGCTTTCTTATTTTCCATTATACAAAGATGTACATTTATAGTACAATGGTGTGAATCTTGGATTCATATTCCAAGGTCACTTGGACTCCATTATGACTTTTCGAATTCCACACCTACCCATGTAGGATTAGGTGTTCCAACATCCCCCCTTAATTCGAAGGGGTATGTGTGAGTCCAAGAAAAGAGTTGTAATACAAATCTGCAAAGTATACATGGCAGCACTTGGGCTGAATCAACTCTCTGAAATGTTGGAAAAAAGAGGTGGTTTAAGGATGACCACCAACACTGGAATGCAAAACTTGTTGTAGTTCCTGAAACTCTTCCAAAACTGGCAAGAAGCTAAAAGCTTCTGCTAGAGGAATTGTCCCTCATAAAAAAGGGAGACCCTCGACCTAAAAGAAGGGAGGTCTACTACCTGTGATGGTTTTAGGATTACCAAAAACTCTGGAATGCTTGAAGCATTTCCTGGAACTCAACCAATGCTGGCAAGAAGCTGAAGGCTTCTGCTAGAGGAAGTGTTCCTCATATATGAAAGGGAGACCTTCGACCTAAAATAAGGGAGGTCTACTACCTGTGATGGTTTTAGGTTGTCCATCAACCAAAGATGGTGGTTTAAGGTTGTCCACCAACCAAAGGCATGCTCATGGGCATCTGTGTCTCTGGCTACATCTCTGAATCTGGAATGACGAATTGTGGCTCAGGCTCGCTTGAACTGCTGTGTCATTGAAGCTTGTACATGACCACCATTTTCCCCCCTGTCAGGGACAAGGTGAAATGATGGCGAAAACTCAACTGCAAGTTTGCTCAATATCCATGAACAAGTTCTAACATGTGTCTTAAACATCTTCTTGGCTGCTGATGCCCATTGCCAAGAAGCGATCTATCCAAGATGAATCTTTGTTCTTGCAGGAGGCTTGTGTCTGAAGCATCTGTGTGAAGAATGGGTGTGCCGACCACAATGCTTGCATGGATGAATGTCAAGACAATGATCTTTCATATGACCAACTCGATCACAGTGTTGGCATTTCTCAATCTGTTGTTTTTGTTGTGGAGCAGGATCCGGAACAGCTGCAGGTGAACTGTCATACATGAATCCGACACTCTGAAATATGATGGGCTTGGTGTAGTCTGGAATATGAAAGGTCACATCCTTGTCATATCCAAGACCAGTTCTGTGCTTGTTGTGGACAAGCTCTTCTCAAGGTCTGATGATGGGCTTGAGAAGTGCAGGCTGAACTGCTGCATCTGCATGTACATCTGCTCTTGTGTAAGGGACTGAATGGGAATCGACTTCAACTTTACTGACTTGCTGATGTGAGTCTTTCTCAATCTTCTGAACAGACATAGGTTCAGAATGGTGACTCTTTTGCTGAAGTTCATCTTGTTGAAGCTGAGATTCCAATTGCAAAAACTCAATCTTTTCTTGTGCATATTGAAAACAACTTTGAATGTTACAAAGAGCATTCTTGCTCATTTTTATCACATCATCAACATTTGAATGAATGAGGTTATTCAACAACACTAATGCCTCATCGGTTTTAGCCATTTTGAAAATTTAGGCTCAAAAATAAATGAAAGGGTGTCGGACCGAAAATGCACCCGTTTACAATGTGATGCAACAAGAAATACAAATGACTCAAAAGAATTTCCAACTATGGAATTCTCAAAGTACAAAATCTGCTCCTCAAATGATGGAGGGCAATCAACAATTTTCAACAACTCAAGTACTGATTGCAACTATGAAGAAGCAATATCTACTCACAATACAATGTCAATTCACTACAATATCAATATCTCTGCAAAAATATTTGAATGTGCAGCAAAAACACTTGTGCAAGAGGCCTTTAAAGCAGTTGATTTTTTTTTCTTCAAAGAGCAGTTTTCAATGATGGCAAACTTGTCTTTTCATGTAAAATTCTTCAGAAAATCACCCTTCAAATCAATGCCACAAATCACAATATAAATCTGCAATTGTGTAGAGTCCATTTTCTTCATATGCCATTTCCTCTATTTCTGCTGTTCATATTCTCTCTTTTCCTCTCTCTCTGCTGTTTGTTTTTTTTTTAATTAAAAAAAAAATTAATTAAAAATGAGAATGAAAGGGGAATTAATTAAAAATGGGAGTAATTAAAAAAATGAGGAGGGAAATTTAAAGGAAATGTTAATTAAAAAAGGGTTATTAAAAAAGGGATGGGGGGTGGGTATTATATGGAGGTTTATTAAATAAAAAATTAAAATGGGAGGGGGATTATTAAATTGGGAAGGGGTTTATTAAATTAAATGGGGATTATTAAATTAAATTGGAAAGGGATTATTAAAATGGGAAGGGGTTTATTAAAATGATTTTAAAATAAAAAAGAGAATTTAGGGAGCCGTGGGCGGGAAGGGCGTGTGGGAAGGGAGGTAGGGAGAAGTGAGGATGAGGGCGGAGGGAAGGCGGCGTAGAGAAGGTGTGAGGGATGAGCGTTGAGTGGAGGTTATGTGAGGGGGCAGGCGTAGAAGAGTGGGATGTGGACGACAGAGAGAGCCGTAGGGTGAGGGATGAGCGTTGAGCCGGAGGATGGGTATTGTTGTGCGAAGGCAGGGTGCTGTAGCTCGATAGGGGAGTGCGTATGGTGAGGAAGCCGTGGGGTGTGCGCCGAGAGGAGAGTGCGTATGGAGAGAGGGCGTTGGGAGAGCGGCCGTAGGCCGTGAGGGAGGGGAGGTGTAAGGAGAGGGAGCGAGTTGATGAGATATTGCGGAAGGTGTATGCGTAGAGATGAGGGCGGGGTTAGCTGTAGAGGCGTAGTGTTGAGAGTTGCGTAGGGAGGGACGTGAGCTAGTGCATGGAGAATGTGAGGGCGCAGGTGTGTTGAGATAGGCGTTGAAGCTGGTGAGGGCGTGCAGTGGTGAGATAAGGGTTGAATGTAGACAAATGGAGTTGAAGGGGGAAAGGCCGAGAGGCCGATTTGTAGAAATTTTTTATATTTTATATTTTATTTTTTAAACAGCAGAGTAGAGATAGGAGACTTTAAAACAGAAGCAGTTTTTTCTTCTAAATACACATCAGAATGGACAAAATGCAGAAATGAGGGCAGCAGTACAAATTTCAAGTACTGAAATGCAACAACAGATTGCCAATAAAACCCAGAAATTTTTTCCAATAGCCCAGCAGCAGATAATATTTTCCAGCGGTAGAAAAACAGAATTGCAGAAACTTTCAAATGGAAAAACTCAAAATTCTTTTCCATTAAAAACCAGAAACTTCTTCTTCAGAAACCCAATTTAAATAGTATCCAGCAGCTCCTCAAATTGCAGATTTTAATGAGCAGAAATTGCAGAGAAAATTTAGAATGAAAACCTTCAGATGGGCAGTGTTGCCTTTCTTCAAAGCCAATGCCTGAATACTGCCAATTTCTGAATGCTGCAAAATCACTGCTACAAAAACTCTGAGTGCTGCAAAAATGCCAAATTTTTTTGCAGATATGCACAGGCCATAAACACAAATGGCTCACTCAATTTGGAGCAGGGTTAGCAATCGCCCGCTCTGATACCATGTTAAACACCATGTTAAACACACACATGGTGTATGAGGAAGAATAAACACACACACACAAGAGACTCAATACACAATGAAGGATAAGCGTGAGGCTTTCTTATTTTCCATTATACAAAGATGTACATTTATAGTACAATGGTGTGACTCTTGGATTCATATTCCAAGGTCACTTGGACTCCATTGTGACTTTTCGAATTCCACACCTACCCATGTAGGATTAGGTGTTCCAACAGTACCTAAGTATGCTAAATATATTATGCACTTACTTCAAATTTTTTTTCCTGGCGAAATAAATCGATCTCTCTCTCAGCCTGAAGGAAAGAGAGAGGTCGCTGGTACTTGGCTCGCCAATAATGTATACTTACTTGCGACACTATTCCAAAGCTTAAGAATTTCAACTTATGAGACTTGAACCCGAGTGGGGAGAATCATAACAATTCCACCCAACAACTTGGGCTAAACTCAATTGACATATTATGCACTTACTTGATCTAAGTTAATGATAAATAATCTTGTGGCCCCCAATCAGGGTATTTTCTAAGGATTCAAATATTAGACCTATGTATATTATTCTTGTTTGAAAAACCATACATATATAATGTAGGAAAATATTCAATAAAAAATGTAATTTACTATTAAAATTGATAAATTTTTGGAAAATATTATAAATTTAGTCATATATTGTAAAAAATAACCAATTTTTTTTCCCAAAAGGGTGAAGATTTATTTTTAGAAAATGGCCAAAAAAAATAACGAATTGGCAAAATTTCACCCTTAAAAGAATCCTTTCCACCAATATAAGTGTTTGGAGTAGGTATTAATCTTATATCAACTTAATTATAAATGATAACAATCATATACAATCCTAAATCCTAACTCTAATGTCACTAGGGCCACTAATGTAACTCAATGAGATTACATAATGACCATTAAAATATGACAAACATCCTAAGAAAATATTGATCATTGTACACTAGCATCTCTCCTAAGCTTGATCTAGGATATGCACATATATAAATATTTTAAAATAAGACAATGCTTAAGACCATAAGTTAGTCTTTAAAAGTATCAACGAATAATAACTTATATGTTGAACATGTATCAATTTAAAAAATATATATTTATTTTTTAATAAAAAGTGAAACATCTTTATGGATTCACTCCATGGAAAATTGCATTTAGCTAGTCTAGCTTCTTAAACACACCCCAAGAAGTATCCCATGTAGTCCATGTTATGCTATGCTACTATATAAATCTTGTCAAATACATTGAAATACACTAGCCAAACAATTATTTTAGTTTCTTAGGCAATCCAAGTGACACAATAAATAATCATATAACTTGAACATAGCATTGGTCATAAATGCATAACAAATATGTGGCAGAGCATGTAATTTAAATCTGTAAGAAACAAAATTAAAAGTAATTATATTTGTTAATAGGAAGGTATAGAGAAGTACAACATACTAGCACCTAAGTTATTTAAATGGTTAATCACTAGGAAATCCCCTCATCCTCCCTGACTTTAACATTAACTATAGGATCTCGAAGTGATCGATGCATAATGAGGTATTTTCTACCTAAAATATTCAAATGGTGGAGATTGATTATGATTGACAACGGATTGATTTTGGAACTAAAGGTGCTCAATTGATAACATAGCAACCTTCCTCCAAAATATATAGTAATGGAGGCTAATCATGATAAGCAACCTTGAATCATTTTGGGCCAATAAGTGCCCAACTAATAATGAAGACACTTGCACCCAAAATATCTAATCATTGAGATTGATTTGATATGATGATGTAGTTTATTTTTAGGTTGATAAGTGCTTGAATGATAACAGCCAGATATCTAACGACCTAAATGGATTTGATTTGATGGTCAATAAATTCTTAACCATTAAAAAAAATACCACCCAAAATATAACAATTAATGTTCACCATGATCAACAACTCAGATTCATTTCAGGGTAAATATGCTTACCTAATAATCAAGAGATTTACACTCAAAATACCCGACAATGGAGGATGATGTAATTAATATGTCTATATTAATTTTGGGTTGATAATTTTTTTGACCAATAACAAGGACATTTGCACTCCAAATGAATCTTGATAGGGTATGTGTCCACCATTTGTTGACTCAGTTACCTGGGCACTATGTATCCTTTCATGTGTCCACCATTTGTTGACTCAGTTACCTGGGCTCTATGTATCCTTTCATGTGGTTACCACCTGACACGTCCATATCACTAGGGAACCCAAAATTCCTAAAAAGGTTTTTTTTAGAATTTTAAAAATCCCATCCTCTACAAGGGCCATCATGAAAACACCAAATTTGGATTTTTATCCAATTTTACCACATATTTTCCAAATTAATATCTGTAACCATCAAGTCAACCTTTCTAAACCAATTTCCTTGCTAATTTTTGTGCAAAATAGGGGATTTTTACTCGATCCATTTTAATTTAATTTAATTTTATGTAGGTTTAGACTATGCTACTCTAGATTTTATAAAATTCATGCCTCCATCCTATCATATAAAATTTGTCTTATAATATATAGGAAAATCAACTCATTAATTTTTCGTTTACAATTCTTTAGGAAATTTCCATTTGTCATATTTTTTCTGAAGCTTGCTAGTGGTGGATTTGTCAAACAATTTGTATACAAATTGCATATTTTTACTTTCCTCTACAAGTTATTTACAAGTTATTTTCTAGCCCATATAGCCCTTAAACTATAACAAGATATTTTACACCACAATGTAATGTGCCCAACATCACGTTGAACCACATTAGTACAATTCTTACTATGTGCATATTTTACTCTCAATTTTTTTCAACTCAACTCTTATTTCCATAATTAACAATATGATACCATATAATAATATTCTATTCATATGTTCAATTATGTAAGCCAAATAACATGTATCCCATGCATAATAAAATTTAGACATACAATTTAGAATATTCATTAAGCTTAAGAACACCAATTAAACTCATAAACACATATGAACAACAATAGAATTTTTATTTTTTTGGGATGAAATCACCAACCAGTTGTAGACCTTGTTAGTCAAAAATATTTTTCATTATCTGTAGATGTCTAAATATTGGTTCTAGATTTCTAAAAACAACATTCTTTGAACATTGTGAGTTTTAGAAATCTAATTGCCTTCATTATCATTATAGAATTTTTTTTACTATTCTATCAACCTTGCCATTTCATGATCACCCTGCCACTCCTAAAAGACTCCTTATGGGCTTGTGCCACTCATCTCCATCCTTTTTCCTGCCCATGACCTCATTACTCTGTTTTTCCCTAACTCCAGTTTACATCTAGGGTTACCTATAGCATAACTCATTCCCATGATCCCCAAATTCCTCAAGCATTGATGATCTCAAAACTGTCTCTGTAGGCTCTTTAGATAAATCAAGTACATTGGATTTTGGATCTTCAATACAACACTTTGACAAATACTCTGTTTTTCTCTTGAAGACCTCCAAGCCAATTTTCAGTGAAGGTCAGGTCAAAGAACCCCCACTAGGTCAATTAGGGTTTCATATGTTCCAAGATCATTATTGTTATTTCAGACACTGTTTTTCTTTGTTAAAATCTGGTTCAGAGGTATTGAAATGTTGAGACATGGTTATTCAAGAGGAGATCTAAATTTTTTCCTAAGAAGACTACCTTATCAAATTCAAGGTCTGCAAGAGGTAAATGTAAACTTTGAAACTTTTGCAGGAGTGTTAAAAGGTCTATCAGTAGAAAGTTGGTGAGGTAGGAGGTCTGCTCTCGAATCAAGACAACTCATAGCAGAAGAAAGGGAAACAAGTTGGTCTTAAAGAGAACTAGGGTTTTGAGCTCGATAGCCTAATTGAATGCCAAAACACCAACCACTTGCAGAAATGACTTGAAGGAGACACACAATGCCAAACATGAAGAAATTCTATCAGAGATTGTTGATGAGATAGGGAAAAGGTGAGGTGAACTGGATAGAAATGAATGAAATTGAAAGGGTATAGAGAACTTAGAAGACAACACTAATGATTGTCTTAAAACACTCCAAACATCTAGGGTTTTGGGAAAATGACCAGAAAAGGTAAAAATCATGAGTTGAGCTCCATGGTGGAAACAAGAGAAGACTTTGAAGATGCCACTATGTGATCATATTCCAAACTTGTCTAATGAACTTATGCCTTCATCGTTTTCCAAGAAGTCATTCCAAAGGACAAATCATTTGTCACACCTAGGGCCAGTTTTGCTTCAAACTATGTTTCTGACCAAACAGAGATGAATTTGACAAAAGTGAGAGAGGTTTTTGTCCATCATAGGTCCAAGAAGAAAAAAATCCTTCAGATTTTACACAGGTGTCATGGGTTTAGATAAATGTCAAAAATACTGATGTCACGGGAGAATTACTGCACTTCAGGAGTGACCTTGGGAAAATCAGGTTTTCTCATAGCTAGAATGTCCAAATGGCTTTCTTGATGAGTCAAATGATAACTAGACTGGAAGAGATTTCAAATTAGCTATCATGATCTCAATTTGGAGTTGAGGAAGGCCTCCAAAAGTTGTCTGCACCAGCACTCTACATTTCTGCACCATCATTCAACACTTTTTTACCAGTCTTGGGAGAATCAACTTTTTACAGGTCAAATCAACTCCAATCAGTGAAAAAAAGGTAGATTTGGAAATTAGACAAGATAATATTTCCATCGAGCTATCATGGGACCAATTTGGATATCAGGAAGGCCTCCAAAACTCAGCTGCAAGATGACCTATTTTCCAAGTGTTGGCGCTGCTCACGTGGGAGGTGGCACTGCGCCCCTGGAAATTTTTTACCATGTAAATTACATAGGCGCTGCATGCTAGGGAGGGGGCGCTGCGCCCTTGGCCAGGAGGGATTTCCAAGCCATTTCAACCCTCAAACTTCCTCAATATTCCTTCAAAGTTTCCTCCAAGGTTCTTCAAGCATTGGTAGGGGTAAGTACAACTCATCAAGCCCTTGTGAAGCATTTGTGGGGATTTATGATTAAAGGAAGTTGAAACCCAAAGAAGAAACCCTAATTTTAATGCTTGACATCACTATTTAAAACATTTCTTCATTTGCATGATAAGAAGACTAGTGATAACCAAAAGGAGTGCATTGTTGGAGGTTGTTCACTCACCTAAGGTTGTGCCTACACTCATTCCATTCACACTCACTCCCTTACATTACAAATAGATTGACCTTACATTTCCCTCTTTCATTTTAAATTGACATAAATACAAGGTGTGTCAAAGCAGAGTTTAAATAAGCAGAAAAGGGTAGTCATTGAGTTTTGCCTCTCACTCACATTCATATACCTTTACCCTCTCTCACTCATCTCATTCACTTGCAGAGCTGCCTCTTTCATCAACATCCCTTAAACTCATTTCCATTTACGATCTTAAGGTTTTTTAAAGGCAGAGAGCATAAATGATGATGGAAAAAAGTCAGAAAGCCAAGGTATCAGTGATGAAAAGGTAAATGAAGAAGAAATAAGTGATGAAAGTGGGACAAAGAGTGATTGATGATGGAAGTGAGTCAAGGAGCCATGAAGAAAGCAGTAAGGCTGCTAACAATGAGGCCTATGAAGAATATGGTGGGACCAAGGAGGCTAAAAACAAAGAAAACCTTAAAATTCTTGCTGATTCATCCCTTACCAACACCGCAAACATAATCAACAAGGCAAATCCATATTTTGACACATTTTGGCATAATTTTGAGTTTTTAGAGTTTTTGAGGGCCAAAGGCTCAACGCCACTGGTGCTGCGCTCTTTTTTGAGGCATTCATTGCAGGAATGGTTTACATTTTTGGGTTAATCTTGCCAAGTACATCACACACACCAAATTTCAGATCATTTGCAACAGACATTAGGGGAATTTTGAGGTCTAAAATGTGCCTCCTAAGAAAAATGTACAATCAAAATTCACTTTATGAGAACCAATCACATTTTAGGGGATGACATATTCCCTAATGGTTGAGGTGGAATTTCTTGAGTTAAAGGTACTTACTTTTCACATTCTCAATGGTGGATAAAAACTCATGGTTAACCATGGTAGTGCTCTAAGTACTTTTAAAGTCAAAGTAAAGTACTCATAGTAAATGTCATTCCACACTTCTTGAACAAAAATATATTATTGTCATTTCATATTTCTTGAAAGAAACAATGCATATCCCTATACATTTATTATATTATATTATATTATATTATTTTTATATAGTATATTAACTACATGTTATTATACAATTTAAATAATATAAATTTTAATTAATAACATATAACATAATTAAGAATTTATAAATTTATATTTATATTTTATTTTAAGTTATTTAAGTACGAAGGACAAATGTGTTAGTTGTTCAATGATAATGAACTTTTCTTGAAAATCTCATTCTTAATTATAGTCACATCAATACAATTTTTTTATTAATTTTATTTTGGTACAAATTTTGAATTGAATTTAACTATGGTTACATGAATTGTGGTGCAAAAAGTGAATTTCAAATTCATAAATATTATTTTATTGGTTTAGCTATTATTTTATTATTTCTTTAGGAGGCCCATTTTAGAACTCAAAATTCCCCTAATGTTTGGTCCTCCAAAAGGGTCAAAAACATGCAAAAATTCACCATTCTGCCCTATTTTTAGAGATGGCGCCGTGCCCTGAGCAATCTTGGGAGATTTAGTTTTTGAGTAGGTACATCGAGTCAAATCAGAAAACCAAAGTCATTTTTGTAAAGTAGACTTGACAAGATTTCAAATGAGCTATCATGGAGCTCATTTGGACACCGGGAAGGCCTTCAAAACTCAGTTGCAAGATGACCTATTTTTCTGGTGCAGATGCTGCGCCCTTGGACCTTGGCGCTGCGCGCTTGCCTGCAAAGTCAACAAAAGACACAAATTTAATGAAAAAGATATTTTTGAGGTTTTTGAGGAAAATCACTCCAGATTTGGTTGAGGAGTTATGTTAGCATTTATTTTTGCATTTATTAGGTTAGATATTTTGTGCCTTGGGCCTTGCATGGTCTCTTTGGTCAAAAATGATATTTATGAGTAGTTAATGATGTTTTCAAGCCCTAGTTAGGGTTTTGGTCCTCTTTGCTAGTTAAATACTGCATTGAGGCCTCATTGTAAATGTTGGTTGATTACTGAGCATAATATGATATAGACTTTGAGTTTATTGGTGAAATTGGCCTTAGTGTCTTGTGATGGATTTGGACTGAGCATTTGTGGATTGAGCACATTCTTAGGATTCATAAGCTTTGTTAGATGGTGATGTATTCCACATTTTTTTTGTTTCCTTCAGTTTTTCATTATGTACATGTTATCTTTAATCATAGGACATAAATAAAGAATAGGATTTGTTTTCTTGGCACCCTACTTCTATTTGCCACCTTTGATTTATATGTTTTCTTCCTTGAAGTTCAGCTAAAGAATCCTTAAATTCTCTTCAGTGTTACTGATATGTTATGTTAAAAATTCTATTTGTTTGAAATTAAGTTTCAAATAATCCTTAACTGCTCTCTAAGTTTACTTATATGTTGTTTTTAAGGTTTTCTTAGTATAGTTTAGTTGAAGAATCCTTCATTGCTCTTCAAGTTTTTACTATGCTAATCATCCTAAATTTTTTTTCTTATTTCTAGTATGTTAAAGGATCCTTGATTGCCCATTAACCTACTGTATTCACAACTCCATGTTCACTTTACCCACTCTAAACCTACTTAGATCCATTTTGCCTTGTTAAACTTGCCCTATGAAACACCCTTGACCTATTTTTTCACTCTTCAAAACCTTTGCAGACTCCATAGCCCAATGGATTGATTTTCTATTACTCTACCTATTCTTCTTGACAACCTATCCAACCAACCAAACAAACAAACAAACCCTAATCCCTATAACTAGCCTAAAATCAAAAACCCTAAAAACAAACAAGTTAAATTGCTTACACAAACATAGAGAGAGCCCTCTCTTAGTCCAGGAAGGCCAGGTCCTAGGACTCCAAAGATTTGTTTGATGTTACTCGTGTTCATTTGTTCTTTCTAATCTAACAAATTATGGGGACCTAACATAATGGCGATCACGGTGGGACCTTTTGAGTTAGTGACAATCTAAGTATTCCTTAGGATCTCAGAAAACCCAAAAACATCCTTAGATTGGTATTTAGTTGTTGATAGTGGATAGCAAGTACATCCTTAAAAACAGTAAAAATCATCCACCTGGTGACTCCACTGGTCTTCAGTAGCCCTGTTGACCCCACTAGTCTTCACAGACTCCCCTGGGAATGCTTTAATCAATCCTGATATTGCTGATGGGGGACAACACAGTTGAAATCTTCCACCTGGCGACTCCACAACTCTCAATAGACCTAAAGAATCCAATGGTACAAGACTCTAGACTGGTTGAAAAGATGCAGTAGCCCCTTCCTCTGACTAATTGAAAAAGATGGATCCCAGGATACAATGAAGGTATGCTCCAATGAATAGAGATCACATCCCTGGATTCCCACACAAATTGTCTTAGATAAATTGGGACAAAAACCTGCCTATGTTTCAAGATGAAAAGTTTGATGACCCTTTGTTACACCTCATCAAGTTTCATATACATGTATGGGGGTTAAAAGTTGAATACCATGAGGACTGCCTGATGAAGATGTTCATGCTAACATTAGAAGGGAAGGCAAGGGAATGGTATGAGGGTCTAAAACCTAGTAGTTTGTTTTCCTTAAAGGATCTCCACAAAGCATTTTATAAGCATTATAAAGAAAATTCTCCATCTTTATCATTGGCTGAAAATTATTGTGATCAATCTCAGGATATCATACAATACCTTGTAGATATTGATGAAGATTTAGGAAATTTGTATCTTGAAGATCTCTTAGCAGCAATTCATGAATTTCATTCTCAAAAAATCTGTCATAACGACCAAGAGGAGTTGGTTGAAGATTAAATCAAACAAGAAATGGAAGAAAATCCATAGGATCTCTCTAAAGGCACAAGTGATGATTCACCATCTCTTCTAGGTGAGGCTCAAGAAGACATTCAGCCTCAGAATCAACCTTCACAAGAGAAAGAGAACTGTTGTAGTTCTATCCAAAGAAAGAGAAAAATGCCTCCTCTTTTAACTGAAGAGGAAATAAATCAGATTATAAACATGCAGCCAACCTCTAAACCTTCGTGTGAACATAACATTTCTATTTTCTTTCCTGCTAACCCCAGCTACCACAGATCAGAAAATGGATTTGTAGATCAATTCGAGGAAAAACAATCTTATAATCCAATATGTAGGATTGGCGACATTACTTATATTGATGATTTTCCAAAGTTTGATAAATATGATGATGATTATTTTCTCCAAACAGAAGCTAATCTTGTAGAGAAATCAACAATTGTTTTGTGGGAGGAAGTTCAGTTTCATCAACTTGAAAACACTAATCAGCCAATACATATCAGCTATGACACTGATGAGGAAATTCTAGAAAATTTGGAGGTAAGTGAAGGATCTCTCACTCTTTGTTCTACTTCATTTCAATCCATCAGAAATAAATTTCATGTGATTAGAAATCAATAGTCTTTCAATTTTGATGTTGAGGTTGAGGAAGATAATGAACTTCTTGAGCAAGTTTTTAAAAAGAAGCCTTTTCCTAAAATGGTTGAGGAAATCATTTGTGACATAGAATCTTCCTTAGCTCCAGATTTGCAGCCACCATGTTCCATTGAATTTCAAATTGTAGGTGAAGGCTTGGAAATTGATAATCATAGGAGAGTTGCTGTACTGCCTTCTCAAGAAGATTTATTACCAAAGAGTACTCCTGCTCATCAACATGATGGCCTTCACCCAGAATTCAGTCCACTCAATTAGAGCATATCAGGTTTGCTAGAGGACAACATTGAAATATATGATGAGGCTGCCAGTACTGATGATCATGAGGAAGAGGAAGAGTTTCTCTCCCAAAATAATCCCAAGATTAGCCAAGTGGAAGAAGGAGTAGTCCTGGATGAAGTTTATTTCTCAAATCCTCTAGGCCAGGTATTATTCCAATATCCTTTTGCTGCTTTCTTAGAAACATCTAAAGGAGGAGTGTGTTATACCAGGAACAGTTTGTTGCAAAGTATCAGAAAAATTTTGAGCACTAATGTTCAAAAGAAAATGAGACGGGAGTGGCCTTTTTGTCTTTCCATTACACTCAAAGAGCTAAATGAAGATCACTCATGGAATCATTTACTTGATTGGTTGTATTGGAAAAAAGAGTACACCAAATGAATATATGCCTCCAAGTTAGATTAGAATAGATAGATATGCAAATAAGCTTAGCACTATGAGAATTTTCCTAGCTTTAGTTTCAGATTGTTTTAACAAAAAGGAAGGAAAACAAAAACACAAAAATAGGACAAAGAAGAAAAAGAGGGTTGGAAAAAAGAATAGGCACAACGCCATGCCAAAATAGAGTATTGCTGAAAGTGTGCAAGCCTAAATACCGCTACTGTTGAAGAAAATAAAATATTATTCAGTCATGTAGCCTAATCATGATTGAACATGTTTTAAATGTCTGTTGATAAGGTAGAGAAACAACATTTTCCAAACAATGAAAACTTGGCTCATCAGTAGACTAGGTTAGGAGAAGAGATACTGGTTCCCCAAGCTCAATTTAGAATGAAAGAGGAATGAGAGGGACAAGTGACAAATTTCAAATTATAAGCCCTCAAGTTTCTAGTTTTACTTGTACAAAAATAAGATCTGTGTGCAGCTTGTCCAAAAGGCTTGACAAATCAGATTTTGTTAAACTTGGTTTGATCATGTTTTAAATTTTGTGTTAATAGGTTAGAGAATAAAAATATGTCAAACAACTCAACCTTGACAGATAAGTAGAGTAGGTAGAGAATAAAAGGCTCATCAGTCTAATCTGAGCCTTTGGATGTGATAAGGGTAGAAGTAGATAGTCTTTATGCTTTAAAAAAGAAAAAATGATGTCAAGGGTTTGCCAATCCAAATGCACCCAAGTGAAGAAAAAATGTTAGGCAAAGTATGATGGGTAGGTAGAATTGATGTTGAAGCATTCATGTTTTTCAGATCTGAGATCATAGCTTCAAGAGGATATCAGCAAATGAAGGAATAAGGATCTGCCAAGTACAAGTAAGGTACTGATCTTCAAAACTTAGAGATCTGAAATCTGAGGTTCTTGACACCTCCTGAAAAGGAGTTGCCCTCCCTAAATGGAGCCACTGTTAGCCATCAATATTTTTCATTATCTGTAGATGACTAAATATTGGTTCTAGATTTCTAAAAACAACATTATTTGAACATTGTGAGTTTTAGAAATCTCATTGCCTTCATTATCCTTATAGAAAAATTTTCACTATTCTATCAACCTTGCCATTTCATGATCACCCTGCCACTCCTAAAAGACTCCTTATGGGCTTGTGCCACTCATCTCTATCCTTTTTCCTACCCATGACCTCATTACTTTGATTTTCCCTTGCCCATAACTCCACTTTATATCTAAGGTTACCTATAGCCTAACTCATTCCCATGATCCCAAAATTCCTCAAGCATTGATGATCTCAAAACTATCTCTGTAGGCTCTTTAGATAAATCAAGTACATTGGATTTTGGATCTTCAATACAACACTTTGACAAATACTCTGTTTTTCACTTGAAGCTTCCAAGCCAATTTTCAGTCAAGGTCAGGTCAAAGTACCCCCACTAGGTCAATTAGGGTTTCATATGTTCCAAGATCATCATTGTTGTTTCAGACACTATTTTTATTTGTTAAAATATGGTTAAGATGTATTGAAATTTTGAGACATGGTTATTCAAGAGGATATCTAAAATTTTTCCTAAGAAGACTACCTTATCAAATTCAAGGTCTGCAAGAGGTAAATGTAAACTTTGACACTTTTGCAGGAGTGTTAAAAGGTCTATTAGCAGAAAGTTGGTGAGGTAGGAGGTCTGCTCCCAAATCAAGACAACTCATAGCAGAAGAAAGGGAAACAAGTTGGTCTTAAAGAGAACTAGGGTTTTGAGCTTGATAACCCAATTGAATGCCAAAACACCAACCACTTGAAGAAATGACCTGAAGGAGACACACAATGCCAAACATGAAGAAAGTGTATTAGAGATTGTTGATGAGATAGGGAAAAAGGTGAGGTGAACTGGACATAAATGAATGAACTTTAAAGGGCTATAGAGAACTTAGAAGACAACATTGATGATTGTCTTAAAACACTCCAAACATCTAGGGTTTTGGGAAAATGACCAGAAAAGGTAAAAAGCATGAGTTGAGATCCATGGTGGAAACAAGAGAAGACTTTTAAGATGCCACTGTGTGATCATATCCCAAACTTGTCTAATGAACTTATCATGCCTTCATCATTTTCCAAGAAGTCATTCCAAAGGAAAAATCATTTGCCACACCTAGGGCCAATTTTGCTTAAAACTACGTTTCTGACCAAACAAAGATGAATTTAACAAAAGTTAGAGAGGTTTTTGTCCATCATAGGTCCAAGAAGAAAAAAATCCTTCATATTTTACATAGGTTTCATGGGTTTAGATAAATGTCAAAAATACCGGTGTCACGGGAGAATTGCTGCACTTCAGGAGTGACCTTGGGAAAATCAGGTTTTCTCATAGCTAGAGTGTCCAAATGGCTTTCTTGATGAGTCAAATGATAACTAGACTAGAAGAGATTTCCAATGAGCTATCATGATCTCAATTTGGAGTTGAGGAAGGCCTCCAAAAGTTGTCTGCACCAGCACTCTACATTTATGCACCATCATTCAACACTTTTTTACCAGTCTTGGGAGAATCAAATTTTTACAGGTCAAATCAACTCCAATCAGAGAAAAAAAGGTATATTTGGAAATTAGACAAGATAATATTTCCACTGAGCTATCATGAGACCAATTTGGACACTGGGAAGACCTCCAAAACTCATCTGCAAGATGACCTATTTTCCTAGTGTTGGCGCTGCGTGCCTGGGAGGTGGCGCTGTGCGCCTGGGAGGTGGCGCTGCGCCCCTGGAAATTTTTTTCTATGTAAATTACACAGGTGATATGCACCTGGGAGGTGGCATTGCACCCTTGGCCAGGAGGGCTTTCCAAGCCATTTATACCCTCAAACTTCCTCAATATTCCTTCAAAGCTACCTCCAAGGTTCTTCGAGCACTGGTAGGGGTAAGTACAACTCATCAAGTGCTTGTCAAGAATTTGTGGTGATTTATGATTAAAGGAAGTTGAAACCCAAAGAAGAAACACTAATTTTCATGCTTGAAATCACTATTTAAAACATTTCTTCATCTGCATGATAAGAAGACCAGTGATAACCAAAAGGAGTGCATTTTTGGAGGTTGTTCACTCACCTAAGTTTGTGCCTACACTCACTCCCTTACATTACAAATATATTGACCTTACATTGCCCTCTTTCATTTTAAATTGACATAAATACAAGGTGCATCAAAGCAGAGTTTAAACAAGCAGCAAAGGGTGGTCATTGAGTTTTTCCTCTCACTCACATTCATATACCTTTACCCTCTCTCGCTTATCTCATTCACCTACAGAGCTGCCTCTTTCATCACCATCCCTTAAACTCATTTCCATTTACAGCCTTAACATTTTTCAAAGGCATAGATCAGAAATGATGATGGAAAAAATTCATAAAGCCAAGGTATCAGTGAGGCAAAGATAAATGAAGAAGAAATCAGTGATGACAGTGGGACAAAGAGTGATGATGGCAGTGAGTCAAGGAGCCATGAAGAAAGTAGTAAGGCTGCTATTAATGAGGCCTATGAAGAATATGGTGGGACCAAGGAGGCTAAAAACAAATAAAACCTTGAAATTATTGCTGATTCATCCCCTACCAGCATCACAAACATAATCAACAAGGCAAATCCAGATTTTGACACATTTTGGCATCTTTTTTAGTTTTTAGAGTTTTTGACTGTTTTTGAGGGCCAAAGGCGCAACGCCACTAGCAGTGCGCTCTTTTTTGAGGCATCAATTTCAGAAATGGTTTAAATTTATGGGTTCATCTTTCCAATTACATCACACACACCAAATTTCACATCATTTGGAGCAGATTTGGTCTTCCAAAAGGGACAAAAACATGCAAAAATTCACCATTCTGTCCTATTTTTCAGAGATGGCACTGCACCCTGAGCAGTATTGGGAGATTTCGTTTTTGAGCAGGTAAATGGAGTCCAATCAGAAAACCAAAGGAATTTTTGGAAAGTATACTTGAGAAGCTTTCAAATGGGCTATCATGGAGCTCATTTGGACATCGAGAAGGCCTTCAAAACTCAGCTTCAAGATGACCTATTTTTCCGGTGCAGGCCCTGTGCCCTTGGACCTTGGCACTGTGCCCTTGCCTGCAAAGTCAACAAAAGACACAAATTTATTGAAAAATATATTTTTGAGGTTTTTAAGGCAAATCACTCCAGAGTTTTTTGAGGTGTTATGTTAGCATTTATTTTTTCATTTATTAGGTTAGATATTTTGTGCCTTGGGCCTTGCATGGTCTCTTTGGTAAAAAATGATATTTATGAGTAGTTAATGATGGTTTAAAACCCTAGTTAGGGTTTTGGTACTCTTTGCTAGTTAAATACTGCATTGAGGCCTCATTGTAAATGTTGGTTGATTGCTGAGCATAATATGATATAGACTTTGAGTTTATTGGTGAAATTGGCTTTGGTGTCTTGTGATGGCTTTGGATTGAGCATCTGTGGATTGAGCACATTCTTAGGATTAATAAGCTTTGTTAGATGGTGATGTATTCCACATTTGTCTTTGTTTCCTTCAGTTTTTCATTATGTACATGTTATATTTTATCATAGGACATAAATAGAGAATAGGATTTGCTTTCTTGGCACCCTACTTCTGCCTGCCTCCTTTGATTTATATGTTTCCTTCCTGGAAGTTTAGCTAAAGAATCCTTAAATGCTCTTTAGTGTTACTGAGATGTTATGTTAAAAATTCTATTTGTTTGAAAGTAAGTTTTAGAGAATCCTTAACTGCTCTCTAAGTTTACTTATATGTTGTTTTTAAGGTCTTCTTAGTACAATTTAGTTGAAGAATACTTCATTTCTCTTCAAGTTTTTACTATGCTAATCATCCTAAAATATTTTTATTGTTTCTAGTATGTTAAAGGATCCTTGATTGCCCATTAAACTACTGTATTCACAACTCCATGTTCACTTCACCCACTCTAAACCTACTTAGATCCATTTGGCCTTGTTAAACTTGCCCTATGAAACACCCTTGACCTATTTTTGCACTCTTCAAAACCTTTGCAGAGTCCATAGAGCAATGGATTGATTTTCTATTACTCTACCTATTCTTCTTGACAACCTATCCAACCAACCAACCAAACAAACAAACGCTAATCCCTATAACTAGCCTAAAATAAAAAACCCTAAAAACAAACAAGTTAAATCCCTTACACAAACATAGAGAGAGCCCTCTCTGAGTCCAGGAAGGCTAGGTCTCAGGACTCCAAAGATTGGTTTGATGTTACCCCTGTTCATTTGTTCTTTCCAATCTAACAAATTACGGGGTCCTAACAAACCTTAAACATTCCATCTAGCCTAAACTTTTGTATTCTAATTCTCTCAACAACTGGCCATCCCTAGCCTAGGGGCTATGAATCCATGAAGGAAATTGATCTCTCTCTAGGCCAAATAAGGTCTCATAGTTAGTATTTGGTTCAAAATAGGTAAAGGTGCCAAACTTTGACAACAAATAAAACTTACAATCTTATTCCCATCAACCTACACAATCCAAATAAATGTATGCCCTTCTATACACTCTATAGTAATTTAGGTTGTCCCAATTACCTTCTAAGGAACCAACATAGGGTGAACACGAAGTATCAAAGCTATGGATCTTGGAGTTCAACTGCTCTCATGGTGTCTCAACTTACTATTTAGGCCTCACACCAAGAGAAACCTTACCTTGGATGAAATCACCAATTGGCTGTATACCTCATATGTTCCACCTAGCATAGTCTTTGCTGATACCAATTCTCTCAACAAGAGGTCAATCCTAAAATAGGGATATGAATCCACTAAGGAAAAGGCACTCTCTTTAGGTGATCTAGACTGGATCAATATATTTTTTCATCCATCTCGATTCTTATAGTGTTGAAAAAGTGGGGGAATTAACTCTCAAGGCCATTTTTACCGGCGGGACCCAATTTGGAAAATTGGGGTATGAAAAATTCTGGGAGCGTTTTGAGGCATAAAATGACAATAGAGTATTAAAGAGTGCCTCAAAACCCAGAGACCTTCCCAACGATGTAAGAATTGCGTCAATCAAAGTTCGTATGCGGAAGCTATGCCACTCACAAATTGACCTTCCTCTTTTCACCACCATAATTAAAGAGAATACCACGTTGGCCCCCATTATCCATGGGAAAGGGGCTAGCCACACAATTGCGATGTGAAGACTAGAAGATTTTATATTTTAACTTCACTTAAGAGTTGAGGTAGACAAACCTATCCATTAGTAGGCTATCGAGTTGTGTTATAACCGGGACGCTAGGAGGAAATTGAGGTTCCATTATTTCTAGTGCATTTGTTATATAGCCGAGAAAAAATAGCCAAGAGGGATATGAGTTAGATCACACAGAAAGGATTTTTGCAGTATAGTAGCCCACGAGACACTGCCCATACTTATTTATACCTGCAACCTGTTGTAGCCGCTACAACACCACCCAAAATTTTGGGTATATTCAAAATTTCGAGTCCCCCCTTCTGCCCGCTCAACCCATTAAGGCTCTGACCTGGCCTTTAGTCGGTTAATCTCCCCATGTCCTATTCCTGCCAAAACCCCGTCATTGCACCCACTTGTCTTGCCGCCTCAGGGAAGGCAATTTTTTTCAGGAGTTATCTTTCCATTAGTCTATATTTGCATGAGTGTTCGCCCACCGCCCATATTGTGCATGCAGCATCACGCTCTCCGTTAATTTGAGGTTTGTAATTTGGCGGTCCTCTCTACATGTTAAAGAGTTTATCATAAGTTCTCTCTTTTACAATCCACTTACAAATAGTGACAGCAAGTTCTAGTTAAAATGTGGGAGAGATTTCAAATATGGATTTAGAAACAAGAATCCCTCCCTTTAATATGCAGTATAAAATCTCAAGCTTCTATTTCTGTTGGGTACCATTGATGTGTAAGAATATTTATATGATCAAACTCATTAATCATGTCAGATACACATTTCAATCAGTTCAGTGATGCTGTGCATGCAACGAATATCTGTGTGTAGTTTACTGATGTTTCTAAATGGTGTTGGATACACCTTTCAGTTGGCGCAGTCATTTTGTGCGTGCATCGATACGAGTGTAGTTTACTGATGTTTTTTAAAAATAAAATCTGAACATATGAAAATATTTTCCTTCATAAGCACATCTAACCACCAGTGATTGTACAAAAACATGCTAAAGTTTAGATGTCTTCATGTGCAGTGAACAAATAACTGCATTCCATATGACAACCCATCATAGTCATGAAAATTACTGTCAGGTGTTTTATTTCATAGCCACTTACCAATAACGACATCGGGTTTCAGTGAAAAGGGACTGGGCAAGAAATTGCAACGGAAACTACGGGGCTCGACTTCGCAGCATGGCACGTTCATTCCCTGTACATGAGCAAGGAACAAATGCGTTCAAGTCAAGGGAACTCTGACTCGTGGTTAAGCCACATCTTTTCCATTTGTATTTCCTCATGCCCGAGGAGTTGCTTGCAGAGGGTAATTGCTCGTTTGATGTCAGAATCATATTTCAAACCACAATCCGTGAGGCAATATGTGGTGAACAACGTACAGATCAACACTTGCTATCACACGATAATTGGGGAAAATAATGCAGATACTGGTTATTGCAGAAGGGGATGGAAAAAGCATACACGCTAACATAATAGGTATTGTTCTCTATCTGAGACGCACTCCCACCATGATGTAAGCATGGATGCCACAGCACCCATGTCTGGTATCGCACAGGCATTCTCTGCGGGAGGAAACATCAGTGTTCATGGAGGGAATATACCCATAATGTTACCATCGCAGGAAATGGGCACACAACTCATCACGTTAATAATGCCGGATGCAAGTGAAATCCTGAGAATGTGGGTATGGATGAACCACGAGTTAGAAAATATGCGCATTCATCATTTTCGAATGAGAAATCAATGCCCTGAAGGAGACGCATATTTCGCTTGGTTAAAAATGGGTCGCGGGAAACACTGTGCGATCAAGTCACGTAGTCGCACTTCTGTTGCAGCAGGGACAAGTGCGACCCATCCCCAAATGCGACCGTACGACCTCTTATCAAGTCACAGACTTCCATAGGTCGTAAAGCCGCAATCCTGAAGCATGAAAGTAATGTGCGACCCAACTGGAATTGCGACTATGCGACTTACATAATTTCCTATCCTTGCCCAGGTCACCAGGCCGCACTTCTCAAGCACAGGCAGAAAAGTTAAGCTACGACCTTACGACTACCAAAATTTGCAACCTCTCGAAGCCCCTCTGAAGTCTCACATTGTAGCCTTGTCCCGGTGCATAACAAAATGTAAAATTGGCTTTATAATCCTTATTCCTCATCGTCACTGCCATAATGCACTCTTGCTTGAATAGTAAATGAAAGTTCATAAGGTGTAATTATCATCTACTAAAGATCAGAGGATGGGCCTACACATGGTAGATATGAAAGTGTATCTCACCAAATGTGTAACATCGATAGCGCTGTGCATGACATACAAATTGGTTTTCTCTCCATTACTTGGTTGAACGAGCTCAGTATGGGCATGTACGAGTCATACATGTGTTATTCTACAAAACAAGACCACACAGGGGTCTAGATTTACTATTTTTTAAAGCCACTTTTTGGCTAATTACATGTGTTCCCAACATCAATCTTATTTTAAGTAAATGTGACACGTGTTATTTGTTTACAGATAGAAGCCGGTGACTTGCATGGAAAAATCTGGGGTTTGCTCCAACAAGGAAGGCGGATCCTTAAAAAATTCGCAAGAACATCACTTTAAGTTCAAAGGGACCCAATCACGTGCACAGGACTGATATGCAGGAAAAGGCATCTTGCTGTGAAATCCAGAGATCACCGTAAGAAGAATGGAGAAGGGAAAAAAATCCAGGTCGCAGGTCACAGGTCGTAGATGGCTTCAGGTCGTAGGTTGCATATTGCTCAAGGTCGCAGGTCTCAAGCAACCCCAGGTCTCAGGTCGCAGATGACCTCAGGTCACAGGTCGCATATAACCCTGGGTTGCAGGTCGCAAATGGCCCAAGTCGCAAGCCAGCCCAATAGTCGGTAATACCAAGAGTCAAGGGAAACTCAAGAGTCATCTCAGCCTATATGTACAACTTTGGGAAAGGACATAAAGGAATTTTAGCTCTGCAATAGAAGCTAGGACGACAAAGGAATTAGTGCTTGAGAGCTAAAGGCACTTAGTCCTTGGTATCAAGTAGAGAGAGAGGTAGCGAGGCTAGGGTTTTGGTATCATGCATTGAGATGAATAGCCCATGTTCCACTATTGGGTTTCGACGAGTTGTAAACATGTATTTGATATTGCAGCAACATTAATAATATATTCTCTTTTCTGGCATTGATTCACTTTCTTGTTTGTGGTGATAGTAATAGCTATCTAATAGTACAATATGTTGTACGTGTGCTTCCATGCATGCAATGGGCTATGAACTAATTCATAGTGGTTGCATGTACGTTTGCTCTTGAATCAATGTTTATTTGTTCCTTGCCTTGTCAGTGATCTATTGTGAACTACTTTGCAAATAACTTCTAGCGTGTTTTCTTTCATGTATGTCTGATTGGTTTTCAGCTCACTGACCCCACTCATGACATCCCCTCTTTTATTTTGCTGCTTAGAATTTCTTGTATCTTTGTTTGTGGTTCGTCAATCTTGGGATGATTTTGCTTTATTAATTGGTTATTTCATCTTCGCCTCCGCTTCATCATCTTCTTATCCGACAGCCAAGAGTAGAAACACTTATGGCGGCAGCTGGGCCCACATACCGGATGGGGCTCCTATCCCAAACGGTGTGAGGTCTAATTGGGACCTTTCACCGGGTAGACCCCCTTGTTGTCGGCAGCACAAATTTTCTCGTCAACAAATTAGCGCTAGAAGGAGGGTCAGATGACAAGCTGAGCCCTTAGAGCCTGCAGTTAGTCTCATATCTGTAATGGCTTGTCCCCAAATCATTCTCCCAAGATTTTTATCGGATTTATCTGGTTCTCGATGCTCAATCCCTAATGAACCTTTGTATCACTTGTCCCAGTTAAAATTCAATGGTGAGAATGGAATTTCCATAACCGAGCACCTTTCGGATTTCTGTGAGTTTTGTGAGTGTTACGAAATTAATGATGAGGAGTTGGATTGTGTGCTTTTCTCCGTCACTCTCGAAGGTCGTGTTAAGAAATGGTGCCACACATTGCCGGCAACTTCCATCCATTCGTTCGAGCAGCTCGCTGTTGAATTACAACAAGATTTTCATAGGTATGATTTTCAGAATGTATTAATAAGGTTAAATGAGATTAGAATGGAACCTCAAGAATCTCTAGAGGAGTTTTCTATTAGATTTTTCATTTTTGTTTTGAGTTCCCTAAAAGAGATGTCGATTGGCCATGTTTAATTGAACAGTTTCGACAGGTGGTTTTCATTTCCCTAGAACACTTTCAATCAACAACAAAGCTTGATCCCAGTGTTTGTTATGATTGTTCGTACTCTGTCCCAAATGTTTCCTTGTCTATCTCCCCAAGTCCAGAACACGTCCAGGCCTCCAAGAAGAGTATTACTATTTGTGACATTCCTTTCCCTCCTCCTGAATTGCCGTGTAATGGAGTTTTGACCGCAAAAGTCCCGAGTGATGATGGATGTGTACAGGAAAATAAAACATGTTGTACCACCTCTGAATCTTTCAGGCACCCTGTCAAATCAGAGCTTGAAAACCATATTGGCCTAATGTCTCTCCCGGTTAATGAAACCTATCTCGAGTCCACTGAACGTTTACCTGGATATAGTTCTAAATCTTATTTGCATACTAAAAATAAATTGCATCTTGTCCCAGATAAAGTTTATTTCCTTACAAAATCATTGGACCGTGATAGGCATGCAAGATCATTGTTCTCTTCGAATGACACTGATGTGCGAGATGAAAGTCCTTGTACGGTCGATACCCCCACATATGAATCGTTTCATCCATTATTCCCTGATTCATTTCATGAGTCTGCCACACCAGTAATTTCTTCAAGTCATTCAAAATT
The DNA here is from genome assembly GCA_034641835.2 of Pinus albicaulis. Taxonomy (NCBI): domain Eukaryota; kingdom Viridiplantae; phylum Streptophyta; class Pinopsida; order Pinales; family Pinaceae; genus Pinus; species Pinus albicaulis. Next base: position 1,702,442,086 of record CM076575.1, on the reverse strand, counting down.
TTCTTGTACTGGTGTTGGCGAAAATAATAAGCACGCGGGTGGTGTTTCACAATCACATTACAAAATTGATGAATCTCTTATATCTGATATTTTTCATCTGAAATATTTAAACAAGCAAAGGAGTGACTTCTTGTCTTGGAAACCTCAAGATGTTTCTCTTGCTGATTCACCCACATTACTAGCCCTGGAGGAGTGTAGTATACCAAATGCCCAAATTGATGGCTCTAATAATCACAACTTATCTGAAAACATTTTCACTCACGCCTCTGAGAATTGTCATTCGTATCTATCTGTCAACCATATGAAGCCACCAAAATTTGATGATCCGCTTTGTGATGATTCAAGGACCCATCAGGAAATTGAAGCAATTCAGCTTCTGCTGGTTGTTACCTCAAGTTCTTACAATCATGATGAGACCCCCGAAACAAGCCAAACTAGGGTTTCTCGAATTAGGGTTTCTGAAATAACGGTTCCCATGTATCACACTCCTGTCGGCATAAGTGCGTCGAATGTCAGCTCATCTGGGAAAACCTTCCATTCAAGTGATCTTTCCCTAAGTACATATTTCTATTCCCTAACAGCCAGTATGCAACAACTGATATACCCTAATTTATTCACTGGAGGGAAAACGCCGGCCATTGTCTCTAATATTTTTGGTTGTTTCCCAGCTAGTACCAGTTGCATTCAGTCACAAGCATGTGATGTCTTGCAAAGCTCTCTACTGCCTGAAAATTTTTCGGTCAATTCACCCCATCCTGGGAAATCTAAAGAATCTGATACATCGGATTGTCAACCTGTCAGTTCGCAAACATTTGGCCAAATTAATAATAGGCCCACTGACGGTTGTCTGATCACCACAATTAATGATCACATCCATTCATCAGTTGATGTCACGAAACGATCAAATTTTGGAAGCCCCCTGCTCGTAGGTCCGGAATTTGTCTAGGACGGTGAGGAATTTCAGCCTCCACTAAAGGTTGCTTCGGATCCTCACATCCTCGACGAAACCCAGGTACAAATTCGAACTAGGTTTTTCAAAATTAGGGTTTCTGCACTTGGATTCACGATCACCTCAAATTCTCCTGGCGGATGCTTATCTTATCCATTCCATCAAATTAATCATCCTCAACATCAGGATGAGATTCCCGACTGGTTTGACAGATCCCATACGGTGAATATACCTGCAAATAGGAAATGTATTACTGCGTTTCCGTTGGACCTAGGGTTGGGCATGGATGGATGTGTGTCATTTATAAATGATTTTAGGTTTCAAGTACATATTTCTGTTTATCAGGATGAAAGTGAAATTCAGCTCAAACAATCCATTATGGCACGTTCTATGGTAAGAAGCCACGACCTTCTTGTTGTTGCACATGCTTTTCAGGTAATTCTTGTTTTTGGTGCACAATTGTGTATGCTAGCTCTGATTGCGAATATTGTCGTTCTTGCAGGGCGGGAACTAATGCGGTGGCTGTACTGGAAAGCTGATTTCACATAACCCGACCGCTTCTTTGGTTAAATTAGGGTTTTAGGTTTAGGCTAGCTAGGATCTGTTAATAAAATTTTGTTAGTTTGAGTTGTTAATTAGGTTTAATTGCTAAGGTTTTGCTTTATGGTTTAAAATTATGCTTGCTGTCTTTTCTTACGGTCATTAGTTCATGTGTTATAATTTTCCATTTATTTTGCACTCATGATTTTTCAGTTCGCTTATTGTTGCATAATATTCAAATAATCACTGCATGTGCTTTGCCTTGTTTTTTTTTTTCACCTGCAATTAGTTGATACGTATATGGCATTGCATTGCGTCATAAGCCTTGTCTGTTGCATCGCGTTGTGCATTTTCTTCCTCGCGTCATATGTGCTAGTTGTTGACATAGCTTTGAAAGTTTCTATACATTGCATACCACTTGCATGAGCCCTCATTGAACCCGGAGCCTTAAAACCCTCGATGCCCCGACTAACCTCCTTAATCCTCCTTGTACATGTTTGAAGCCAGATGGGTTTCCTTCACCTCTCTGCATGCATCTAAACCCTAATGATATTTCACGCTTTCCTTGCCATAACTGCTAAAACCCTAACCCTATCGTTTGTGTGAGGTTGTGGTGATTACCCCAAGAGGCAACTTCTCTCAGAACAAGTCATTAAGGCCACATTCTCAGCTTTATTCCTGCGAGTCTAATTCATTAGCTGGGGAGATATGAGCAGGGTGCTTGTGGGAAACTAATGAGTTTGAATGGCCTATACTCGCAACCTGAACCTTGTGTCCGGCATGGTATTAAATATCTTAATGATATTTGTTTCATGTTTTGCCTGTGGGTGGTAGATGGGATGTGAAAGGCTTGGCATGAGGGAAAACCCAAATTAGAATATCTTTCAGTTTCTGTCAAACAAGAAACAACCTCTCTTTCCTGTAGAATAAGTCGGGATCCCTCATCCACCCATGCAAAAATAAGTGCCCCAAGCACATGAAAATAAGTGCTACATGCACATGAAACAAATAAGGGTAAAGGATTGAGAAAGGCTTCTTGCATAGGGAGGTAACACAATGAATCTGCCGGGGTACTGACCAGGCTCGCTGGCAGCGGAGCAACGTTTGTGATTTCTTGAAGTGACTCCGTTGGGGTACTGTCCAGGCCTGCTGGCAGTGGAGCAACACTAGACACTTATTTTAAAATTCTGAATATAATAAGCCCGCTGCCTCGCTCTCTACATCATCATCAAACTACTCACAAGCGTGAACTCCTGCTTGGGCGTTTTTTGATTAACAAGACCTAGCTGAGGCACAAGGATTGGGAATATCTGTAAAGGTATAAGTAATACAAAAGGTACCCACAGAACCTGTTCAATACTCCCCTACATCACTATTCAGATTTAGAATATTGTGAGGACTTTTAAAGAGATGATGGATTCTACCAGTGGTTCGCCAATTGTTGTAGCCGCTACAACACCACCCAAAATTTTGGGTCCCCCCTTCTGCTCGCTCAACCCATTAAGGATATGACCTGGCCTTCAGTCAGTTAATATCCCCATGTCCTATTCCTGCCAAAACCCCGTCACTGCACCCACTTGTCTTGCCACCTTAGGGAAGGTAGTTTTTGTCAGGAGTTATCTTGCCATCAGTCTATATTTTCACGAGTGTTCGCCCACCGCCCATATTGTGCATGCAGCATCACACTCTCCGTTAATTTGAGGTTTGTAATTTGGTGGTTCTCTCTACATGTTAAAGTCTTTATCATAAGTTATCTCTTTTACAATCCACTTACAAATAGTGACAGCAAGTTCCAGTTAAAATGTGGGAGAGATTTCAAATATGGATTTAGAAACAAGAATCCCTCCCTTTAATCTGTAGTATAAAATCTCAAGCTTCTATTTCTGTTGGGTACCATTCATGTGTAAGCATATTTATATGATCAAACTCATTAATCATGTCAGATACACATTTCAATCAGTTCAGTGATGCTGTGCATGCAACGAATATCTGTGTGTATTTTACTGATGTTTCTAAATGGTGTTGGATACATATTTCAGTTGGTGCAGTCATTCTGTGCGTGCATCGATACGAGCGTAGTTACTGATGTTTTTTAAAAGTAAAATATGAACATATGAAAATATTTTCCTTCATAAGTGTTAGCCACCTATAAAATTTGATCATACCAAAGGTGGCTAAATTTTTTTTTTTTTTTTTGAGCCTTCAAGGAACAATTTTTCCCTATTAAACACTGTTGGCTCTTGAAGACTCTTGAAGGCCTCAGGCCTCTGTCCAAGTTTCCCACACTACTGTTTACATCCTAAAAACCTCTGAAATCCTAAGAAAATCCAAAATCCAATACTACTGCAAACATCCCTTTCCCCTTCCTTTCCTTTCAAAACTAACCTCCTTTCTATCCCTCCATTTCCCCATGAAAATCCATCATTTCTATGTTTCTCCTTTTCCCCTCATCAAAATTCATTTTATAAGGTTAAAAAACCACTTTTTAACCTTACCACAACCTTCATTTCCTTTGAAAAACCATAGAAAACGCATATTTTCTATGTTCTGGGCTTAAGCCCCCTCAGGCCAAGCCTCTAACCCTTTTTCGTCCATGCGCCCGAGCGCCAAAACCGAATGCTAAACCCGTCGGGCGCTTATCCGTTTAAATTTAATATTTCTCCGCCAAACCATTGAAAAACCTTTGCAAAATCGTTTTTTGGGTTTTAATTTATTTTCGGAAATTTTCCGTCGTATAAATGGTGGAGCGATCTCGACCATCGATCTGCTCCGTAGATTGAACGGTGCGGACCCTGACTTACCATGTGGTCCCCGCCTCCCATATGTTGTTTGCCCAAAAACAGCAGTCTTTTCCGCAATGCCTTCGGGCCAAAGGCTTTTTTCTCCCGTCGGCCAGCGATTCCATACGCTGCGCGCCGCGTGTCCTCCGTACCATGTTCTAAAACCGTCATCCCCGTGTATTAAAGTTTTCCCCCGTGCATTAACGTCCAGACCAGGGATGCCCAGTGAAATGGATCTCCGTCGTCCGATCTAGGCCCACTCATCCAACGGTTAGCGCTAACCAGAGTTGCGCGATGGGTAACGAAGGTGCGCGCGCGATAAACAGGCCATCGCTGCGCGGAAATCACATCTCCGCCGTCGATCTGATCTGATCGACGGTCCAAAACTCATCCTCCAGATTCCCTCCGTTTGAATTTCAACGCCCCCTGATTCCATCTTGACCGTCCAAACTGATCCAGATCAACAGCGTAGTTTCACTACGGGGGTATGCCCCCAAGATTTTTCCTCTGTACATCCGAACCCCCCGTAGTCACCCCCGACCGTCGATCTCGGCGCGAATCGACGGCTCTGATTTAATCTTCCTCCCCCCATGCCTTTTCAACCATTCTGAGATTAAATCCCAGTCATTGGATGATTCCATCCAACGGCCCTCCTCCCTCTGCACATCCTCCGATGCAGATTGCCCTATAAACGCAGGATTTTTGTAACATTCGTTTGTTTTTTGCAAATTCTAAGGTTTTTTCGCTTAAAATGAAGAAATTTTCGCAGGCCGAGGATGACGATCGTCCGGCCTTCAAATACATAAGGAAGTCGATCACTGGGTATAGATACACGTGTTCCAGCAAGGTTTCATGAGCCTTGGTGCCAAATTCCCCGGTTAAACCTAAAAACATCAAATGGAGCGTAGAAAAAGAGTATCAGTTGCAGAAGACAGAGCGCAACAGAGAATTGATGGACAGATTAGCTGGGATTACAGCTAAGACAATTATCTGTAGCCTAATCCCCAATCTAAAACACAGATTAAAAGAAAAAGCTAAAGTGTTTTAGCAGAAAAACCCTCCACCGCCACAGATGGAGGCGAATTGATTCCTCCCAGCGACTACAGTGCCCCCTGTGCCTCAAAGTATTCAATCAAGAACAAAAGTTATTGATTGGGATCAGATATTTTATCCCAACGCAGCCGAAGAGTTACTTCTGCTAGGAATTTAATGAAAGAATGTCTGCAGAGTAGCCCTAACATCACATAGAGCCGCAAAGGTCAACAAAGGCTCCCTCCGAGCTTAATTCATAAGTGTAAACCAATTAATACACTGAAACACCTGTATAGTTTCTTCGTTAAGCCTCCCAAGGGCCAAGAAAACATTAACTCTGTATTAATTGTATTTGAGATCTTTAATCAGATCTCACCTCCTCATCCTTCTATAAATACTTTAGTAGAAGATGAGTGAGGGGTTGGTTGTCATTGTAATTGCTGAAGCATTCTATGTAACTGAGCTGAAGACTACTGATTGTAAATAGTGTTGTCACTGGCTCTTGGAGCTTTGCTTGTAACCGATAGGTTAGGTTGTGAAGAGAGATGAATTAAAACACTGGACTTGAAGATTGTAACCGGTTTGGAGCATCAATACAAGCTGATTTATGGGATCTTGGTCTATGCTGACGGTGATGTTATTCTTATTGTAACTTGTGATTTTGTTTTTGTTTTCATTATGTTTCGTTTTCTTCTGTAAAGAACAGTTTAAATAGTGTTAGGACCTACTGCATATGAGTAACCTTCTCTGGCTCATAAATCTTTATTTAGATGTTTTCTTCTATCTTTTTTATTTGGAAATGATTAATTCAGTTTAGGCATAGGCATGTTGGCGTTCCCTCATCTTATTACCTTGACTGAATGTTATTTTTATATGTTAATTTCAATATATGTTGTGTGAAGATGAACTGAGGAAATTAAGGTTAGCCCTGAGTCCCTTTCTTATTTGCTCAACTATTTGATTGTTTCCCTTAGGATGTGTTAAAAGCTGGATAGTTTCAAAGTACTTACCAGATCTTAGGCCATTCTGTGTTATCTCTGTGATTGTCTTGAAAGTAACCAAGTAAAGAAGAGCTAGGAGAGGATTTGTGGTGCGCCCTGGCCGCTAGCTTCTACTCCAAAAGTTGCCTTCAAGTTTCCCTTTTGTTTTTATATGTTTTCTATCAGAAGTGTATCAAAGGCTGGATAGTTTCAAAGTACTTACCAGATCCTAGGCTGATCTTTGTTCTGCATCTGTTTATTTTCCCCTTCTTAATGTATCACTCCACTCCATAAATCAAACCTTAAAGAGATCCTTAGGCATAGATGACTTGCCCCATAGACCACTCTTGAACCTGATTTGCTTCAATTAAATCCTCTTATGACTCCATAGCCCAATGGATTGAAAACTGCCACCATCTTTCATCTTGATCGAAGCTTAATCTTGTTGCTTGCAACTTCTCACTTTTGAACCTATTTGCATATAGATCTTTCCGCCTCAGACAGAAACTATGTTCAACCATCCAAAAAACCAAACAAACCCTTGGACTTCATAACTAGCCTAATATTATTACCCCAAACTTCAAAGAAAAATCCATCTTCGTACATATTGGAGAGATCCCTCTCCGAATTCAGGAGGGCTGGATCCTAGAATCCCAAAGTTGGTTGAAATGATGTTAACTCTGTAATCGGACTTTGCCAATATTGCTTATTACAGAGACCTAACATTTTTGGTGACTCCACTCGGGACTTGAGTTGAGTTTTCATCTTTTTTCCCTTTTATTTCACACAAACTTTGAGAGAAAAAAGCAGCCTTTCCAAGCACTACCAAGAAATGGTAACCATGATGAAACTTGTTGAATCAGTGACAAACTAGGTGAACCCTAGGATTCTTATAAGCTTTTATCTAACCTTGAAAAATCAGCTGGCTTAGCCATAAGAGTAGACTGTCTTTGTCTCTTAACCGTAGCTAAGTTTTGAAGCAAAGTTAGGACATTCTTGCAAACCACAAATAAAAACAATTCAGAAAATACCAAAAAGAATTTCAGATTGGTAGTAAAACACTTGCTCTTACATTTCACTTACCATTGGATGTGTTTTACTTCATACTCTTAGACAGAGTCTGGAAAGGGCCAGGTAGCCTCCGGATCTCATCCTCTTTTAGAGGTGACATATCTGGTGAATGCCCTCCCAGTCAATCTCTGGTTAGATTTTGTTGTGTTTCGGGATACCCTTGAAAAAGGATGTTTCACAAGCACTGTGGTGGACAGTGTATCTCTTTGAAAACACTCTGAACTTTCCACCTGGCGACTCCACAATCCTAAACAGACCTTAAGACTCCACTGGGAAGAACCCTTATCATTATAATATCCTTCAAACCCAGGTAGAGGGTTGTAGGATTAAAATTGTGAAAACAGATCAGCTGACCTTTCAAATACTGTCATACCTGGTTGAGTTTTTCTTGTTTATTTGGGTCTAAAAACATAGCATAGTGGCTCCTAGAAAGATTCACACTAGAGCCTACCCTAACCCTGATCCACCTGAGATAGTTGAAAACCCAGAAAGTATCCTTAGGAAGTCTCCTAAGATAGAATCTTCAACTGTTTTCAGATCATCCCTAAGAGCTAATTCAGTCCCTGAAAATCTTTCAGCTTTGCAACAATCACAAGGTGACTTAGCTAACCCATTCAGGACCAGGTCATTTGGTGATCTAGACCAACTAGATTCTGAGTCTTCACTACCATCTCCTGAAACAAGTGAACACCTTGGGAATAGAGAATCAACACCTCCTGATTTACATTTTCTTCTTAACTTAGGTGTCTCTCATCCAAGATCAGCTTAGCAATCTACTGTTGTTCCATCCACTTCTGTTCATCCTTCATCCACTGTTCAAACCACTTCATTTCAGCCCACGCCACCTCTTGTCAATCCACCCCCACCACCTATCATGGCAGCATGGTATGCTCCCTTAGTCCTTCCTGTACCATTAGTAAATCTTCCACAGGACTATCAGTCCAAAATCCCATTGTATGATGCTAGCAATGCTATAACTGCATCACAACATGTAGATAAGATGAATGACTATTTTGACAGAAATGAAATTGATGATGATTCTGTCAAACTTAGACTATTTTCTCAAAGTCTGGGGGGAGAAGCAAGAAAATGGTTCAAAGGCTTAGCCCCCAATAGTATTAATGATCTCCAAGGTTTCCATCAAACATTCTTAAACAAATGGGAAGTAAAGAAGAACCCTCTCCAAGTTCTTGCTGACTATAACAATCTCCATAGAAACCCAGGGGAAAGTGTACAGGCTTATTGTACCAGATTTAACAGTGTGTATAATGCACTTTCTCCTGAACTAAAACCTCCACAGGGCTCAGCTATAAAAAAATTTCTTGAAGGGTTTGATGCTGACATGACCTATTCACTCAGAGAAAGAGATTTTGCAACCCTTGAAGATATGCAAAGAGGTGCTCTCTCTGTGGAAGTAAACTTAATGGAGAAAAGAGCAAGGATGAAGAAAGAGAAGAGAGTATCCTTTGGGGAGGAATCCACACCTTCCACTTAAAACTCAAAGATGGAAAGAATGATGGAAGATATGATGAAGAAAATGAGCATTCTAGAGAGAGCGCAAGAAAGTCTAAATCAAAACGCTCCTCAAAACAGAAACCAAAACCAGAATCAGAATGTTAGAAGAAACCAGCCTCCAAACAGACCCAGGGAAGATGATCAATAGATCATCCCTCCCTTTCATCAAAACTTTGTGAGTGAGGTTGAGGAAACAGATCAAATAACAGAGGAAGCTGATATCAACCTATTTGGGGTAGATGATGATAACTTTGAGGTTCATTATGATAGAAAACAAGGTCTTTACACACCTTATGATGACAAAAGGGATGATAATGAAAATTGTTGGCAAGACATGGAGAATGCCATGACAGAACCTTCAAAAGAATATGAACTCAGAAGTAGATCGAGTCAACAAACCCCCAACACCAAAACCTCTGACAAACCTTCTCAAAGCAGCACTGTAACCAAGCCTAAAACAGTCAAACAAAAGGATAAAACAGTGGTTGATAATTCTGGTAAAGGTAAAGAGAAAGACACTCAAAATCTTGAAAAACAGAGTGCAAACATTAGTAGTGCTAACACTTCAGCTAGTACTCCTGTTACAACCGTCATGCCAAATAAAACGAATCAGTAAGCTGTAGTTGCTGATAAAATGACAGCTAATAGGGCTGAAACCAGCACCTTAAAGAATCAAATTCCTTTCAGTCTAGAACAGGAAATCTCAAAGATCAAAATTTCTGTTCTTTTGACTGAGTTAGCTACCCAACATGTATATAGAAATCAAATTTTGAAGGCCTTAAACATAGAGGAGAATGCAGACACACTCAATCTTAATGATGACCAACCAAAGCTTATTTTTGGTCCCAAGATTGAAGGTAAGTTTCAAGAGGGTCCTGTCCCTCCCTTTTATGTAAGTTTAAATATCCATGACAAGATTTTGCACAACGCTATGCACGACTCAGGCGCTTCTCATAATTTAATGCCAAAAGCTGTAATGGAGAGCCTGGGCCTTGAAATCACCAGACCTTATAAAGATCTTTACTCTTTTGACTCAAGAAGAGTCAAGTGTTTAGGATTGATCAAAGACCTTTGTGTTAACTTAGCCCAGATTCCAGCCAAATGCTTAGTTATGGATGTTGTTGTGGCTGATGTACCCCCAAAGTATGGAATGCTTTTATCAAGATGTTGGGGGGCTAAGTTACAGGGGACTATGCAGATGGATATGACCTATGCGACTATCCCCGTTTTCAATCAGACTAGAAGACTTTACAGGGAGTCTCATATGCAATACACGGTTACAAGTCAAGACAGACCTCAAAACTCCCCTCTATATTCCATGAGTAGAGGCCTCGATTCTTTCATCATGCTTAATGATGAAACCCTCACAGAACAAATCACTTTAACATGATCAATGGCTGAAACAAAGGAAGAGGAATACAGCACTGAAGTGTCAAAGCAGTTTTCTGTATTCGAAAACCTTAGCAAACCAAGCACAGGTCTTGAACTACAAATCATCAATCCATTAAACTTAAATCTTGACAGTCAAGAGAACAATCCTCAACCCGATGAAAAACTTGAGGAGTCAAATCATACTAAGGACATGCACCAAACTGATAAAACTGAAGATGATCCTCTTTGGAGTATGTATTTTGATGGGTCATGCACTAAAACTAATGCTGGTGTAGGGGTCTGGATTACTAACGCTGAAAACAATCATACAGAATGTATTTCATGTAAATTAAACTTTCAGTGTTCCAACAACATAGCAGAATATGAATCCCTTCTCTTAGGCTTGCATCTCTTGAAAAAGCTAGGTGCCAAGAGAATCAATGTATATGGGGATTCTGAGTTAATCATTAGGCAAGTCAATGGGGATTATAATGCAAATCACCCCAGACTTAGGGCCTATCGGAATGATGTCATGGATCTTTTGAAAACGTTTGAGGAGTCCAAACTAATTTTTGTCCAGAGGAAAAGAAATATTATAGCCCACAATTTATCCTTTGCAGCTAGGACGTGTTTAACGCCATATTAGATCAATGATTGTTCACCTCAAGTAAAATTTAGACCAGCTGTGCCTGATAATAAAAAATACTGGCAGGTGTTTGACGGAGATAAACAAATAGAAGACTTCATGCAATTCAGAAATGAATTTGAACTGCATAGTTCAGATTCAGACTATGATACAGACTGCAGTGAAGAAAATTTTCTTGGTGAGGAAGAGCCTTCTCCTGAACTTGTCAACATTAACCTTCAGACTAGCAAACACAGAAACAAAACAGAATTGAGTGCAGAATCAGAAACAGAAGAAATAGAAACTCTGCATTCTAAAGATGAAGGTTTGCCAAGTGGTCTAGCACCTTTGGAAGAGTTGTTCGATTTTAACGATGCGGAAAATAAACCAAAACTGGAGCCTGTAGAGACTGATGTAGAGGAATGCAATATAGGTAGTGAGGAAAAAACGAAAATGATCAAACTGTCCAAAACTTTGCCAGCTCACATTAAACTCAAATACATAGAGCTGTTTAAGTAATTTTTTGATGTTTTTTCATGGAGTTACGAAGATCTTAAGTCCTATGACACTGAAATAATACAGCACAAAATCCCTCTTAAAGAAAACCAAAAACCATTCAAACAGAAACTGCGCAGAATAAACCCTGTATAATTGCCTTTGGTTAAGAAGGAAATCATGAAAATGTATGAAGCTAGCATTATTGTCCCTATTAGATATTCTGAGTGGGTGTCCAATATGGTGTCTGTTAGGAAGAAAACTGGAGAAATCAGGCTTTGTATAGACTTTAGAAATTTAAACAAAGCTTCATTAAAAGACAACTACCCTTTGCCCAAGATGGATCATATTTTACAAAGGGTGGTGGGGCCTAAAAGAATTTCTTTGCTAGATGGCTATTCAGGGTATAATCAAGTCTTAGTCCACCCTGATGATCAATTAAAGACAGATTTTACTACACCCTGGGGCACCTTCATGTATGTGAAAACGCCTTTTGGTCTAATGAATGCTGGAGAAACTTTTCAAAGAGCCATGGACATAGCCTTCTTGGAGGAACTGGGCTTCTTCATCATTATATACCTTGATGATGTCACTGTGTTTTCAAAAATAGATGAAGAACACTTAGAACATTTGAGGAAGGTTTTAGAGAAGTGCAGAAAGTTTGGAATATCTTTAAACCCTAAGAAGACTTTATTTGGTCTCCAAGAAGGTAAACTTATTGGGCACATCATCTCTGAGGAGGGTATAAAGATAGATCCAAAAAGGATTGAGGCTATATTGCAAATCTCTCATCCTCGAAACATAAAAGAGTTGTAGTCTTTCATTGGAAAGATTAACTTTTTGAGAAGGTTCATCCCTAACTTAGCTGAGCTCCTTAGGAATATCACAAACATGTTAAAGAAGGAGAAAGGGGTAAAATGGACCTTGGAAGCAAAGACATCCTTTGAACTGGTAAAACAAGCATTAACCAAAACACTGATTCTCATAAGTCCTGATTTTTCAAAAGATTTTTATATCTTCTCGTTTGCATCATAATATACCATAGCTGCTGTCCTTTTACAGAAAAACCCACAAGGACAAGAGCAGCCTATTGCATTCTTTAGTAAGTCATTGAGGGATGCCCCTTTGAAGTATAACATTATGGAGAAGCAAGCTTTTGCTTTGGTAAAAGCTTTAAAAGACTTCAGAGTATACATCCTTCACTCACACATTATTACCTTTGTCCCAAACTCAGTTGTTAAAGAAATTCTAACACAGGACTCAGATGGTAAGAGAGGTAAGTGGATTGTTGTTATTCTTGAATATGATTTAGAGATAAAACCCACTAAGCTCATCAAAGGCCAAGGTCTAGTTAAATTAATGGCTGAATCAAATTGTGAAGTTCTTGATATTAATATTATTAATGCTTTGGATGACCAAGAAGATTTCTCAGCTCCCATTATTAAAGACCATTTTGTGAATTCTCCTTGGTATACTGATATTGTTTATTTTTTGCTTAATCTGAATACACCTCCTGGTTTATCAAAAACAAAGGCAAGATTCCTAAAGTTAAAGGCTGTAAACTATTGCATTATTGATAAATGTCTTTATTGGAAAAATGCAAGTGGTATATTGCTTAAATGTTTGCCTGAGTTTGATGCAGAGAAGATTAAGTAGGAATTCGATGAAGTAGAGTGTGGAGGTCATCTGTACTGGAAGTCGACAGCCAACAAAATTTTGAGGGCTGGTTTCTATTGGCCTACTCTATTTCATGATGTCCACAAGATGACCACTACTTGCCATAAATGCCAATTGTTTGAAGGCAAGAGAAAATTACTACCCCTGCCTCTGCATCCAATCACTGTTGAAGCCCCTTTTCAACAGTGGGGACTTGACTTCATAGGAGAAATCCATCCACCATATTCTGCCCAGCATAGGTGGATTCTCATCGCCACAGACTAATTCACTAAGTGGATAGAAGCCATTCCTTGTAGGCAGGCCAATGATTCAGTTATCATAAAATTTATGGAGACTAACATCCTCTCCAGATTTGGCTGTCCTACCAAGATCATCACAGATAATGCAGCAGCATTTGGATCAAAGAAAATGGTTGAATTCTGTCACAAGTATCAGATAACATTGGGACACTCCACAGCCTATTACCCTCAAGGTAATGGACTTGCAGAATCTTCCAACAAAAACTTAGTGAACATAATCAAGAAACTGTTGGAGGACAATAAAAAGTCTTGGCACACAAAGCTGATCCATGCACTTTGGGCTGACAGATTAACTTTGAAGAAATCTATTGGTATGTCACCCTTCCAGCTTGTGTATGGTACATATGTAATTTTTCCTAACAGCCTTGCTGTACCAGTTATGAAGTTAATTCAAGAGTTGCAGACTGAAGAAAATTACATAATCATAAGAATAAATCAAACCATTCATCTTCAACAAACCAGAGAGGAAGTGTATAACAAAGCATTGCAGAAGCAAGATAGTATCAAGAAGATCTTTGAGAGAAGAGCAAAAGCCAGCAATTTCAAAATTGGGGACAAAGTTTTAAATTGGGACTCAAGAAGGGAAGAAAAGGGAAAGCATGGAAAATTTGACAATCTATGGCTTGGCCCTTACTCTATTCATTCAGTCGCTGGTAATAATGCATTTTTCTTACAGGAACTGGATGGAAAAAAATGGTTTGGGGGTCATGTCAATGGCAGGATGATTAAGCATTACTTCTCTTGATCCATTTTATGTTTTGAAGCCTTTTTATCTTTTTCCATTATGAATAGTCCATCCACCATTGCATTCAAAGTTATGAAAAATCAAAAAATACAAAAACAAAGAAAAAATGAAAAGAGGGCAGGAATGAAAACAAGAAAGGCAAGGCCCCATGCCAAGAAAAAGAGAAACAAATCTGAAAGTGTGCAAGCTCAAATGCCACTCCTCAAAAATACACTTCTAGTTAGTCAAACTGTTTAATCTTGACTAAGTAGCTTCAATTTTTCTGCTGATAGTATAGTGAATTCGATTTGCCAAACTGTTTAATCTTGGCTTATCAGTAGATAGATTAGGTTAGAAATTGAAGGTTCAAGCAAGCTCAAAATCTGAACCAAGTTTTCCAAAGGGAGATGACTCAAATCTATGTTAAATTCTGAGTCAAAGAATGTAAATATCTGGTTCTAATCAGTTTAAAATCTGAACCAGAGGAAAAGCAAAGACAACTCAAAAGCAAAGCAAAAACAAAGATGTGAAGAAAAGAGAAGGCCATGATGAGAGACTTTCATATCTTAAGCCTTCCATTTTGATTTTAATTTTCTGCAAATAATAATCTATGTGCAGCTTGTTTTTATGCCATAGATCACAGCAAGTCAAACAACTTAATCTTGACTTGGCTGTTTTTAAATTTCTGTTGTAGAAATTAGAGAATGAAAGTTTTTTGGACAATTTAATCCCAACAGACAGTAGATTAGGTAGAGAATAATCTGAGCTCAACTGTTTAATCTGAGTTCAGGGAGAAATAAGAAGTAGAATTAGATTAGTTTTTATGCTTTCAAAAGAATAAAATGTTGTGAAAAGAGTTTGCCAATCCAAGTGCACTCTGATGAAGAAAAAATGTTAGATCAGTAGGATTGGGTAGGTAGAAAGTTGTATTGATGAAGTCTATTATTCTTTCATAACTGATGCTATTTTTCAGAGAAAAGCAAGATCATCCAGCAAAAGAGCAATCTAAAGGATCAGGCACAAGTCAGCCTCCCAGAGAAATCAAGTCTGAATTCTTGATGCCTTCAAGAAGGCACCATCCCCAAGTGGAGCCACTGTTAGCCACCTGTAAAATTTGATCATACCAAAGGTGGCTAAATTTGTTTTGAGCCTTCAAGGAACAATTTTTCCCTATTAAAAACTGTTGGCTCTTGAAGACTCTTGAAGGCCTCAGGCCTCTGTCCAAGTTTCCCACACTACTGTTTACATCCTAAAAACCTCTGAAATCCTACAAAAATCCAAAATCCAATACTGCTACAAACATCCCTTTCCCCTTCCTTCCCCTCAAAACTAACCTCCTTTCTATCCCTCCATTTCCCCATCAAAATCCATCATTTCTATGTTTCTCCTTTTCCCCTCATCAAAATACATTTTATAAGGTTGAAAACCCACTTTTTAACCTTACCGCAACCTTCATTTCCTTTGAAAAACCATAGAAAACACATGTTTTCTATGTTTTGGGCTTAAGCCCCCTCGGGCCAAGCCTCTAACCCTTTTTCGTCCATGCGCCCGAGCGCTAGAACCGAATGCTAAACCTGTCGGGCGTTTATCCGTTTAAATTTAATATTTCTCCGCCAAACCATTGAAAAACCTTTGTAAAATCATTTTTGGGGTTTTAATTTATTTTCAGAAATTTTCCACCGTGTAAATGGTGGAGTGATCTCGACCGTCAATCTGCTCCGCAGATCGGACGGTGTGGACCCCGACTTACCATGTGGTCCCCGCCTCCCGTACACTGTTTGCCCAAACCGGCAGTCTTTTCCGCACTGCCTTTGGGCCAAAGGTTGTTTTCTCCCATCGGCTAGCGATTCCATACGTTGCGCGCCGCATGTCCTCCGTACCATTTTCTAAAACCGTCGTCCCCACGCATTAAAGTTTTCCCCCACGCATTAACGTCCGGACCAGGGATGCCCAGCGAAATGGATCTCCACCGTCCAATCTGGGCCCACTCATCCAACGTTCAGCGCTAACCAAAGTTGCGCGATGGGTAACGAAGGTGCGCGCGCGATAAACAGGCCATCGCCGCGCGGAAATCACATCTCCGCCATCGATCTGATCTGATCGACGGTTCAAAACTCATCCTCCAGATTCCCTCCGTTTGACTTTCAACGCCCCCTGATTCCATTTTGACCGTCCAAAATGATCCAGATCAACGGCGCAGTTTCACTGTGGGGGTATGCCCCCAAGATTTTTCCTCCATACATCCGAACCCCTCGCAATCACCCCCGATCGTCGATCTTGGCACGAATCGACGGCTCTGATTTAATCCTCCTCCCCCCATGCTTTTTCGACCATTATGAGATTAAATCCCAGCCGTTGGATGATGCCATCCAATGGCCCTCCTTCCTCTGCACATCCTCTGATGCAGATTTCCCTATAAACGCAGGATTTTTGTAACATTCGTTTATTTTTTGCAGATTCTAAGGTTTTTTCGCTTAAAATGAAGAAATTTTCGCAGGCCGAGGATGAAGATCCTCCTGCCTTCGAATACATAAGGAAGTCGATCACCGGGTATAGATACACGTGTTCCAGCAAGGTTTCATAAGCCTTGGTGCCGAATGCCCCGGTTAAACCTGAAAACATCAAATGGAGCGCTAAAAAAGAGTATCAGTTGCAGAAGACAGAGTGCAACAGATAATTGATGGATAGATTAGCTGGGATTACAGCTAAGACAGTTATCAGTAGCCTAATCCCCAATCTAAAACACAGATTAAAATAAAAACCTAAAGTGTTTTAGCAGAAAAACCCTCCACTGCCACAGATGGAGGCGAATTGATTCCTCCCAGTGACTACAGTGCCACCTGTGCCCCAAAGTATTCAATCAAGAACAAAAGTTATTGATTGGGATCAGATATTTTACCCTGACGCAGCCGAAGAGTTACTTCTGCCAAGAATTTAATGAAAGAATGTCTGCAGAGTAGCCCTAACATCACACAGAGCCTCAAAGGTCAACAAAAGCTCCCTCTGAGCTTAATTCATAAGTGCAAACCAATTAATACAGTGAAACACCTGTATAGTTTCTTCATTAAGCCTCCCAAGGGCCAAGAAAACATTAATTCTGTATTAATTGTATTTGAGATCTTTAATCAGATCTCACCTCCTCATCCTTCTATAAATACTTCAGTAGAAAAGGAGTGAGGGGTTGGTTGTCAATGTAAATTGCTGAAGCATTGTAATGTGATTGAGCTGAAGACTTCTGCTGTAAATAGTGGTTTCACTGGCTCTTGGAGCTCTGCTTGTAACAGATAGGTTAGGTTGTGACAGAAATATGAATTAAACACTGGACTTGAAGATTGTAACCGGTTTGGAGCATCAATACACGCTGATTTATGGGATCCTGGTCTATGCTGACGGTGATGTTATTCTTATTGTAACTTGTGATTTTGTTTTTGTTTTCATTATGTTTCATTTTCTTCTGTAAAGAACAGTTTAAACAGTGTTAGGACCTACTGCATATCAGTAACATTCTCTGGCTGAGAAATCTTTATTTTAATGTTTTCCTTAAATTGTGTTATTTGGAGATGATTTAATTCAGATTCAAGCATAGGAATGCTGATGTTCCCTCGTCCTATTGTATTATTTGAATGTCATTTCTAAATGTTACTTTCAGTATATGTTGTGTGAAGATGAACTGAGGAAGATATGGTAAGCCCTAGTCCCAGACTTGTCTGCATGATTATCTGAACGTTTCCCTTAGAATGTGTTAAAAGCTGACTAGTTTCAAAGTACTTATCAGATCTTAGGCCATTCTGTGTTATCGATGTGATTGTCTTGAAAGTAACTAAGTAAAGAAGAGCTAGGAGAGGATTTGTGGTGCGCCCGGCCCGCTAGTTTCTACTCCAAAAGTTGCCTTCAAAGTTTCCCTTTGTTTTTTATATGTTTTCTATCAGAAGTATATCAAAGGCTGGATAGTTTCAAAGTACTTACCAGATCCTAGTTTTCTTCCGTGTTTTTCCTAAGTGCCTGGTCAAAGGCTGGCTAGTTTCAAAGTACTTACCAGATCCTGGGCTGCTCTTTGTTCTACATCTGTTTATTTTCCCCTTCTTAATGTATCACTCCATTCCATAAATCAAACCTTAAAGAGATCCTGAGGTATAGATGACTTGCCCCATAGACCACTCTTGAACCTGATTGTTTCAATTAAATCCCCTTATGACTCCATAGCCCAATGGACTGAAAACCCGCCATCATCTTTCTTCTTGATCAAAGCTTACTCTTTTTGCTTGCAACTTCTCACTTTTGAACCTATTTGCATATAGATCTTTCCGCATCAGACAACAACTATGTTCAACCATCCAAAAAACCAAACAAACCCTTGGACTTCATAACTAGCCTAATATTATTATCCCAAACTTCAAAGACAAATCCATCTTTGTACATACTGGAGAGATCCCTCTCCGGATTTAGGAGGGCTAGATCCTAGAATCCCAAAGTTGGTTGAAATGATTTTAACTCTGTGATCGGACTTTTTCCAATCTTGCTTATTACGGAGGCCTAAAAAAATATGACCCTCAATAATGCCTTCTTAGAGAAACTAAGTGAA